>JBAMYA010000020.1:14845973-14859436 GCA_037176975.1 Arrhamphus sclerolepis | reverse complement strand
TGGAGTCAGTAACGACTTTCCAGTTGTCAAAAGAGCACATAAATTTTTGATCTTTTACAGAATCTGGTTAGAGCAAATTGTAAAATGTAACATAAAGTGATTTGGATTAAAAATATTTATACTTAATTTTGGGTCAAGCTTCCCAACAGAACTGGACGTCTTTGGATGTTGCACATGAGGAGTTCAAGGACTGTCGGAAAGTTGAAAAATCTTACCATTGTTTCTGTTTTTACAGTTTCTTTCTGCATCACCTATTTTCTATCATTTCTGACATTTTTACAGATTTAAAAAGTACATTTGGTTTTGAATTAAATCTATCCCATCATTTTCAATTAGCGCATTTGAACAACAGGTTGACTTTGATAAATCTGAACCATATGGCTAAAATCCAATCAGGGCATACAGATGAGGCACTTAGGAAAATATTGTTCGCCATTTTATCAAATTTATGACCCATGCAGTAAAGTAATCAATTAAAGTATATTGAGGCATTTCTCCAACTCATTGTGCTGGTTATTTAAAGTTTCTGTGGGGTGAATATTAAAATATTGGTTTATATAACTTACTTCTGTTAATGAAAGAACCAAAAATCAAACAAAAAAAAACAAAAAAAAAAAACAACAACCAACCAACAAACATTAGAGTCCAAATAAAATAATGCCATCTTTCATAGTGTATCAAAAAAAATTTCCTTTTGGTAGCATGCTGTGTTCATTTTTAGTTGTATATCTATATGAAATTTAATTGCTCTTCTGTCCCCCTGGTCTGGACGGCCATTTCCGTTGCTGCAAGGCTCAAGGCTGGTCTATGTTGAAACCTTTTAATAGATCTAGCAGAAGTCACGCAGCAAGATTTCACCCAGAGTCTCTTTATCCTTTTGATGGCTTCCAGGCAAAGTAACATCACGTGAACAAGCAGACAAATCCCCACAAGGACGTTTGTTTGTCTTTAATTGAATAAATTGAATAGAATGGCATGTTTGTGTGTTGTGAGCAGCCTATGGAAATGTTTTTCTTGCCAACAGTCTTTTCTTTTTCTTTTTTTTTGGATGCAAAGATTGTGTCTGTATGATGTGAGGAAAACCATACCATACTGCTGTAGATGAAACATTCTCATCTTGAACAGATCTGTTGCCTAAATTCAAACAGAAAATCCTTGTCTCTTTGCCTCTCTTACTGGTTTCTATTTCCTTTGCTGTCCTCTTTGATGGCTCTAAATTACTTTTCATATTGAACAATACATCTGAAAGGCAGCATTTGCGACACATGCAACACAAACTGGAGTAATTTTCTCCCACTGGGAGCTAAGAGCAAATGAAAGACAGAAAATATCAAGTTAAAAAAAACAAAAAAACAAAAGGGAAAAACCTGGAACATCTGGACGTATAGTGATTAGAGGAGACTGACTGCTTTGGCTGAAGTTGCATCATTTCAAAAATTCACAGTGTGGCAATGGTGTGATGCAGATGAATGCTACAAAAGTACATGGCTACATGAAACACAGATTAAAATGTATGGTAGTAAATTAAAGAAGGGAAAAAAATTAAAGGTAATCCAAATTAATGAAGAAAGTGTAAAAATAAGCACTAGTTTCACAGTCAGTGTAGACCATGTATGTTAGCTGTCCATGTATGTTAGCTGTCCATCTGAGCTTTCATGCATAATAGAAGAAACAACAAGAAAAGGAGTATTTATAAATAGCTATCCTGTGTAACTCGCCTTCAGTACATCCTTTCCACCATTATCTAGACCTGAGTTGATCAATTTAGCCTTCAAGTGATTTCTTATACCCCCACCCTTCCCTTGTCTTGTCTTAGTTATTTATCTTTTGTCAAGATTTAATCCCTAAAGACACAAAACACTGACTCACACTAATGCTGTCTTCTCCCCATATCTTTGTCTTAATTAGTTTAGCTGTAACTTTTTCTTAACGAAATGCACTTGTTCGCACAAGTCTTTTGTCTTGTCAAGAACACTCATTCATTCCTTCCCTAGGGGGAGGGGGGTAATTGTGTCTTTACCTGCCTTGGTCCATCTTTAAATATTGATACTCTGATTTTCTCCATATTAGCAACCTGCTGTTGATCACAGAGCCATGTGAGGGTGTATGTGTGCCGCAGAATGTTAATGAGGCGGCAGCAGATGCATATTTAATATCTCCAACACATCCCATTACCATAAATGCTTTTATGTCCCCATCAGCTCCACTGAGGATGCTTCGTGTGTCCTAACTCAGAGCAGCAACGCTGACAAAATTCTGCCTTTTCAAAAACTACAATCTGGGATCAACTCGATCAGCAATTCACCAGAAAACCATTTGATTCCTACTGAGCAGAGCAGTGGAAGACCCGATGGAGGTTGTTACTGAGTCAAATTCAGTTTAATGCCTTTAAACGCAGGCTTAGATATGTTGTGGTTGACAGGACATGATTGATTTTTAGTTGAAGGGCAACCTAGCACGTCAATCTCCTTGTGGGTATCTCATGACACAAGCGCCGTAAAAGTGTCTAAAATAATATCCAAGACAGGGTGGACTTGCTACGTTTTAACTGGATATCTGGGGGTGACTTGGTTTTAAATATCTCTGTGTTGTTAACACTGTCACAAAAACTGGGACAGATTGTTAAATCGATGTATTTCAAATGCAATCGAAACCCTAACTTTACTCTTCAATTCAATGTATATTTATTCATGAATATACCCTGGAGGTAACTTTCCATCCATCATCCATTTGATGAGCTGATAACAATTGAAACAGCATTTTTGTTTTCTTTTCCACGCAAAGTGAGAAACCTGCTAAAGTAAAACTTTTGCCCCTGCAAATATTTCTACTTTCACATCACAGCTGAAATAAGTATTCATATGCTTGTACATAAGTCAGTGAGGAGTGTGGAACCCTGCAGACTTCTGGAGGATTAAAAGAGTGTTTTAAAGAGACTTAGACAGTGAGGGAGTGAGGTCTGCGTAGGAAGGATGTGTCAAAAGCCTGTCACGTGTCCTCAGGGTAAGGACATGAATATAGATAAAGTTCCTCTCTTGCTGCTGGAGCTGACTGGATGCGATGTGTTCACATGCACGGTCTGGCTGTGTCTGATAAAGCATTGCGCAGACATTGTAGCAAAATGCATACTAAAATGAAAATTGACATGTGTAGAGACGCTCTCTCGCTCTTTCAGAATCGCTCACTTGGACTTTGCCTTGATTATTTGCCACTTTGGCACAAAGCCAAACACGGAGTGCAAACTGACACATTATAAAGCTATTAAACTATCATTAGTGGTGCCATGGCTGCCCATTGTAAGGCCACAGGCTCTGACAGCAACAGCAGTCTGTACTGTTGTAGCATGTGAACGTATTGTAATGAACCCACTGTGCTTCAGAGATTAGTGGCAACAGTTTAAATGCCACAGATAAGTCAGACCCCATCTCTGCACTGCCACTGCACAAGGACAGCCCACAGGACAGAGAGGGGAAGTAGCAAACAACTCGAGCAAGCTTTAGCATCAAGCAACTGATTTATATTTGGAGTCTGGAAAAGCACAACATTTTGAGATAAACAACTTGTGGAGAAAATGCACAATCAGGCTTATTTGTTAGTGGGCGTGCTACTAAGATGGAGAGAGCATTGGCTTGTAGTGATAATTCAACACCAAGAATCTCCTGCAGGCCACTGATTTATTGGTGGTACATAATGTGTCTTTTTATTTATTTATTTATTTCACAGTTGTTTATTCACAGCAGCTCAGGACACCTCCAGTCAGAACATTATTTCTGAAACATGTGCTTGTTCCATGAATAATTTTGTAAACTGCTTAACCACTGCTCATCTAATGGTAATGGTACAATTAAAAATTAACAGTTTAATGCAACGATACTGCTGACTTTACGTGTGATTTTCTTTTATTGTATTACATGAGAAGATAATAAGTCATAGGCACTTTCTGAGATGAATAATAGAAATGGGGCATTATGGAAATTCTCAGCCATGGTATTTCTTATCCCACTCAATGTGGGTCTTCCAGTGTAGAAAATGCTCATGTTAGCTGTTAAAAACTATTTTCTATATAAAGGTTTTTCTAAAAATTCTTCCACCGTTCAGTTGTTTGCTTGTGAGAGCTACTGAAGAAGAGAGCTATAATTTGTTTCTACAGAATAACATTTTAACTTGAAAGATACCTAAAAATGTTAAGAGCATTAAATGGAAGAAGGAGAAAAAAAAGAGCTTTGTGTTTGGTAGAGGCTGGAAGGCAGCAGAGGCATCTGCTGCATTTCAGATATGATGTCAGGTATCAGAAGGAGTTATCCTGATGGCTGTTACTCATGCGAGAATCAGACTTGGAAGGCTGTTGCCGCTAATGTTAGCAGGGATGCTGGTGGAGGGATACGGTGCCATGGTCTGAAAGTAAAGTGCTCACACACACACACACACAGATACTAGGCCATTAGGTTATGTTTATAGATAAAGCTAGAGAGCTTTTCACAGTGTCAGCCAGAGGTTTTCAGAGTGAGAGCATATAAACAGGTGACATTTAAACAATGCAGACTATAAGACTGGACAGTTAAATAGCTAAAAATACTCATGCATACATGCAAAAAGGCTACTTTGAACCTTCATGCTTCTTCCCATTGATTTTTGGGATTATATGTTTATATGTACTTACATATATGTATGTGCATGATCTGTACTTGGGTTGTGTGAGGGGGTCCTTCAGATACTCCTAGCAGTCTTAAAGTGCCACCAAAGCTGACATTGTTCACTCTAGGGTTTAGCTAATTTATTTCACAGAGATCAAAAAAATGCACATTTTAGTTCATTGTGGAAACCTGAATCTGAAATAACGCCATCATTTTTAGTAAAACTTTACTATATTGTTGACAAAGTTTAATGCACATGGTCAGTGATTAAGTAATCAAATTTTGTAAGGAAAATAACCTAATGGTCAGTTAATTAAAAACAAACAAACAACCAAGAATGAGCGGTAGTTTAATTATCATTATAAGATTACTTGCACATCATACTGGCAACTGACTGGTTACTGAATCATCACTGAGTCATTACCAGTCCATCAATTAGTTTTTCATGTATCTTCAAAAGACACCAGGTTACTTACTCTGTAGTTCTTCATTAATTACGCATTACCTACTGCTTCTCTTTACCTTCAAGTAAAGAAAAGGATAAAATGTATTAGTTTCTCAGTATTTTCTGCCGAGTTTATAGTTTATTATAGTAAATCAGTGACCACAATTTTCAACAAGTATTTTAGTTCCCATTTTTATCTGTCACGGTTTTCAGTCAGCACTGTGATTTAAAAAAAAAAATCCTTCCTGTCTTATAAAAAGCATAATTAGACATCAGCATAAAACTTCCCAATTTAATGATTATATTAAAGCAATAGCCTAAAAAGGTTCATGGTGATTTCATAATATGATGGTGAGTCATTTTGATTTTCTTTTCTCTCTTTTTCTTTTTTGTCATGTATTTTTAAATGTAGCTTCAAAAGCCGTCAAGACTTTGATGAAAGTGGCTCTCATAAGGACTGTCCTCAACCACCCAGATTAGCACTTGGTGAAACCATCATATAGTTCTCAGAAAGACAGTGACCTCCAACGCACCTATGAGCTTTGTCGGGGTTATAGGACCCAGAAAATGATTGATGATATTCTCTATTAAATGACCTGGCCTCACCTGTACAGGACCAATGCACTACTAAAATGGTTAGGGCTAAAATGTGTTTCACAAAGGAAGAAAAACCGTGGACGAGACCACAACATCCATAGGAAACCCTGACACACAGATCATGACCGTGAAGTTTGAATGTGATAAGCTGCACATGTTGATGTAAATGTGTGCATATTAATCTGTTTAAACTTAAAAAAACAAACAAAAAAGAAAGAAAGAAGACTAAAAAAGTATGTTCTATGTAATTGGAGTTTAAATGTAAAGCTCTGTTTTCAATCCAAAACTTTGATTTTTTACATAATGTTGACTATACACAAATTTAATCATACAAGCACATGATGTGTTGAAGAAAACCTCATCATGTAAATCTTTCTTCTAATTTTCAGTCTAGTTGTTGATCAACAGAAAGACAAGAGAGAAAGAAAGCTAGAGGAGGAAGTTTAAAACTGTGGACTTTTGACATGTTTGTTCTCTCGCTCTTCACCCATCTGTCTTCATAATCGCAGGACAGTGCCACCATGCAGTTTTGTGCGAACAAGCTTGACAAAAAAGACTTTTTTGGAAAGTCAGACCCCTTCATGGTTTTCTACAGAAGCAACGAGGATGGAACGTAAGTGCTTCACATACTTCTGTTTTCTCTTTCATTTGGAGGTTTAATTGAGCCCAGAATGTTTTAACGCAGGGAAGGTGGCTCAGTGGTACAGGGTTCGGCCATGAACCAGAAGGTTGGTGGTTTGTGCCCTCTCCTGGGTCCACCGAAGTGTCCTTGGGCAAGACACTGAATCCCTGATTGCTCCCAGTTGTCTGGCCAGTGCCGTTGTATGGCAGCTCCGCCGATAACTGGTGTGTGAATGGGTGAATGCTTACAGTGTGAAGCGCTTTGGCGCTGTAGAATTACAGTTGTAAAGCGCTATATAAGTGCAAGCCATGTACCATTTAACGCTCATTCTCAACACAGCATGTATTGTTGATTTGACAAAACGGTTAGAACTGCTAGACATCCATCTTTTTTATGTTGTTTTTTTTTTCAGCAAGCAAGGTTAACATTGTGAAAACCCAAATCCCAGAAATGGCTTCAAACATTGTCATGGCCAGTCCTAACTGGGGCCACTGCCAACAGGATGAAGTTACACCAATGTCTTTTGATAAAACGACATTATGCCTCCCATAACAATGAGAGGGACTTAATCCTTAGTGATTAGTTCCTGTGTGTCTGCAGAGCTAAGAATCCAGGTTACATCTATTCAAGACAGGACATTTATGCTATATGGAAACATCTGTGATAGAAATTTTTAAAGAAGACGTGGAGGCAAAAGCAGGTACAGTATAGTGAGAACCTTTGTAAATTGTGGGAGGAGACCTGATGTTGTTAAGGAGTCGCAGATCATAGGAGGCTGTGAATAGAGGCCCTGTATCCTTTTTCCCCAACCACGGCCACAATTCCCATTGCTATGTTTTACATATAAATGGATCCATGAAAGCAAAAAGCAGCAATTGATGTAAAAGGCTGAGGAAGAGTGGATACAAAAAACATCACATCTGCATTAAACCACTGTCATTTTCAGAGGCAATTCATGCAAGGATGCATAACACTTTCCAATCCCCTCAAAGTTTCTCAAAGACTCCTTGGATTCCCATAGGCCCCAGTAGTTTTGGTGGTGTCTGTTTATTTGCTGGCTGAGTATTGTTGGTGCTAATGGGGGTACAAGTTAGAGTCTTGTATGATTAAAGGAGTCACTGGGGCTTGGAAAGCCTGATCCGAGGCTTGAGGTAAATCCTTTCACAGGTACCACATGTACATATTCATCTCCCTTTCTCTTTGGCTTGTGTTAGTAGGAAAATATCAACTTTTTCTCTCTTTTCGCTCACTACTTATGGCCATCTTCTTATCACTTCAGGTTTACTATCTGCCACAAAACAGAGGTGGTGAAGAACACGTTAAACCCAGTGTGGCAGCCATTCACCATCCCTGTACGAGCATTGTGTAATGGGGACTATGACAGGTACGATAATCACCACCACCACCCACCCAACCACACACACACACATTGTGTTACACTTTCTGATCATCACATTGCTGTTTGTCAATCAATGCTGCACTGTTCCCAACTATCTCTGTGTAATTAATGATAAATAGTAAAACACACCCCATGAATATCAATAGTGCTGGGCCCAGTCATGTCTGTTGCCATTGATTTTTGTTTGCTCAATCTATGACTCTAATAAGGGCCTCCCTGAGAGACCCAATGCGTATTAAGTGTGGCCATGAGTACACCCTGAACATAAATAAAAATAGTTCAACCAGCAGGAATCAATACCAGTTAAACATGGTTCAGTGTTAAGCTTCCCATTATTTTACTACCACATGATTTCAAAGCCGTGTGCTTCGTACATCCCTTTGTATTGATCTTAGATAAAATAGCTCCTGCCAGGCACAGTTAGGCATTTAATCCCACTGCACTGTTTTCTTGTGTCACTGTTATCAACAGCTTCCCCCTTGGAGGTAATCCCAGGCTGAAATGATGCTCTAATACAAGTAGAGAAGATGTACCAATGCCGTACCAGACAAATGTTTGGACACTTATTTGTTTAAAAATAATGGGTAGGCGCACAGACACTTTTGACAGGTGCTGCATCTTTGTGTGTAAAGTGACTTTTTGATCACAGCTCCATTCACGTACAGTAATAACGCAGTATTAAGATGCAGCTTTAAAGACTGGTGTGACAAAATCATGAAGAAGCTGTGAGGAGATATAAATATATATATATAAAAAAAAGACTGACAGATTAAGTCTACGGGGAAACATTTCACAAGGAATACCATATTTCTTTTCTGCCTTCTCTCCTTTCTCATCTTTCTCTTTCAAAGATATCTATCTTATCTTGTTTGTATGTCAAACCTTAATTACCAACCCTCCTGAGAATCTGGTATGTGTAAAAAAAAAGAAAAAAAAAAAGAAAAGTTTAGATAAATCCCAAGCAGACAGTCGGGGACAGCAGTACTGATGGGTTTGCTTTATGGGTTCATGAAACTGCCTCAAGAAATAAATTGAAACTTGGGAAATATTGGGCGAAACCTGTTAGCCATCCAACCACACGAGTCCAAGAAGGGTTCTCTACCTTGTCAGAGCTGATCATATATGAGGGACTGAACAGGGCATAAAAGGCGCCTCACGAAATGTTCCTGCGGCAAGCAAACATGCACACGCATACACACACATGCCCACGCTGATATTAATAGAATGAGACAAGGCACATGCTGGAACAGCCTAAGAATCTAAAAGTCTTGAAATATCACAAAGGCAACCGTTTAAACACTTCATATACTGTATTTGTAGGCTTGAGATCTAAACTTTGTGTCAGTCATTGCATGTTTTGTGCATCTATATTTGTACTGTATAAGGGGGTCGTTGGGAGGTCTGTCGTCTTTTTAATTACACAGTTCTTGCCTACCATTATTAAATAATATTTTCAACCTTTCATGGTACATTTTCACCCTACTCCTATTTATACATCGAAAGCAGCTCTTAACCGTGTCAGTCTTTTTTAGCTATGTAATTGCTGTTTACATTTATGAAGTGAAGGAACACTTCTAATCATTAGAAGTGCTGAGGAAGTGCAGGAAGATAGGAATTTTTGTTTGTTTGTTTGTTTTAAAAAAGCATCAGGATGTCAGGATGTTAAATATTCAAAAAGATCCGTATGATATTCGAAATCCAAATGCACTTCCTCCATATGAGAAGACTTAGCCTTAAAAGTCTTCAAAAGTAATGTGACATGCGAGCAATCATCTCATTAAGTCTGCTAGGCACAAAGGGGAAACGATTTTCAATGAGATATGCCTTGTTACCATGGAGATTAATTGGAATTGCTGACCCATAAGCTGTCTAAATGTATTTTTACGGTGAAGAGATGATCTTCACCGATTTGATGCCATTATTTTCTGGAGATATGCCTCCCTGTATTGGTATTTTTGTGGAGAGTTTGTGCCTGTGGCCTTGTCACTCCAGATCCGACACATATTGAGAGAGAACATCAAGGCACAACTGTCCCCTACACACCAGCCTAAACAAGTACGTTAGTGAAACCGTTGTTGCTGAATTACTTTGCTCTGATCAGAGTTCGACTGTGGTTTGGATACATTCCTCTCATTAGTGGCAAAGGGGAAAGTTTGGAGTGAGTTAAAAAAAAAGATCACTTAAGATTTCTTAAGTGGATACTGTGCTTCTCTCCCAAGTGGCATCTCTGAAATAGGAAAGGGAGGAAGATGCAATGTTTGTGCAGCTCCCTCACAGATTGCATGACCGTGGTTTTCTTTAATAAAAAAGAAAGATAAACTCTAGCGCTCAAAAAGAAAAGAGCTGCATTTTGTTCCTTTGCACTATTCAGTCTGGGCATCTTTAAAATTTTGCAGTTTTTTCACAGTTATGAGCTAACCTATACATTCTAAACCTCTAACTCTGAGCTGAATTTTATTTCACATATTAGAAATATAAAAAAAACAGGATTTTATCATCTTAAAAACATCGCCAGAGTCGCCCATTTCTCTCTCTTGCTAGCACGGAGGTGTTGATGCTGTTATCTCCAGTTGAACAGACTACGGTAACACCCTGCTCTCTGGTCTTCCCAAAAAGAGTATTTCAAGTTTACAATTATTACAGAATTCAGCTGCTCGTGTGCTGATGAGGACCAGAGGGCGGGACCACATTACACCAGTTTTGAAATCGCTGCATTGGCTCCCCGCGTGTTTCAGGATTGATTTTAAGGTTCTTTTATTAGTTTATAAATGTCTTAATGGTCTTGGGCCTTCTTATTTATCGGACCTCCTTTTTAAGTATGAGCCCCCGCGGATCCTGAGGTCCTCAGGTACCGGCCTTTTGATTGCTCCTAAAGTCAGGACTAAAACCTACGGCGAGGCCTCGTTTCATCATTATGGCCCCCGACTTTGGATCAGCCTACCTGAGGACCTCAGGGCTGCAGGAACTGTTGACATTTTTAAAAAGAAGCTGTAAAAGGGGTTGCTATGTGTGCTGAGTTTGTGTGTTTTGTTTTTTTTAACTTCTATTATATCCTTGGGTGTGTGATGGCTTTTTAGTTGTTCTTTTTTTTTGCTGTTGTTGTTTTATTTGTTGTTTTTATTATGTGAAGCACTGCGTTACATCCGTATGAGAAGCGCTTTATAAATAAAGTTTGATTGATTGATTCTGCCAAATAAAATGTCAAAGAGGAAAGAAAAAGGATGCTCTGTGAGAGATTTTTTTTTTTAGTTTTAAAAAAGGCATTTCCTTTAAGCATTCTTTTCTTTTTACTTTTGTTTTTTAAACACCAAAGTAGTATCTTTGAATATTCTTCTTTTCGTCAAATGCTATTTCCACAGGTCCTTTCAAAGCAGCACATAAGCTTTTATATGTGTTCTGCTTCTTCTAATAGCAGATGTTGTCTGTTTGTCATGTCATGACTCTTTGGCACAACTAACGGGTGAATGTAACCTTTTAACACGCCGTCAGTATAAACGCTAAAAGATAAATTAGTGGGTCTTGCATTACAACTCTCCGTCCTTTTGTTGGTTTCCCTCTCTGCACAAATCCGCTTGTTTTGGTTCAGATGAAACCTCTTTCCCAACTGATCCTTGGAAAAATACTATTAAAAGTCTGACAGCTTCTTTGTCAAGTGAAGAAAAAGATCAAAGGGAGAGGAAAGGAGACACACACAGGCTAAGCTTTGCTTTATAAAGGAATCTGTGTAATTTTGGCCCAATAGCTCTGAACACCAGGTGTTTTTATTACTTCACATCAGGTTCATGTGATACCTGGTCTGTACAATGGCTTAGAATAAACCACTTGAAAAATAACCTGTTTTGTTTTTGTTGTATTTTGTAGCAGGGTGTCACACTTTTGGAGCCAACCCCAAGTTACCACTTAAGTGAAATATCAGCTGGTCATTGATTGATCAGCCTGGTCCCAGACCAGATCTCTGCGGTGGGAGACCGAACACATGCTGTAGCAAGATGCAAGTCTTGTTTCTTCTAGGTTAACACAGTTATATCGCCAACAGTTTTCACTGAATAAGCAGTTACACAGCTGATAGTTTATCTGTTAATCCATTCCACGTTTATGATGTGGATTGGATAAGAGCAGCAATATACGAGTATGTCCAGTAACAAAGTTTATCTGGATACAACCTGTCCCTGCAGGATGCTTCACAATCAATGTACGTTTTATGTATGTACATGATTAGAAGCAATGCTGATCTCTTCGTCCACTAAGGAACTGCACTTTTTTTGCTATTTCTATTCATAGGTGCATGCTAATGTTCATATGACCTCTCTTTATTCTATGTTGTTTTAGTATTATTCATCCATTCATCAACTTGCGCTTATCCAAATTCAGGTCATGGGAGCACTAGCAAAAGCAAAAAAACCCAGACCTCCCTCTCCCCAGCCACCTCTTCTATGTCCTTCGGAGGAATACTGAGGCATCCCCAAGCCAACTGAGAGACATAATTTCTCCAGCACCTCTCCAAAGAGGTGTCCAGGGGGCATCCGAACCAGATGTCTCAATTTGGAGGAGCAACAACTGTAGTCTGAGATCCCTCAAATGAATGATCTTCTCACCCTGTCTCTAAGAGAGAGTCCAGCCACTATATGCAAAAATTTTTTTCAGCTTTGCAATCTTATTATTTCAGTCCTTACTCACAGGTCATGACCACAGGTGAATGTTGGAATGTAAAGAGACTGAAAAAAAGATGTCACAACAGACCGGTATGGAGTCCACATTACTGCAGAAGATGCACTGTCAATCTTCTGTTCCATTTTTCCCTCGCTCACGAACAGCAACACCTCTTCCCACAGCCTTTCCTCACTGTGAACCATGGTCTCAGATCTGGGCGTGCTGATTGTCGTCCCTGCTGCTTCACACTTGGCTCCAAACCTCTGCAGCGAGGGCTGAAGTGCACAACTCACGAGTAACAGGAGAACATCATCTGCAAAGAAGTGACAAAATTCTGACATCACTGAACCGAAACCCCCTCCGCTCCTTGACTGCAACTACAATTTTTTTCTTAAAAGTTATGAAGATAATCAGAGTCAAAGGGCAGCTCTGATGGAGTCCCACTCTCACTGTACACAAATCTGACGTATTACTGGCAACGTGAACCAAACTTTTGCTACATCGGTACAGGGACTGAAGAGCCTGTAGAAATCCTAAACTTCACCACCCAGAGGATTTTCAGAGAGACATGGTCCACAAAGAACTTGTAGACTGGTGGGGGTAAACTCCCATGCTCCCTCTAGAATCCTAGTGACATTATAGAGTTGTACAGCAATTTTTCTTTTTTTTGAAAAATACTCACTGTTTCCATGGACTCTGAGAGGACTCTGCAAATTTAAGCCAAGATCAGAACATATATTGCTCAGAAAAAAAGAAAAAAAAGAAGAAAAAAACAACAACTATGTAATACCCTACAGGCTTGACTGAGCATGTTAAATGTTAAAGTCCATGACAGCACAATTACAAAAGACTGAACGAGCACAGTTTGCTGGAAGAGTTGTTCGTCTGACTAAAAAGAAATCGGACCATGATATTTACAGCAAGATTTCTAGAGCAAAGCCCTATGGACAGAAAAGATGTAGTAGTTTGGGGAGAACAAAACACTGCATTTCAGCAGAAATCCAGACCCACCATCAAGCATGGCAGAGGAGCGGTGATGATTAGGCAAGGCAAGTTTATTTCTAGAGCACAATTCATACACAAGGTAATTCAAAGTGCTTTACATCTACATAAAAT
>JBAMYA010000020.1:14829432-14844693 GCA_037176975.1 Arrhamphus sclerolepis | reverse complement strand
GTAATTCAAAGTGCTTTACATCTACATAAAATCACAAGAGGCAAATAAAATCATTCCATAAAACATATAAATAATCATTAATTAATTAAATTAAAAATAAAGAGTGCCGAATAAAAGTATAATTTAAAATTTAGGGTAGTTCAATTTAAAGTTTAGGGTAGTTTTGCAGCCACAGACACCTTGTGGTCAATGAGTTGACCATGAACTTGTTTGTATAGCAGGTATATCATTTCTGAAAAATAAAAGAATCAAGAATGTGGATGGACTAGACAAAATCCAGACTTCAACCCAACTGAAATGCTGTGAGTGCTCCAGCAGGAGATGAACCAATGGAGTGCAGCTTAATAAAGAAGAAGACAAAACAACACATGAACAGTTAAATATACTTGCAACATTGCATATAAGAAAACATAAATCATGCATTTTAAACTCCACATGAGTAAATTAAGGAAAAAGGAGTTGAAGGATGGTGAAAAGAAAGAAAAGAAAGTCTTGAATTTTCAAGTTGTTTCATATTGTGCTCAACAGCTCATTTGTTAAAGACACTGGTCACTGACACTTACGTGTTCCATTAGTGTGGATTCAGATTTTCATATTTGATACTGGCCTGGGTTTGATTCAGCTGTACAGGCCTCCATCGTCATCCTTTGGAATAGCAGCTAGATGGAAGGAGGTATCCGTGGAAAATCAGTTTTGGAATATGTTTTGTTCCACAAGTTCAAGATCCACTTTCAGGATCTGAAGACCAGAGTCCTTTTGCACTGTTTCAAATAAGATTATTCCAAATGCATTGAGCATTATGAGGGCTTCCAGCTCTTTGCAGTAAAAGGGATGTACATACTCAATAAATGTACGTATTAGATTTGCTTTCACTTGAAATTCATCAGGGTAAAGATGACAGTCTTTTTCTGTTCCCATTGCTTTGTATTTGCAAATTCTTATCGCTAACCTCTGGCTCATTCTTTTTCCATGGAGGAAAAGAAGCACCACGTCTCTACCACCTAGATGACAAACCCATTTTCCTCTAGCTCACAGCCTCAAAAGAACAAACCTTCAGCAGCGACAGGGACCAGATGGCAGGGCGGAAGATGGGCTTATATCAGGCATCTTTTACTTCCTTAGTGCCAGGAAAGAATCTGTGATGTATCACTCGATTGTGTTTTCTTTGAATCTGGAAGGTATCATTGCTTGTGTATGACGACAGGGGATAAGAAGGGAGGCATGGGGGGGGTGGATCAATGTGACTCAGGTATGAAAGTGCCAAGAAAACTTTTCATTTTTCTTCTGCGGGGACACATTTTTCTGCATTTGTGTAAAACGTTGTCAGTGTCTCTTTTCTTCCCGACTTTTTTGAATGTTACAAGTGTATGTGTGCTACAGCTTTCGAGTTACAATTAAAGTGACACGTAGGTTCGCATAGGTTGATTTTCTTTCTTTTCTTTTTTTTACTTACACCCCACTCAGCCCTGGGTGGTGAATATCCGAGATTAGAGTCATAAATGAACTGTTTTTGCTTGCAGTATTCAATATGAAAAATTAATTTCCCTACAACAGTTTCAGTTGTACACCTTAGTAAGTCACAAATGAAAATTAAGCAAAAGCTTAGCAACTTAGATCATTTGTATTTCAAGTTTCTAGTCTCTTCACAGCATAAGAAATATATGGTTTGAGAGGATTTCTTCAGGTTTTCCAGAAAACACAAAGAAGGCTGTTTTAAACAAAGCCTCAGCTCTGAGTGGGATAAAAGCCTTCTCCTACTTGTGGATTAAGAGATGAGGACATATTTAGCTCCATGACAATTAAAAGGAACTCAGCATTAAGAGAAAGGTCATCCAATATCTTTTGAAAAGGTGTAAGAACTCAAACTCTCAGCAAGTAAGCTTTTTTTTTTTTTTTTCCATTGTTGTGGTGCATTTGCTCTGATTTGATTTGCATTTGTTCTTTTTTCACAGAACAATCAAGGTGGAGGTGTACGACTGGGACAGGGACGGTAGGTAAGTGTGATAGGCAAGATGTTACTGGTATTATTTAACGGATATTTCCATTCAATTAAAAAACACGAGGCAACCCCTTGGGAGCCAGTTCAGGCAGGCATCTTATCATTGAGAAAAGGTTTTTGAGGTCTTCATTGCAAGATTTGACAGACTAGAATAATATAATGCACCAACAACTCAAAATTCAAGGTCAAAATTTTCTTTCAGGCAACAGCGCTTTACATCTCTGTCAAACTCTTTCCCTGTTGCTTGTACCTGATTTTATCCCCCCACCCCACCCCCACCCCGTTCTCACATCTTCTCCTAAGCCACGACTTCATCGGAGATTTCACGACCAGCTACCGAGAGCTGGCTCGAGGGCAGAGCCAGTTTAATGTCTATGAGGTGAGTCATTTCACTCTTCTCATAGTTCAGCTACATTTGTGTTGGCTCCTGAAATCTTCAAATCCTTGTGCGAAAGATATTTGGACCCTGTTTCTGATGCACTTGACATTTCCATGAATCACATCAATGTCACGCCATTTTCCATCACTTTCGAATTTTACTTTCCATGGAAGGGAAAGTGTATGCTACTGCAGTAGCATGTAAACATATTTGTCAGTTACAAGAAGAAAAAAATGCTCCCAATTCTTTCTAAAACCATTTGTATGTTTCATTATGCATGGTTCTAATTACTCCATTGGCAGCACCTGTAAAGCTGTGGTTAAAGCCTGCCTGGTGGGCTCACATGGGGCACTCACCATTGTTGCTGCTGCTTGGTTGCTGGTGCTTGGTTTTGATATTGGATTCTAATAATAAGCCTTTTACTTTCCAACTGAATGTGTTCAGTCTCCATTTTATGTTGTGGCCTACGAGCCGGGTCGTAACAGCGCACATTCCCCCACCTATACATACAATCATTTCTCCCACCTTGTGGTTATTTATTTTGACAATGTAATCCTCGGTTCTGCATTCTGACACACATATAAATGGAGCTATTAGCAGCAGGATGAAACAGGATTAATAGGAAAACAATTCAGGGATTTAGAATGATCATAGCTATTTCTCCGGGGACACCATGAAATGCAGTTCTGTGGTTCTTGCACAAACTATGTGGATTCTTCATCCTGGAATCTAAGACGAAGCTGCAAGGCCAGAAAATTAGTGTTGAAATCACCATTTACGTTGTTTGCAACTTATTGAATTAAATAATAATTCAAAATTAAGATGACAAGTCTATTGGATAAATTTATATCCTTCAAGAGAAATGGAAATGTTTGAGTGGCAGTTGAAAGTCAAAATCTTACCAAAAATAGAGGACATGTCAATGCCGTCATGCCCCTGTGGTTTGGTGGCCTTCAGTGAAGGACAAATACCTGTCTTTTAGATGTCATCTCCATTATAGGCTACTGTTGATTCCTCTCTACCTCCCAGTGAGACTGAAAGGCCCTTTAGTTTTTGCATCAGCAGATTGTTCAGTGTGTCAGACAAATTGCCATCCCTCCATGTTAAATTAGGGGCTGTCACTTTCATGCCTAGCAGCCATTGAGAACTGAGGTAATGAGCTGAGACATCTCTGGTTTCAGGATTGGCATTTCTTTTTTATTCTCAAGCCAATAGAACGGTGGTAAACCAAATGTTACCTCTGTCTCCGATCACTATAACCTGAGATTCAGGTTTGAATTTTCCGTTTTCCTCTATGCCATAGTATGACTCGCATATATATGTGATGTGAGCCATTAAAACCATACAACCCACACACCATACCTCATTAAAATCTGTTGGAAACAATAAAGAAATAGTTAAGTAGTTAATAATTTCCATTGTGGTGCACTGTGTTCTTCACTTCAGTGTTGGTCTCTTATGATCAGATTCCCAAAAACACATTTTAATGCAGGACTGAACAGGGTCTTTGTGTATTCTTTACACCCACTTCCATAGTCCAAACCTAAGACGGTGTTACTGTGTCCTTATCCGGACTTCTGAGGTCCATCCTATTATGAAGGAACATACATGATGTCGTGCATCAACCACCAACCATAATAACCTCAACTAAAAACCACAATGATCTTCAAAACCACATTGTTTATCACAGTAAATATGGTATCAGTTACTATACCATTACCTGTAGCTCTTCCGCTTTATGTTTTTAGGTGATTAATACAAAGAAGAAAATGAAGAAAAAGAAATATGTCAACTCTGGAACGGTGAGTGTGTTTCTACTTTTTTTTGTTTTGCACATCCTTCTCTTAAATTATCACACTTTTTGAATCATGAAGAGATTCTGTACTTTATGGATTTAAAAAAAAAACAGAACAGTGCTGTTTACATATACAAGTCAAGTAAAACATTTGGCAAAAGCAAGAAAGAAGCTTTGCAAATGAATTTGTACAGTACCGTGGTACTTTGCATCATATGGATGACCTGTGCTGGAACACACTATTTTATAATACAGTGTATGGTGTAGTAGGTGAGTGTTACTGATGGAAGAAAAAAGGAGAAGACACTCCATAAGATGTTGTGAGTTAGGGAAACTCTAAGTCCCAATTAGATAGAACATGGAAGTGGAACAAACTAAGGATGAAGAGACAGAAGAAGAAGAAACACATCAGACGCCTCAGTGCCACCAGTTTTCCTCGCAGCTCCGTCAGCTGTGCAGGCATGAGCGACTAATGCATACAAATGCATGTGATCTTCACTTCAGTGGAAATTTTTCAGTCTTCAGAAAACCTGTTTCTTTGAATCTTTCACGTGAGAGAATGTGAAATTCTGAACTAAGCAGAGATGTGGAGGTGAGGGATGTAATGAAAAACATTGAAACCGATGTGTTTAATCAGTTTTTTCCTCTCTCTCTCACTGTTTTTAACTTAAAGGTGACCCTGCTCTCCTTCTCAGTTGAGTCAGAGTTCACCTTCTTAGATTACATCAAGGGAGGGTGAGTAGATTTTGTTTTTTTTGTTTTTTATTTTGTTTTTACACATGTGAAATCCCCAAACAGGCTTTTTACTTCAGAGAATTATTTATGTACACTGTTCCACAATTTCCTCCGCGTGTACATACTGCACAGCTGGAGACTCGTTTCTCACAGCTGGAGATACTTTTAAGTGGTGCCTGGGCAGAGGCAGGAGCATGCTGCTGGAATCAAGGCGCGTAGGCTTACTGGGAATTCTCTGGAGGATTACCTGCTGTATTCACACATGAGCTCATTTTGATAGTTTCTGGACACATTATAAGGAAGCAGGGTGGGTAAACTAACACGCTCCGGTGAATCTGTTTTGGACATTTGAGTCCTCCTGTGCGTCCTGTCCTGGACATTTGAGGGCTTAAGTGATGGTGGTTGTAATCAAAATGACACAATTCATGTTGAAAATAAAACATGTGATCTTTTGTTTCTGAAATCAGTTGTTGCAACTTGCAATCACATATATGTAAGTTCTTCTCTCTAAAGACTTCCCATGAAGAATGAGTTAATGTTAGACTTTCCTCACTGAGGGTAGCGGCGCCTAGCCCTGAGGTTAGCCTGAGCAGTTGAGGCTGACACGTGCATATCAAGTGATTCTCAGGTAAAGTGTGCCTCTGCAGGCGGACTGGGCGGCGCTTTGATGTTGGCCGTCTCATCACAGAGGGTAGACTGTCAGAGGTCTTTATGTCCTGTGGCAGAGCTGACAAGTGTGACAGATCTCCCTGACAGTTTTTAGCTTTGGCTGATTTATGGTACAATAACCTTAAGGTTTAGTGACCTCTCTTGAGAAAACAAATAAATAAATAAATGAACAGATATCCTCATCCGCCTACCCCAGAACATTACCCTGGCACTTGCCTGATGACATATTACAGACTTGGCTGTTGCAAATTTAGAGCTTCTTATTCTTCATGAAATGGACAAAGGTTACGACAGATAATATTTCAAACTGTCCAAGCTGAAAAAGCAAAAGGTACATCATGTCTCTTTTCCTCCAGCTTTCTTCATTATTCACCTTTTGTAGCTCAGTGTTATAATGATTGAAATGAGCACTGATGACTTTCACATCTTCTTCGACAAGACCTGAAATCGTTAAAGGACAAGAAAAGGTAGTCTATTCAAACATCACAAAAGAATTCCACCCCGTTTGTAACCTGAAGTGAAGAGAGGTGTCATCAGGCTGTTGATTTATTTCATCCTCATTTTCCGCAGCAGAGGGACAGTTAAGGGTAAGGCCATGATATGTTGGGAATGTAATGAGGGGCCATCTTTCTATATTGATTATAGTTCAGAGCACACATATCAGGTTAATGGTTTGGACGACATTACTAGCCTTTTAAAAGCCTTGAATTTCAACTAGGAGGAAGTGGTGCTGAAAAATGGAAAAGCCTAAATATGGGGGTAAAGAAAAGAAGAAGCATTCTGGTGAAAGTGGACCAAACATTGAAAGTTTGTCACTTATCAGAAAAGAAGGATGGAGGACGGTCAAAAGAAAAATGAATAAAGAAGAGGACCCCCACTTGACAAAATGTCTCAGTTTACAAACTTTACTCAGAGCGCCAAGAGTCACAAATGACTGGTTATTTAGCCTAAGTTTTGACTTAAGGTTTCATACACAGAAAATAAATAAAGTAAAAAGAAGATGAAATACAGTGAGTGAAAAACTCCTCTTTTGATGAAGAAGATGAAATTCCTAATGAATTAATACAATGAAGTTTAATTAATGCTGAGGTTAGCGGGGTCAGACGGCGGTATATTCTCTGTCCCAAACTCCATCTGAAAAGGTTAATGCGAATCGTTAACTTATTAATTTTACTATCTGTCTTTTGCTTTTCTCCCTGGTGACTTTCACTGATGATGAGAGGCTGTCGTTTGAGCGCCTTAAGACCTTGTCTCCTTGTAATAAATTAGCAAATGGTGAGGCAAAGCTTCATCAGCAGGGAAAATTGGATTATGATTTGCTCTTAAGTGCTCCATCAGTCTAATTGCTTGTTACCAGGCTCGCTTCATCTGTGGCACCTCCTGCTTCTGCTCATGACGGTTAAAGTCAGACACACAGGAAGTAATCACCTAAATCTCATTTGACAGTTGAGTGACTGCACTCTGTTACTTCACGCAGTTAGTTTTATGAATTATAGAAAATCATTAAAACATTATCACAATAAGAAATAATGTCTGTATATTGCGATGTGAGTGTTGCCCCTCTGCTGCTTTAAAGACAGTGTTTTCATTTTGCATCAGAGACTGTATGTGTTTGTATTATTGTGTGTGTGTGTGTGTGTGTGTGTGTGTGTGTGTGTGTGTGTGTGTGTGTGTGTCCACATGTGAGAGCACTGGAATGCAGCAAGGCCTGTCGTATCTTTATAGCTGGTTGGTCTCTGCCGCTGACTTTTTCAATGTCCTCTCCAACTCCATTCTAGGACGCAGATCAATTTCACTGTGGCCATTGATTTCACGGCATCTAATGGTGAGCGATACGAACATCAAAGTGAATGTTTGGAGAGGGGGACAAGAATAGATAGTCGTGCACTTTGACTGTGGCATGTCCAATATCAGAATCAATCACACAAACACAAGCAGACATTCACAAAAGCTGTACGGGCTACGTGTGTCTCCAATAAGGTTAAGGTTTGGTGCGTGAATTAAACGCGACCATAATTTCCATTTCCATGAGACACACTATAAATGCGGCTAAAGGTCATACAGCATTTAGCAGCACATCTGATTGGGTTATAAAATAAACTATTGCAAAGCCATCGCTTCAACAGAACACCCAGCTGGTCAAGTATAATAAATGTTCTACATCATGGTGAAGGAGATTAAAAGAAGTCACTTGACTACAACAGAAAACATCACAGAACATCTTAAAGAGCTGTTGTACTGCATGGTTTGCCAAGTGCTCGTGGTCATAGTCTGGGTCTCTGTGAGGCGTCTAGAGACAACTTGTAAAAGACACTATAAGAAACTATATATAATAATACTTGCATTGAACTTAACTACATTCTCAGAGATGAGGGGTTATGTTAATCCTAAACGCTTTAATACGAGGCAGCTGGGCTTTATTTCCTGGATTTTGTTTTGGTTCTTGAAAATATTCCACCTCTGATCTATAAGACGTCTTCAGTTCTAGCTGTTCTAGCTCTAGGAGAGTTTCAAAGTTTCTTATAAACTGTCGAACAGTTCAAGTGTGATGCAAATTAATGATCAGCCCATTCTTGATGTTTACTTAGCAGACATCTTCTTGCTGCAGATAGAACCATTCACACTTTGGATTTGAATCTAACTCAAACAGGATTTGAGAAGTTGTCAGTATCCAATAAAGACAGAGAAATGAAGCCGCTAACGAGGTTTACAGTTTATTAGAGCCAGTATTCTCTATTTCAGGCAGAGGCTCAATTACTCGGCTGCATGACAGGTATCATGACCCAGTTATAGCACCAAAGTAAGAATAGAACTGTAAATTAGTAATATATGTGCCCTTTAAGGGCAGATAAGATAAGATAGGAATTTTATTAATCCCACTTGTGGGAGATTTCTTTGGTACAGCACAGACAAAAAAAAAAAAAGTGTGAAACATAGGCACAAAAATGGTCATGAAAATACAATACAATACAATTCTGTACAAAAATAAAGAATACAATGCTTTAAATTATTTAATCACAAGAAAGAGCTCCTTAATGTAAAATAATTCAAAATACACAAATAAATAAAATTAACTCTCCAGCCAAAAATCAACACACAAAAGGCTACAGAGGAGTTTGTTAGCAGTATCACGTCTACGTTATACTCTACATTAACCCCTGAGGATGCTGACTTAATCTGAATTAATCTTTCTATAGATTTGAATGTATTTTGCATTAGATGTAAATAATGAGGGTAAAATTAATTCCAAATAGAAACAAGATGGCGTACTCCACTGAATTATAAACTCACTGTTTTGGTTTTAAGGCTAAATCTGAGACTGTTCTGGATGTGAATAACGGCATACGTGCAACTCAATTATGGAGGTGTTAACAGCTGAAATAACAGTCTACAATTTGTGGCTTGTGAAGATTTATAGTTGTGAAGTTCAACAAGGTGCGAGGCAATTTGTTGTTACATGCTGGATGAAATCACGTACTTTTTGCGGGAACACAGCCTGAGCAGTCACGTTTCTGCTGCAGTGGCATGTACAGGTAACCAGATAGTGAGCCGCTCAACGGGTTTTTACAGAGGAGATGTTTGAGGTCGGGGTGAAAACATGACAGCTGCTCAATGAGCTCAACTGGTGCAGGAAACAGCTTTTGTTTTTGTTGTTGTTTTTTAAGCCTCACGCCTAAATTTAATTGGAGAAGTCATATCTTCAAGCATGTCTTCAAACTTAACAGCATGCACAGTGCACCGTGTGATGTCCTCTTGATTGCTTAATTCATCAATAGGTAATCCCTCCCAGTCCACCTCGCTGCACTACATGAATCCGTACCAGCTGAATGCCTACGCCATGGCCCTGAAGGCTGTTGGGGAGATCATTCAGGACTATGACAGCGACAAGATGTTCCCAGCTCTCGGCTTTGGTGCCAAATTACCACCTGATGGGCGGGTGTCTCACGAGTTCCCTCTGGTGAATTCTTATTATCTCATTTCATGTGATTTTAATCAAGACTATTTTATGCATAGTAATTTGATACGTCCCTGAATAAGCTTCAGTCTAATTTGATTTTGAATTTTACTTTGTAAATTTCTGTGCTTTTCTCTAATTCTTGGATGTTGTGGGTGTCAGTAAATATAGTTCAGTGAAGTTTCTGACGTTAGCTTATTTTTGTCAAGTAAAAGCACCCTTCAAGACTGTTAAACTGCTGTTTGTTTTTCTATCCTGTTTAGAATGGAAACATGGAAAATCCTTATTGTAATGGTATTGAAGGTATTTTAGAGGCTTACCATGAAAGCCTGAAAACGGTGCAGTTGTACGGGCCAACCAACTTCGCTCCTGTGGTGAACCACGTTGCCAGGTGAGAGACCAATGCCAGTTGGTAACAACCATCAGTTTTTTTTTGTTTGTTTTTTTTCCAGTCATTGAAAAGGCAAAACAAACTTCAAAGTTACTCTTTTTAAGTTGAAAGAGCTGCATGATTGACGGGATAATCATCAAGAATTAAGATAGAATTGATACATCTGCATAAGTACTTTGATCTTTGTCAAACTTCATAATTTAAAAGTATGAAAAATGTAAATTAAAAAAAAAAAAGCATTCACATTAGCTTTTTATAATCGTTTTCTGTTTTTATTTTTACTATTATTTCATTTTTTTGCCACTGCCTTTATGTCTTGTAACCAGCACCTGTCCAGTTATACGCAATAAACAAACTGCTGCTTGTACGTGCCGTTTTATACTTTTGTATTTCTTTTTCTTTTTTTTTTGGGGCTCACAGCAATTTTAGGGCGAATGAAGTCAGTGGAACTAATGTTAAGAGGGCCTGTAGTTTCACACTGACATATAACTCATATTTAACAACACACGGAGAATTAATTGTGCCATGATCGGATGGACCTCTCCGCGTATCTTTTCCCTCACTGTCTTTATCCAAACAACTCCTTTCCATCTGATTACACCAGTGTTTTCTTGTAATTAAAAATGTCTTCATGATTGAGTCACATTTATAAACCTTGGCACAAAGCCATTTGTTACACAATCAGAGTTTAGCATTTCAATTGAAGAACTCGTATAAGAAGAGGATGTAACAAAGAAACGAATCTGTGCATCAATCCCCGTACGACACTTTTGTTTTGAACTTGATTGTTTATCCTTATTAATCAGTTTGTATTCATGAGGCATTTTGTTGAGTGTTATTGGAAACACGACAGTAACAAAGAACATCTTTACAGAATGTGCATGTGGCAGGAGTTTATTATAAGGCACGTCCTGTCATGAATTGATATTCCATGTCATTTGTTCAGATAGATTCATGCGTAAATAAGATAATACAGCATCCTCTAACGTCTGATTATATCTGTGTATGCAGATATGCAGCGGCAGTGCAGGATGGCTCTCAGTACTTTGTCCTCCTCATCATCACAGACGGTGTCATTTCAGATATGGCCCAGACCAAAGAAGCCATTGTAAATGTAAGAATGGGACGGGGAGGGGGTGATTTCTTGTTGACAAAGTCCATTGCAGTTCTGGCACAGCAGGAGTCATGTGGCAGTAACAGCTATGGTGCATAAAGCAAAAACCTTGAATAATGGGCTGATATAACAGTGACATTTTGCTGCTGCATTGATGCGAGCTCAGTAGATAGATTGATGTATTACCTAAGATCAAACGCATCATCTTCCCACCAGAAAATGATTAATAAATTCAACAATCTAAAAGATGCAGGTGCTTCAGTGATTTGAAAGAGCACAACACTGTGATTCATTTACCAGAGCTTTTCTGGAAACCTGTCCTGACTCCTTTTTTTCCCTCCTTCTTCTTTTTCTTCTTACAGCTGTAAATAGCAGATTGCTGCCTTTTTTTCTCCTTGGTTTCTCCCTCTTTTCTCCTCTCTGCCTCATCCTCACCCTCAACCTGCCACAGGCACAGAACACACAGCAGACTGGATTTAAAGGGAATTTGCGACTGTTAGTCAAAACATTAGAACAGCCACACCTTCCTTTTAAGATCTTGCCTGCTGCTCTATCTCACTGCCTCCAGTCCTGTGGTCTACTGATGCTTGCCGCTTCCACTGCAATCCTTTTAACTCTCCACGGCTCCTGGGTGAGGGAGGACACAGTGCTGCGGATGTACAGGCTTTTATTGTAATAATTCCATGTTCTGAGGTACATTCAAGATGAAACTAACTGCTAACTAACAGATTTAAGGCTATATTAAAGTCTTAATGTCCATAAGTATCTGAATATTTTGATCAATTCTGGTCCGTGTGTGTGGCAGAATATTGTGTGAGTGATCACAGCAGGTTTATCATTCACAACATATTCTTCACCACAGATTTTCAGACGTCAGTCACCCAGAAGTCTCGCTCTGTACTCACAGCTTGGGTCCCTTTCCTGCCAAAGTTTCTTTTGTTTCTTTGGAATTTTCCCTTTCTCGCTTATACACAGGCATTTGTTGGCTGTCTGCATATATTTCACACTGAAAGATCTAAACCTAAATCCTGATCTTAATTTGCTCTCCCAGTACTTCTGTCACAATCAAAAAATTTTAGCTCCTTTTAATTTATTTCCATTAACGTTTTCCAGATTTACAATAATGTACACAAAAATGTTGCTTAATTACCACTTAATTATCTATTAATTGTCAAAATAAAGCATGAAGTAACCATTAGTTAATCGTAAAGTTTTACAAACCACTGCTTAACCATTATTTAATAATTAAGTCGTAGAGTGGGATTTAAGGAAGGTAATGCTTAGCTAATGGTCAAGTCATTAAAAAAAAACTAGCTAATCAGTGAACTAACCCTTCCTCATCTGTTTCCCTATAATTCATCAGTAATGAAGCAACATTTTGTGCACTTCATTTTAAAGTGTTTCCCTAATTCCTTTTTATCAGACTGTTTCAAAGTTGTTTTTCTTTTTAAAGCCTCCCAGTGACCTGAAATGCTCAATTTAAACTCTGATGAGAAGAAACAGGAGCTACGTTTTTCTCACTTATCCCACATTCATTTAGAAGAGAGTTTAAAACCAACGCCACACTTATAGAGCTCTTTAAATGCCCAACATCACCCTATCTTAAAGTTCCCATACGATAGTTATCCCTGTAGAGTGCTTTACCCTCAAAGAGAACTGGTGCGCCATGGAAACGTCGCCAGTCCATCACGACATCCGTCAGTCATGAAAAACAATTATAATATTGAATTAGATGTGGAATTCTGAACACTGAACACGTTTAGTTTATCGTTAAAGTGCTCTGAGATAGCATTTACTGTGAATGGTATAAATAAAAAAGCCATATAAATAAAATGCATTGAAATCAACTTCAGTTTATTTCCTTTAGTTTGTTTTGTTTTCTAATTATTTTTTTCCCTTGTTTTCCAGTCATATTACCCACAAGGCCTCAAAATTAGGGACCCGCAGGAGCTACTTTTTAACATCTAAAACAATTTAAATCATTGGTGAAAGAATTCACTGTGGATTTTTATACCACATCACTTTTGCATCAGACTTAACAGACTGGAACTATGTAACACGTTTTGCAACACAATGTTGCAACTTGCAACATATAACTTGTTACATAGATGATCAATTCTCTTGTAAAATAGACACTGTTGAAAAGAAAAAGTGGTGACAAAGTAAAGAACTTCTCAAAGTGACAGCATCCTGGGCCATGTCATCGCCATGGTTACCGTTAAAGGCTCAGTTGTTCTTTACTTTCTTAGCCGCTAGTTCCTGGACTTTGTCATAAAAATAAATAGAAAAAAAGTTGTAAAATCTCAAATTTTACATTCGTGACTTTCATCATAAAATTGAAGCTTTTGTACTAAAATCTTTTTTTTCCTTCTCAAATCACAAATGAATTTTTCTTTTATAAAAAAAAAAAAGTAAAAGAAAAAAAAGATGCTAATTTTGCAAGATTGATACTTTTTATCATCAAATAACAAATGCCACAAAATTGGAACTTTTTACCTTAAAAATACTTTTTGTTGTTGGAAAAACATTTTGACATAAAATTGCAACAGTTGTTAAATAACTAATTTTGTATAATTCCAACTTTTTGTCCTAAAATCACAAATTTTGTTGAAAGAAAAGAATTTTACTCAAATCACAAGTCTCAGTAAAACTTAACAACTTTTTGTTGTAAAATTATAAGCTAGAATGTGACTTTTTAACATAAACCTGCTCTCCACTTTTGATGTCAGATTCTTTTTTGGATTCTTTATCTAGAACTCTCAGATAAAATGATAAAATGTCCTGTGGTATTAAGTTTGGTGCTTATAAGCTGTGAAGTCATGTGTCCAAAGTGCGTGCATTGTTGTCCTTAAAATGATGATGATGATGATGATGATGATGATGATGATGATGGAAAGTTTGTGTTCCAGTGGGTGGCTTGTGTGTGTCCACCCCCGTCAGCGACTTCCTTAGTATGCACAGCAGTCCAACAATGGCGGCTTGTTGTTCTCTGCATCATCTGCTGAACTTGCTGTCCCCTGAGTTGTTGTGTACCAGTGAAGGTCTGTCCTTCTGTGGTCTGGATCCTGATCCAGGTGTTGTCCACTGGAACAGAGGCTCAGTGTTGCTCACTTGAAGGAGTTCAGCCTCTGCTTTCCGCTTCCTCCGGTTACATCTTAGCAACAATTGCTGACACCAGAGGCACCCATGGCAACCATTGCTGAGTTTTTGTCTGTAAGACTGAGTATTTTACTTGAAGTGGGTGGCGGTGAAACAGAAGTCCAGCAGGGACTTTTGAAAGTTTCTCCAGTTTCCTGATGCTCTCTACTGCCTCGGATGTAGACGTGCACGTGAAGAGTGAAGTGACATTAAATGACACGAACAGTCGCAGATGTTGGTTAAACTAAAAGCTGAATACATTAGTGTTAGTGATTGTCCAACTTTTTTTTTTTTTTTAATACATTGTTTGACTTTTGTTTTCAATACATGTTTGGTGAGGTTTGGGCACACACTAACTGATTAGGCTAAGGGACTAAAAGTACTTGGTAATGGGTATGATTTAACAGCAACCCAGCAAAAACAGTCTCAACAACAACTTGGAGTCATAAAGCTGATTATCCAAGCGTGTGACACATATTAAATGAATATTAATATGGTTTTCACTTAAAATTCAGTTTGTTTAACATATATGGCAACATTTCTATTAACGTTCTATTCATTTCTATACAAATTCTATAAAAAAGTTCGATACAAAAAAATCCTTTAATGTGATTTAACATAAATAGTTCAGCTTTTCAACCCTCAGCATCACACAAAAATGCAACTTTGTACTTTTAAAGCTTTGTTTTGTCTGAGGTTTATATGTTTATGTATATATGTTGCCTTGACAAAAACATGTTTTGTGAGTTCTTGTGACAGGAATGTAAGTGTAAATGAATAATGAATGCCACTGAACCTGAGCTAATGAGAACCTAAACTAGTTTCATTTGATTGTAAATAGTGTTTGGCAGCTTTATTTGGAAACATTAAAGGCTTCCATTTACAATAATGTCATTTTAGAAACATTTCAGTCTGCCAGCATTTGAGGATTTAAAACACAATCAAGAGTCAACAGAATGTGTGACACAAAGAATCTTTTTTTTTTTTTTTTTTTTTTTTTTTCTTTCCCCCAACCCCCTGCACTTGGGATGACAAAAAAGGATTTTTTCCTTTCAAAAAAAATCCTTTATATTTTGCTAAAATTTT
>JBAMYA010000020.1:14808349-14829332 GCA_037176975.1 Arrhamphus sclerolepis | reverse complement strand
GAAGTAAAAGAGACAGGACCTTATGCACACACACACACACATACACACACACACACACACACACACACACATACACACACACACACACACACACACACACACACACACACATTTCTCTGCATTTCTACGTGCTTTAACCATATACTATACTAGTTCAGTCTGTGCTGTAACCACCAGAGAGCAGCACTAAAACCTAAATCACAGCGTGTGATGCCACCCATGTGCTTGGTGAGGAACCTTTGTGATTTCTAAGGAGGAACAAAGCAGACCCTAATTTAAGGTTAAATGTTTAGCGAGTTTCACTTCTTTCTATAAAGTGCATGCTTGCAGGAAATACGACATAGAGATTTGTCTACTTGTCTGCTTGGATTATTTCTGCTTCATGATCGTGAATAAAGCCTGCTGCTGCTCACTGGCTTCTTATTCACACAGCAGCGTTGAGGCATTTGACTGTGGATTCTCACCTCTGTGAGGAGAATGAGGAGTCAAGTGAAATCTTAAATATGGGAGAAATGCTTGCTGATAACCTCAACTCAACATGTGCATCTTCTTTACAGGACAATTAATCTCAAGTGAGGCAGACTCGCTTGTCATCTGGTTATTTACGTTATGATTAACATACAGCAGCTGCAGTCTTGGGCCTCCACTCGGCAGTCACGTACCACACAGATGTTGTGAGACTTCCCAGAAAGGAAAAAAACTAACTTTGATGCTGGAATCCATTCTAGCCATCTATAACAGGAGCATTTCCAGCACATGCTCTGTGCTCATCCTTTAGTGTGGGTTTCTAAACGTTATGTCATTTCAAGGAATACAGAGAAACTTCAATAACCTGAAAATTAAAACAAAGCACCGCAATGCTGAAAGTTTTCTGTTACTGAACATTTATTTATGGTATGTTTATGCTTACTTTCTTTTGAGTGTGATATTGAAATAGAAGTTAACTGTTTAAATAAGCGACACTTTTAGATACAAAATCCCCCGTATGTGTTTGTGTATTTGGTCGATCAGCATCATAATTATGTTGTTTATTGAACAAAAGCTTACAGGTTTGTTGATGTATAGCTTTTGTAATTTCCAAATGAACTAAATTCATCACAGCACTTTGACTTATATCATGAACCCAACAACATTAGGAGAGACTCTGCTCCAGCAGATAAAACATTGATGATGTTCAGTGGGAAATGAAAAATATTAATGACCTCCGAGGAAAAACAGAGCCTGTAGTATATCATCCATCTCATTTCAAGTGTCGAGCCTTGTGGAATTGTAATCTTTTGCTATATACTGCAACTGAGCATGACTACAAGTCTGCTTGTACGAGTTCCCAAATTTAATCTTAAACACAAGAGACCAGAAAATGTTGCTCTGGCAAATGAAAAATGAATACCATGGCAGCCCATCCTGATAGATTCTTTCTAGTAAGCACTCTCAGTGAAAGAAATTTATTTTTGTCTCTTCTGTTTGAAAAGAAGATTTTTCAGCGACACAAATGACACCACGGCACAGAAAAAGTTTCCCCCTTTAGTAAAATCATAAATAAGCAAAGTCTCGTTTCTGTCTTCATCCACCTGTTCCTATGAGTTTTTTTTGTTTCTCCCAACGGTACACACACTACACTAAACATTTTAGTTAAGTTCTATTAGTGCTTCAACCCTTTTCATCCTCAGGTCTCCTTGATGAAGCCAGGACAACATTTCTTTAAAGAATTTCTCTTATTTTATGGGGGGTGGGGAGAAAAGAAATAAAACACATTCCACCTCCAGGAAACAGCAGTCTGGGGGTGTCAAGGTGAATCCATTTCCTCCAGGGTCACTGTCACTCAGACACATTTCTGAAAACACTACTGCTCCTGCGCTGTTGTGTTGCAGTCGTTCCTGAGATCCTCAGCTTTGGAAAAGGTTTTCATCTGAGGTTCTTTGAATTTTTATGGCCATCTTTTTCTCTCTTGTAACTACTCTCTGGTTCTTGTCATAGAAACATATTCCTGCAAAATCATGAGGCCATTTCCACTCTTGTCTTACGGGTGGTTTTATTTTGATATTGCACACAACAATATTTGGAATTATGGTCAAAACTGGACCAAAATCAGCTGACGATGGTGTAGGCTCTCCTATAACACAAGCAGAGGTGTCAGACGCATTTTATCTGGCCTGCAGGGGGGGGGCGTGGCAATCATGAACTCATAGAACATTTTTGAGGCCATTTTTAATGGGACTTCCTGTTCGATGGGGTACTGACTTCAAAAAGTGGAATAACTGAGGTGGAGAGCAGCAAATGTTAGCAAAAGATTTTACAACAAAAAGTTTCTCATTTTTGTCACAGCTTGGGATTTTTGTAAAAGTAACTTTTTCTTTTATAACAAAATTTAATGCTTGTATGGCAAAAAGTTGAAATTATACAAAATTTGTAATTTTATGACTTTTTTATGAATGATCATATTTTCCAAACATAAAAAATATTTAAGTTTAAGTTTAAAATAATTCACTATTATGTAATTGTATAATTAAAAGTCTTAATTTAAAAAAAAAAAGTAGAATTTTCAAAATTTGCAGTTTTACGACAAAATGATTCAAAACAATTTTTTAAATTGTGATTTTACTCAAAAACAAAGTGAGTTTAGTACAGAATCTGAAAAAAATCACGTTTTTATCAAATGTGATATTTCATGACAACAAGTCACTTCTTATGAAAAAAGATGTTATATGGCAAAATCTGGCATTTTCCTTTATTTAAATAAATAAATAAAATTAGAATTTTCTTGGAAGTTTAGGATTATTCAAGAAAAGAAAATTGTGGTTTAGAACAAAACCCTAAATTTTATGATTAAAAAAAAACAATATTGTGAAATTTGGGATTTTGGCAACAATTCGCTTTTTATTCTGATGAATTAATTGGAGCCAGCGAGAAATCTGACAACAAATCCGTAACCATGGTGATGATGATGTAGCTCGGGATGAAATAGAATTAGAGATTTCATTTGCATATTTATTCCCACTGATGCCTGGGCTTTTATTTATTTATTTGTTGTGTTTCTGTGTTTGTGTATTGTAGTCACAATGTCTCAATCATCATATTCAACTACTCAAACACAATTTATTAACAATTAGAAAAAACAGCAGGCCTTCTTGGAATAATACATTTGTATAGTTTAGTTAAATGCTATATTTCAACAATCAGTCTTGTCTCATGATAGTCACAACATCATTGTTTTGACAGATACTCTTAAATAGAAATAAAAAAAAACAATGGATTCACAGTTAATATGCTAGAAATGCTTCCTTTGTTTTGTAAACTCTGGATCTCTGTTTACTCAAAGGTCAGTAAAGATACAAATTCACAGGTCAAAGTTCTTTTTTTAATTTTTCGTCTTTACACAAGGCAGAAATTCCATTAACATGAAATCAGTTCTGCAATGTGCGGCTTCAAAAGCACTTCACAAAGTAGGACAAGACGCACATGTAACCATTATTACATTAAAACACATGAAATATTAGAGCTTTCCTCTGACTGGTCTGTGTGTGAGGAGGTGTACCAGCATGTAGAAATCATTATAGAGGCATCGTTTACGGGATGAAGGTGGCGTTGATGTTAGTCTCTTTCAGAGATGTAAACTTTTGACTAAGTCCCTCAGGCTCCCCCGGAGTCACTTATTTAAAATGTGTCCGCTCTCATCACTGATCACCTCTGCAGACCCTAAGAGAAAGAAACTGAAATGCCATATCTCTGTCTTAAAAAGAAAAAAAGGTCATAATGGATTTCAGTGTCTTTGCCTGCTAATGTTCACACAGTCCATGATGAATAACACTTATGCTAACTTCTGGAAACTGAAATGCTTCAAGGTTGGATTTCACAATCTGCATCTCAGAGGTGTGCAGCTGTTCTCTAAGTGAGATGGATATTTAATGGTGTTCTTCATTATCATTTAGTGATACATTAGTTAGATAAAGCACACCTGTCCCATTTCTCCATGTATACATCATATGATTCTTTAATAGAGTGGGACTAGCCAGTTTATGCCCTGCCTGCAACAACAACAGACAATATGTCATAAAAATATTTTACTGTTAAATCTTCCAAATACTCATGAGTAACACTGGAAAAGGTTAAGAGCCACTTATGTGTTCAGTAAAGAAACATCATAAGTAAAGGATGATTTGGTCAAACGAGTCTCCGTAGACAGAGGAGCTCCAGCACCTTTAGATCCACAGTTCTCTTTTCAAAAACACTAAAGTTGTTCTCCCGCTGCTCATGTTCAAGGTTAAGCAGATATTCGGGGCCCTGAAACCTGTGGATGTCCAGGAGTGTCTCTGAAACCTACCCAGACCGCACCTCGGTAGGGTCTCGGTAGCTTTCTTTAGCACAGATGTCCTCAGAAGTTATCAGATTGGTATCAGGGGACTTCAGAAGTTCACTTCTCAGATTTATTGTGTTGTTTTTTAAGCTTTTACTTTGCTGTTTTTGTGGGCTACACTGTTGAGGCAGCTGCTGAGAGGGAAAGGTGAGATGAGGTGTCTGGTCCACAAACATATAGGAGTGTTCTTCAATTTAACTTTTAGTGGTTTAAATTATATGGCTGATTGGCATTGCACCAGAAGCTATGTTTGCAAGAAACGGTAATTAATATTGGTCATTTTGTCAGTCAAATTGTCGCAGATGTGCACAAATCAGAGTAAACTGGAGGCTCCAACACGATTCTTTGTGTTTGTCCTCTGGGTATGGTGTCCATCCAGTGTTCTGTAGCTTCTCAGAGCATCGAGTCAGGTCCACAAACTTGCACAAACTGGTTCCTCACAGCTGGTTTACCAGATGCCTGTCCTTCAGACAAAACTACGTTTAGCCTCAGTCTCTCTTTATTACATTTCCTGTCCTTAAGGCAACCGAATGAAGCACATTAATTTGTGACATACAGTGAAAGGATAAATATTTGCAACCATTCACATGAAAAAAAGGCAATGTACTTGAATTAAAGTTATCAGGTAGAATTCTGCTATTGTACCATGTAAACTACAAATAAACACTTCAAGCCCAACATGTTGGCATCGAAACTGAGGGTGATTCCTTATCACGTGAGAAGTTATCACCATTTTGTCAGCCTGAGACACTGAGAGAACCCAGCCTCATATAGCACAAGTCTGATGGTGGGTGTCCAGGCTGATTTGTAGTCTTGTCCTCCTGGTGGAAGTTGGAAGGAGAAAATCATTCAGATAATGTTTTTTTCTCTCTCTGAAGTCCTCCAGTGTCATTAGAGCCATTCAGACCTGTAATCTCTTAAGGACAAACACCAGAGGCCTTTCCACCTTGTGAAATGTAATCAGAATTGTCTCACAGTCGTCCAATTAGTCACCAAAGGTCACACATCATCGTCATCATCATCATTCTGCCTCAGTCTCCTTTCACGACTTTGTCCTCTCTGGCTACCTCTCTGAGGAAGTCGGCCAACCGGATCCTGACAAAGCACATACTGTTTCCAGATTTTCCAAAATGCCGTGCGGAACTTTTTGATGCGAAAAGCATAAACAATGGGATTGACGGCGGAGTTGCCATGGCTGAGAATGATGGCAATGTAAATAAGGACTTCAAGCTTGTCGTCATGATGGCAGAAGAGAGTTATGCAGTTGAGGATGTGGAGAGGCAGCCAGCTGACTGCAAAGAGGAAAAGAACGAGAGCCAGAGATTTGGCTAATTTAAGCTCTTTCCCAAAGTAACGTCTGGGATCTGTGTGGCTTGCTGTCACCTAGAGAGAGATGAACAAAAGGAAAGATGACTGTCAGTGTTCATTATATGTATGTATATAGCATTTTTTATACTATTGAAATAATATTGATTGTCAAACCATACAGTTATATCTGTCCAACACAATAAGAGAAAAACACCTTTTTATTGAGCTGCTTGTGGATCATGTAGAAAATCTCTACATAAATAGCCAGCATGAGCAGCAGAGGGGGCAGCACACAGCCAAAGAAGTTGAAGTAGACCATGTAGTCCATGCTGATGACCGTCTCGAACTTACAGATCACCGAGAGGTTATCAGTGGTCATGGAGCCATTGTCAAGGAGATGTTGCAGGTTATTCCAGCCCAGCATGGGCGTGAGGCCCACTATGATGGACACCAGCCAGCACAACAACACAGCTGTGCCGGCGCGCCGAGGGGTGACCACTCGCTTGTAGCTATGGCAACAAGAGGACAAGACAAAAAGCACAGACAAAGCGTGGTTATTCCTGCACTGCTAAAAATTTGAGTCAAGCGGTAGAGGCACCAGGGTATTTGAGCACCTCACAATTCACCTCAGCAGTTATAATTCACCTAGAAATTCAAGGGTCAAGAAAGAAAACTGAAAGCAGCATGTCTTGAAAAAAAAAAGAAAACATTACCTTTAAAAATAAAAGATCAAAATGAAGGAAATGAACAGAAAAGCAGATGAGGGTTAAAGTGGACTACAGAGCAGAAGTCATGTCATGACTAATGTGATTGGTGAGGATTCAGTGAAACATATAACTGATTGAAGGAAACAAATTAACTAATCAGTTAATTAATACTACAATCACTGATGATGTCAAGTTGCAAGTCGGGTATAGAAGCTGGAGAGACGGCAGTCACATTCACTCCACACTAAATGCAAAGTGAATGTTTTTCCCTCCATGTATGAAATAATGAGACTGTAGAGCCCTGAGTATACATCTATCTATACACACTATTTCACTTATTCGTTGTCATGCCGCCTTTCCTTTTTATGTGTTTTATTTAATACATTCAGCTACCTAATGCTTTATTTCTATATATATTTAAGATACCATATTTGAATTCACAATTTATTGGAATTGTATTGAATCTATGCATTAATTATTGTTCATTCATCCATGCAAAGGTGCGTATGTTTAGCTTCAACTAAACTAAATGTTTAGTTGAATAATCTGCTTTGGACTGGAATCTGAATTATCACGTCATCAAATACATGCCAATTCCTTTTCTTTCATTTTTTTCTTACTCCTTTGTTATGGTAGGAAAGGCCCTCATGCGCTATACCTCTCTTAAAGAGCTGTTCAGTTTCACACCCAACTGCTTCCTCTCCTTTAGGTACATCTGAATGAATCCAGCCATTCACATCTATAATCACGTCTCTCTGGTGAATACACAAGTAAAATTAGGATAAAAGTGGCCTATGTCTGAGTGCAGACTGGTCTGTTGGTGAAGCCAGCATTTCAACCATTCTCTTGTCTTTAAAGGGCTTGTCAGAGGCAGTTGTAGTTTAATTTTAAATGATGAAACAAGCTCATAAATTCAGTGAACTGACTCAGAAATGTCCATTGCATCTCAATTTAGCAACCTTGAATTGATACTGACTTACCATACCAAGTATATGCGACAGCAAAAACACAGAAAATGTGTTTTGTAGCATTTCAAACCAGGTTCTTAAAACTGCAAATTATCATGTCTCTAAAAGTCATTAATCCTTGCTATATTGGACTGAATTGTCAAGCAGAAACATGTTGAATTACTTATTGGTTTCAGAGGAAGAACATGGCATTCCTCTTAAATGTTGGCAATATTCTGACATCTCAACATGACATCAGCCATCCTGATGGTCCCATAGGTGTTCCAGTTAGTCACTGGAAAAGGGAAATCACACATGCAGTACAAGTCATCATCTTTAAATGACATGGGGCCACTAAATCAGATAGAAGAGACAAACAAACATTGTCAGTAATTTGTGAGGCTCATGTTCCTCTTCTCTTATCACATCTACGCTGTCTCCTTAATCTCGCCATCTTTCTGTCTGCTTTGGTCGCTGTAACAGAGAAGTTACAATAACCAAAATGTTGTATTTCCTTTTTTTCTTCTTCTTCCTTTTTTTCAGCTCTTGATTCAGCTCTTGTTGCTCTTGAATTCCTATACTAAGAGTTTGACCAAGAAGGCAGAAGAACAGCTCAGAAGAAATGAATGAAAAGTTCTCAGTGGTGGTATCAGTTTTTTGTTTGTTTTTTTTGTTTTGGCTACTGGACTCTGTGCAACTACTGGCAAAGCTCCTGGTTTTCTGTCTGCATACAGATCAACTCTTTGTCTCCCAAAATTTGCTTTCTAGATTTGACTGTGTCCCGTCAATCTGCGTTTAGCTCAGGGATTTCAGTCCTAATCTTCTACCTGCCCACCAGCGAGGCGTGGGAGATTTTGAAATCTCAGACCATTCTTATCGTTGCAGCGTGTTCCTGAACACCTCAGCTATAAAAAGCAATCAGTGCTTAAAGTGTGTCGCTCTGGAGTCCCAGGAGAGGTTCAGGGCGGGGGGGGGGGGGAATCAATTTCTGGTTTGCATCACCATGAGACAGTAAAATACAATTTACTGGTGTCTGAAATCTGAACCTGTCCAGACAGACGGATTATGGTAAACTCAGCCTCTACAAGGTGACGATAACGTTTCTAAAATGTGCAATTTGCAGTAAAATAAATAAATAAATGAATATTGCAGCCTTTTTTTATTTTATTCTATTTGATCCCATTTTAAAAAATCTTATTTTAGTTGAAAAGCCCCTCTAAGTAATCTGCTTTTCAGATATTTGGCAAATTTGGAAATGACTGCGCTGTACTCAATAACTTGCTACCATGGCTACAATAAAAAGAAATTAAAAAAAGATGAGATCATGTGCAAAACACAGATAGAGAACATGAAGATCATTTAAAAACAAAAAGTTGTAAATGTCACTGTAGCCCCTATTAATGTCCAATCATTGATAGAACCCATGTGCTTATTTGTGCTGATGCCAGTTTGAGAAATTATGTAATCCAGGAAGCAGCCACCATGAGCCGATTGACCAATCATGCATTCTCTGACAAACATCTCTAGGACTTTCATATGATTCAACCTAAAGTTGAAATTTAAGTTCTCAGGAAGAAAAAACAACAACAAAACATGAGGGTGAAATGATGACAATGCCTCAGAATCTCATCTACTCACAGCTGGCCTCGCAACAGACTCAGTAAATAACTGCAACAAAAACCTTTAAACTAAGTGGGTTTTTTTTTCCTTTTCAATTTATCAAGTGTTCAATATTTTTTGATCCAATTCACAACTTCCTGTGGCCGAATGTGTGAATGGTAAAGACTACCGAGTGATGCACTTACTCTTTACATCGCTCCATATATTAAAAATAGTTACGCACTGACTTATTCCGCACTCTCATTAAAAACAGAATAAATACATATCAGAATAAATAACTGTAGGCCTATGTCTGTGTGGTAAACAAATACCAAATGTACTCAGCACATTGCAGTGAATTATAATCAGATAAAATCCAGCATGGCACTGGAGCAAACGCATGGGAAAAAAGTCCCTGGTGGCACGCAGACAGAGAGGCTCCCGAAACTGAGGCACCATCCTGGGGACCAGTGGGGTTCACCTGCGGGCCTACCTCATGGGTATTTTGACTCGCAGGTAGCGGTCAATGGCGATGGACAGCAGCGCGAGGATTGAACTTTGCGTGAGCACGAGCATCGTGCAGGCGCCCATCAGGCAGCTGTAGAAGTGCGTCCTGAGTTCGATGCTGATGGTTATTGCGAGAGGGATCGCCAGAGCCCCGACTGCAATGTCAGCCAAGGCCAGGGAGACGATGAAGCAGAACGTGGTGTCTCTCAAGGACCGGTTAATGCGCACAGCCCAGACCACCATCACGTTCCCGATGACCGAAGATACGGCGATCACCGCCTCCATTAAGATGTAGAGAGCCATGGAGGGAGACAGAGCCGTCATGGTCACGGATGTTGGATGAGTGTGCGCTCAGCCTGAACACGGCGAGGGGGTTCCCTGACTCAGTTTGCAGCTGCCGACTGAGACACCCTCACTTAGGATTCGCATTTTTTCCACATGTCCCATGAAAGCAGAGCTGGTTTACACTGCTCTGAACTGTGTGATGATCAAGCCCAGGAAGCCTATAGCCGGCGCGCCAGGCGCATAACTTCTCCAGATTCCGAGAATGAAGTCTGTCTGCCCCCGCAGTCCGGCAGGCGGAGGGACAGGACGGACCCGGGCTCCAGAGAGATTCACAAGCAGCTTTCCAAAGAACACGTTATAAGAGATGATCTTCCTGCTATCAAGCACGTATCAAACACAGAAAAAATAAACAAATGAGCTCCACAAAAGGCTCTGTCCCCACAGAAGTCTATTTGAGATGCCACCAGCGTCGCCATATATGGTTCCTGAGATAAAAATGTTTCTTTTCTTGTGAAATGCTTCTTGTTATGAATAAATATAGCTAGATATGATGAAGATTAAGAGGAGTTCATGTTATCATTCGTCCTTCTTTCTGCAAAGTCACACATGTGGCTGAAAGCTCACCCTCTGTGGGAGGGGACGTGAGTCCCAGGGAGGAGGCTGGCTGACACTGAGCATATCAGGTGCATCTCTCACCACATTTCCAGATATTGTCAATTATTTGTACAACGCCGTTTATACCATCAGGCTTTTATTTTTAAAGGGCTTATAGAGGGACTTTACTCACCACTTCATCTCAGATGCCCGTAGTATGACTGTAGTTAAAGGATGAAATAGAGTGGTGCTCTGCACACTCCAGAAAGGATGCACAAAAAGAGCAGGACAGGAAGACAGATTGGCATTCTTTGTGTTGGAGAGACACAATAAAACAATACTGGGCCACATCAAGTATCAGTGGGACACAGCTGCACCCTGCTGCAAAGCAGAAACACAAACAAACTTATAAAAATCCAAATTCAAGGGCGTTTTATAAGTTTGCAGACAAGCATGAGTTTGCAGAAAACATGTGCTCATAAGCTACAAAGATAATACAGACTTTTTATCTGTATTTAGATGCACTCAGATGGAGTAGCAGAGGTAAATATTCTGACAGCTGTTTCCTTCTTTGACCTTGAATTTAGAAAATGTCCTTCCTTGGAGGATGATTTATGTTTGTCTCTGGCCTCAGTCATTCATGGCTATAGATGGCTCATCAATTACTTCCCAGGTATTTACACCACAGAGGAGAAATCATCAGAGCCATTGAGACTGGGATCCCTGAACTCATGGCTACTCAGAATTACTATTAAATACTTTACAAGCTGTTACAAAACATCCACCAAGTCTTTTTGTCATTTAGGAAGAACTGTGAAACTTTGTGAATGTAAAACTTTGTCAGAGGTGTGCTCACATAATTAATAGGGTGCACATTTTTTCTTCTTTCCACCAAAGATCACCTCCATTTTGCATGTTTTGTTGTATTTTTCTTTTTTTTAACAATTATATCTAGAATGCATGAATCAGTGCTTCTCTACACCCTTATTACTCTTGATAACTGCAGGGATGCATCATGTCACAATATGAATAGGAATATAAATATAATACTTCAAGTGTATCAAAGTAAACTGAAGCAAAATGAAATACAAATGTTTTTGGTTGTTCTCACCATAACGTCCCTTTTTATTAGAGGAAAAAGTTACTTTATGATAATAGTGAAATTCTAATAACATCAATCATAATCCTGCTCAGGATCATTTTCTGTTTATATCATAGTTTATTTACAAATCTGAATGTATTTAGTACAATTTATAAAGTTTATTTTTTAAGATCTAATCCCAAATCTTCCATTTCCATGAGCCTACTCCTTTGTGTTTCTGGGAGTTTTTTTTTTATTTTTTATCTTTACTGTTGTTTTTTTCTATAAAACATGTGATTATTCAAATTACAAACGTTGTCATGTCGGCATTAAATGTCATTTTTCTAACATTCATTTATTGACAGTTTTATCATTTGGATTATTGTGTGTGTGCGTGTGGATGTTTGTGTGCAGATGCAAACGCTGTATAAACTGTATAAAGTGTGCAGTCGATACTCCTGCGGACTTGACAGATGTTATCTTTGCAGGAACAACTTAATACTCCTGATAAATGAGCATGTGTTTTTATGTGATTCATAGACTGCTGACCTTCTGCATGCAGTTTTACAAATGCTGTTGTCAAGCTGGAGAGGTACCATTCCTCTTCTGATCACATGCACTCTTTTGGATTTCTTTTCTTTTTTAAAAAAAAAAAAAAAAAAAAAACTGCACCATTTTATGATGCAACAAAATGAGAAGGACCCATCCATCCATCCATCCATCCATCCATCCATCCATCCATCCATTCATCCATCCATCCATCCATCCATCCATCCATTATCTATACCCGCTATGTCCTGTGCAGGGTCACAGGGAGAAGGACCCCTTTTTGGTTTCATTTTTTATATATTTTCTTTTGGATTAGAACTAAACATGCATGTGGAGGAACACCTCACGATGGCTCACTCATTTCCAGGTTTTCAGGACTATGTTCTTGTCGCTGAACCTAAATTTACAAGCAGGAGTGAGAAAACGCAGGGAGGGGCAGTGGAGAAATCAAAAGAAAGGAGTCACCAGAAATACTCTTCATTCAGAAGTGATTATGTCTTTGCTTTGTGCTGCTTTATCAGGTCATATCAGGTGTATAATAATGTAGCAGATTCATTTATTGCTCACACCCCACGGCGCCTTACATTTCCATGGAAGCCAGAATTCACTTGAAATTATGTCACATCTAAGTTTGCCACATTCTAGTTGCAAAATCAGAATGAGAAAAAAAAGGGAACCTGAATGTTTGACTTGCTGTTGCAGCTGCTTTCATGCTTAATATTTTTTTAGCAGGAGATGTTCAAGTTTAAAATTGCAACTTGGAATGTGGACGGTGCCAGTTTCAGAGTACAAATGGAGGGTACCAACAGCATCCTGTTTGGCTGATCCACTTCATTAAACTAAAAGATAAGTTGGTATCAAACTATACATGGTTTGAAAATATTTCTTTCACAAAGCAGTTTAAATTAGCTCAGAGTACAAATGCTCAGAGTGGACTCATCCTGTCTCTTTATCTTTATGAACTTCACCTACAAGTAAACATCATGATGCATTTGTGGTGTCTCTGTAGCAAGTTGAATGATTTTTGCCTGCTTTTAGCAGATGTTGGTCAGCAGTCATGTTATTAAGTTATTTTTATGTTTTATATCCCAATAAGAAAATCCAGCTTCTAATTTATATTCTATAATTTTCCTGGATGGAAGATGGAAATTCAGTTTTGCTGTATCATCCCAAGTGTAAAGTTTGGTGGAGGGGGGATTATGGTGTGGGGTTGGGCTTGGCCCTTAGTTCCAGTGAAAGGAGCTATGAATGCTTCAGCAGACCAAGAGCTTCTGGACCATGCTCCCAACTTTGTGGGAACAGTTTGGAAATGGTCCCTTCCTCTTCCAACATGACTGTGCACCAGTGCACAAAGCAGGTCCATGAAGACCTGGATGAGAGTTTAGTGTGGATGGATGGGATCACTGGCTTATGCAGTTTACCAGCTACTAAACAATTTCATTATTTTGGGCCGGTCTAGTTTGAGTGATGGGCCTGATCTGGCCCGTGGGCCACCAGTTGAATGGCCCTGCCTGACACCATAGTCAGCAGTAGGCGTGTTTCTCCAACTGTTTTCTCATCAACAGTCCCACATTCTGCTTTTCCTGACTTTTAAAGGTTCAAAATAATCTTCATCTATCACATTTCCACTTTCCAGTCTCGTGTTGTAAATTAAACTATTAAGCAGAAGATAAAGGTTTCTCAAAGTACAGCTGAAACTAGAAGTTTACATCCACCGTGCAAAACCTTTCCAGTCAGGATTACCACTGATATCTAGTTACTAAATGCCAGAATACTGAGAGAGAAAATATTTCATGACTTTCCTCAGAAGTTTCAGTACATTTCCCTGGAATCTGGCAGCGTGTCCTCAAACATTTGAGTAACTCTTGAATATCTCTTCCACTGAAGTTGAGACTGACTGTCAGTCCTGGAGGCTGGTCTGGTCTTACCTGCTCACTGTAGGCCTTCAGGACCTCCTCCACAGGGAAGGTGAAGCGGTACGAGCCCAACCTGGACTTGTGGGAGAAGGCAGGGGAGGTGGTGAACTTTCCCAGGAAACTCTGCTGCTCAGAGACCTGCTCCTCCATCCGGTCTGGGTAGGTCTTCTCCAGGAGCCTCGTCTCAGCAGACTGGATCTCCTCTGGTCCCACAGACAGACTCCACCAGACGAAAGAGTCTTCATATAGATTCTTGAAGCCTCCGTCTGTCCTGATCCCACGTAAACCTGCTGGATTTGTGTCGTGTTTCAGATTAGAAACCATGAACTCTGGCTGAGGACTCTCTGGAATGTTTCCTTTGAAGAGATACTGGTTTATCAAACCAAAATCTTCAGCCATCTGTCTCAAACCATCCAGCTTTAAGTGACAACGTTTGACATAATTCTCCTCATGTCCTCTCCTGTTCACTCGTCTCTGCATGATTCAGCGGGGGATGAAGTGATGAGCTAAATGTTGTTTCTGTCTCTACAGCGAGCTGACTGACTGTTTCCTGACTTGGAGAGATGTTTTATATCTGAAGCCTCCACCTGTAACACGCCCTTAGTCACATGACCTGCAGTATTCAAATCATCTCTGTCTGAGTCAGACTCCAGAGACATTTTGTTCTGCCCTGAGGAAACGTTCATGTCTGCAGTTCTGGTGTGGAGGAAATTTTTAATTGTCCTATCTATCTTGTATTTTTTATTTAGTTATTTCATCTTTAGTAATGTATTTGTCTAAGCAAACCGGTTTAACAGTAACTTGCCTTTCTTGAACAGGTGACTACACATCTCACAGACAACCAAAGACAACAAAAGGCAAAGTGTGGTCCTTGATCAAGGGTCTGGCAAAAGGCAGACAAAAGGACAATTGTTACCCTTGATCAAGGAACCCTGTAAACATTCCTAAATTCAATCAGGAACTCTGTAATTCAATAATTCCCCTGCAGGTGAGAAAAAGTCCCTTACCTTCCTCACCACCTGCTGTGGCCCACTCTATATGCAAAACATTTAACATCTTCTGTCCTGGTGTAAATGAGAAGTCCACTCTGTGTAGAGCAGAGTCCTCAGTATTCTGCGTGGTGCTGTCTGGCAGCTCTCCTTATGCTGCATAAGTTTTGTTTCTTTTCTCTAATAAATGCAGATGTGATTTTCTCATCAAGATCAGACCTCTTTCCTTTTTAATTTTTTCCACAACAGTTAACAAATTTGAGTTCAGTATGCTGACAGTTTGGGGAAAAAGCTGTCTCTGAGTTGGTTTGTTCTGGTATGTATGGACCTGAAACTCTTGCCAGAGGGCAACAGGTTGAAGAGATGGAAGCCAGGGTGGGTGGTCTCCTTCAAGAGGTTTCTGGCCCTGTTGAGACAACGGGAGTTACAGATGGTGGTCAACGAAAGCAGAGGGCAGTATGTGCGGTATTTGCCACCCTCTGTAGTCTCCTCCTGTCGACCTCCATGCACCTCCACACAGTGTAGGTTAGCAGGCTCTTGATGGTGGAATGGTAGAAAGTCACCACCAGCTGTGTTGCTGAGCACCCTCAGGAGGTGTAGCTGCTGCTGGGGCTTCTTGACCAGTGCTGTGGTGTTGACTGACCAGGAGAGGTCTGCAGAGGTGTGGATGCAGAGGAATTTGAATGATTCAACTCGCTCTACATCTTCACCGTTGATGTACAGAGGGGCAGAAGCAGCTCTGTTCTGCCTGAAGTCCAGGATGCGTTCCTTGGTCTTGGTGATGGTCAGTACCAAGTTGTTTGATGCACACCAGTCACCAAGTTTCAGGACAGACCTTGTCTCTGTAGGCCGCCTCGTTTTCTCCTCTAATCAGCCCCACCAACATTGTGTCATCAGCAAATTTGACAATGATGTTCTCTGGGTGGGTGGGACTGCAGTCAGACAAGTAGTGGGCTCAATACACTAAATCTCAGCTATGTCCCGCCTCCTCTGCTGCTGATTGACGTGACGCTGATTTGATACTCATTTCAAAACTGCAACCAAAGAATTGGAAAACATGTGGCAGAAGAGTTTTTCCTCTCCACTGTCCCCTCATGCTTGGTCAGGCTGAAGGATTGTTGAGATGTGAAGATCTGATGCAGTCCCTTTGGTTCTCCAGCTCCTTGGACCCGATTAAACCTGTTTGCTTCCTGTGAAAAGAATCTTGAGCTGACGTTTGGTGTGAGTTTGGAGCAGTGGAGATGAGTAGTTTCAGGATCATTTAGTTGAATCTTCTGGCACTGATGTGCCTCCATAGCTGCAGCCAGCTGTTTCTAGGAAGTCAGCTGATATCTGCTTGGATCAAAAGGAGAGGAGCTGAAGCAGAGAGAGCAGAGAACTCTGAGGGACGGCAAGGAGCACTGAGAACCTGGACTGTGGACGTTTGTGAGGTAAGAGAGAGAGCACTGTTGCCTCACAGCAAGAAGGTTCCTGATTCAAGTCTCCACAGGGTCTTTCTTTGTGGAGTTTGCATGCTTTCGCTGCGCTTGGGTGGGTTCTCTCCAGGTACTCCAGCTTCCCCAAAAACATGCACGTTAGGTTAACTCATGTTTTAAATTGGTGTGAATGGTTGTTTGTCTGTGAGTCTTTGTTGACATGTGGACTGGTGACATGTCCAGGGTTTACCCCGCCTTTCGCCTGAGGAAAACTGGGATAGGCTCTAGCAGAGCCCCCCATGAACCCCCACAGGAATGTACTGGTATAAATAATGGGGAGGTTGGAGTGAGAGGACACATGCGTTTGGTTGCTGCTTCTCACACTGAGTCGTCTTTGAATGTCCTAATAAAGCGCTATATAAACCGTGTGTCTGTCTTGATGAAGCCAGAAACCTCCCTCTTTTTGTCACACAAGATCTTTTTCTGCTCATCAGCCTGATTTACAGTTATGTAGTGTAAAAACAGGGGAAAAAAGATGCTGTTGCTACGTTGACCTCAGGTTTTGTCAGTCTCAAAAACAATGGTGCATAAACACCATTGATCAGATTAGCCACTGCCATCAATCAATCAGCCTTTAAGAGCTGATCACCAACATATAGCAGGAACTGGTGGAGCCACCAGACTCCTCAGTGATTTCCCAGCCATGTTTTATTTGGTTCATGAAAGTGAACGTGACTCCTGAAAGTCACTTTGTGGAGCAGTACCTCTTCTGACCACATGGAGGCAGTGAATCACAGTTAAGTTTATGAGTCAGCCCCTGGTATTGGAAAGGAAGCACAAAAATCTTGCTGTTAACTTGCTGTCATGGACATGAATGTTATGACAATGGTTCAAACCTGTACAGAATGGAGTTTTCAGCCAAATACAGAGATGTTCAAAGGTGTTAAATGCCTGGAAAAGCTACATGAAAGTTAAAATTGGAACCAAGAAAGGAGTCCAGGAATGAAATCAACTTTCAGACCAAACTCTCACTCCACTTGGACAGTTTACCTACGGAGTTAAACTCTTTAAGCAAAGCCCTGACATGTGGCCTGGCTCTGACACCGAAATGTAGGAGAGACAGGGTTTCTCGGCCTGACTGGAATGGCCTTAAATTTCTTCAATCAGAAGAAAACCTTTGACTCAGTTTCTGTTGTAACACAAAAGAGTAATTTTTCAGGATCTCAGAGCCAGTCATGGTGGAATGTTTCAAAAATAAGAAAGAATAAAGATCCTCAGAGAACAGACAACAGCAGCTCTGTCAACATCCACGCTGGCTTCATATTACACTCCTGCTTCCAATGACCCCGGACAAGTTCCTTTCTTTTCCTTTTTCCAGCAGATGTGGTAACTTTTTTTAAACTTTGAGTCTCATTGCCAGTTTTCATGGATTCTTTTGGTTTTCAAATGTTTCATTTGGGGGATCAGAACTGTGAGCCAAAAACTTGAGCCAAAGAATCCTTAGTTTAATTTTGTAATCCTGCTGTATATGGACATTCTGAGCCTTATATCAACTTTTATTTTCATTAAATCCCTCATTATTTTCGGACCATTTTCTCATCTGGACCTTATTTTTACTTGGATGTTTGAGTCAACCTCTCCAGCTTGGCCACCAGTGGTTATCAATAGGAAAACAATAGAACAAAGAAACAGCCACTACAGTGGCTATCCAAAACCTTTTATGTTTTTTTTTTTTTTGTTTGTTTGTTTTCATAAAATGAGCTGATCAGATCTGGTTTTCATCACTTCCTTTCCTCCACAGGTCTTCCTCCAGCATTTCCCAGAAATCAGCTGACTTCTTCTCAGTGGTGGCTGAGTATAAATAGGTGGAGCTGAGAGAGACAGAGCAGAGCAGCTGGAGGGACCTCAGACATCACTCTGAACTCCTGGACCAGACTTGTTTCAGGTAAGACAGCTCACTTTAATCAAACTCCTACTGGATTTCTTCATCGTTATCGCATACTGACGTTTGTTTTCTTGGAGGCTCTAGAACACATCTTTGGAACCATATGGACATTGTTGATAAAACAATGAAACACTCGCAGATTGAATCAAAAATTGCAACAAGAAACAAGATGTGGTCTCCATTCTAACATAGAGGCTTGAAAATCTTTCTCACAACTGTAAACATAAAGTGCATAAAACAAGTTCAATTTCTTTCAACAGTAAGAAGATGTAACCGTCTTAAAAGTAAGAATAAGCTGAATTATCTTGCAACTTTAATTTTATACAAATAACTAAGCATCTAACTGTAGAATCGTTTGGAGGAGTTTCTTTCAGTGCTGAACAGACGATGTGTAGAACGTTTGGAGAAGATGACCAAGAAGAAGTTTCTTCTTTGTGATAACACAAAGATCTATTTACACACACATAAAATCATTCAAACTTTGACTGAGTTCTGAGAGCCAAGAGGACTAAACAGGATAACTCTTGCATGTGTTTTATTTTATATTTATTTGACAGGGACAAATGCATTAAACGTTGCTTTATAAAAAAGTATAAAGTAGATTACACGCATACAAGTTTCTAGCAGAAGCTAATTTGCAACCTGTCCCTGGTTACGTTTTCAAGATTAAAACAGATTTAACAAGATATTGGATTTTAAAGCACTGCAGCAATAAAATAAATAAATACAATAAAATGTTGTCCATCAGCAATGACAGAAGTCAGCAGCACAGAAAATAACCATTTGATTTGTAACATTTTATGTTCGAGGTGTGTGTGTAAGTTCAGATATTCCAGAGAAATGTAAACTGCACACTTAGTGTTCACAGTTTCAGCTATTTTTTTTTTTATGTGACTTAAAAAAACGTGAACTGTGTTAGTTTCTTGAGTTCACATGGTTACACATGACACAGTTTTATAATCTTGTAACTGTACTGGTTTGAAATCTGCAGCCAGTTTTGCAACAGAGTGGACAAAGAAATGTTCAAATAAGTTAGCTATTTTGTGTGTGTGTGCATGTGTGTTTGCATGTGTGCTTGCATGTGTTGGGGGGGGGGGGGGCTCCTACTGTGGTCAGAAGACCTGTGATTGTGAGTGTTTTTGTCACTCACTCAGTTCTGTTAATGATCATCAAGTCAGTTAGAGTTTTGCTGCTTTCAGCAAGTCTCGTTGGCTCTTTAATAATTTGGTTACAATTGTGTTTTCGGGTTTTGTTAACTTCTTTTATTTAACCAGTTAATTAATATTAAAGTCACCTTGGAAAACAGTTTCACCTTGACAGTTTAGCAGTTTTAGTAATCCACCCAGATTCTGATCAAATGAAACACCATCCAAGGAAGTTACAGAGATTCACAATATTAAACTTCACTTTTGTTGACAATATTACTGTTATGGCCACATATTCTAATAGTGTCTCCAAATCAGTTTCAACACATTTAAACCATTTCTTTGGTATAAATTACCACCACCCCTTCCAGTCCGGCCATATTTCCGTTAACGCGCATAATCAGATACATCAATAATGTTTGTTAAATCCGTTCTATTTTTGATAAGATGCTCTGAATATTTAAATGACTTCCTTGTCTGTGAGGCTGCAGTTCCTCAACCAACCACTACATACTGAAGCTCCTCTACTGACCAGTAGAAGCTGCATTTCCTCTAAGGCCCACTAGAGGCTGCAGTTCTTCTACCAACTACTAGAGGCTGCAGTTCCTCTACCAACCAATACAGACTGCAGCTCCTCTATCAACCACCAGAGGCTGCAGTTCCTCCACAAAGCACTAGAACCTGCAGTTCCTCTATCAACCACTAGAAGCTGCTGTTCCTCTAATGACCACTAGAAGCTGGAACTCCTCTACCGACCTACAAGAAACTGCAGCTCCTCTACCAACCACTACAGGCTGCAGTTCCTCTACTGACCACTAGAGGATACAGTTCTTCTACCAACTACCAGAGGCTGCAGTTCCTCTACGGACCACAACAAGCTGCAGTTTCTTCAACCGACCACTACAAGCTGGACCTCCTCTACCAACCACTAGAAGCTGCACTTCCTTTACCAACCACTAGAAACTGCAGCTCCTCTACCAACCACTACAGGCTGCAGTTCCTCTAAGGCCCACTAGACGCTGCAGTTTTTCTACCAACTACTAGATGCTGCAGTTCCTCTACTGACCACTAGAAGCTGCAGTTCCTCTACCAACCACTACAGACTGCAGCTCCTCTATCAACCACCAGAGGCTGCAGTTCCTCTACGGACCACAACAAGCTGCAGTTTCTTCTACCGACCACTACAAGCTGGACCTCCTCTACCAACCACTAGAAGCTGCACTTCCTCTACCAACCAATAGAAGCTGGAGCTCCTCTACCGACCAGGAGAAGCTGCACTTCCTCCACAAAGCACTAGAACCTGCAGTTCCTCTACTGATCACTATAGGCTGCAGCAGAGGCGGTTTGTCACAGACAGCAGGGAAGCCAAACTGCCTCTGAAATTCTCATTTTCAATGTTAAATTGATGGTAAAACAGTAATTCACAAAACACGAGATCTGCCGAATATTGCATTTACTTTCATGACTACCATATGTCATCCCGTAGCTTAATCAAGTGATTTTTCGTGAAATCGCCACAGTTCACTGCAAAAATCATGCTATGAAGCCTCCCTCAGAAGCGTCAGGTTTTTTCTAAAATTCTAGGTGATCATTGGCTAAATCGACAAAACTCCTCACTTCCGAGGCTGTTCGGCTTCCATGG
>JBAMYA010000020.1:14757771-14808249 GCA_037176975.1 Arrhamphus sclerolepis | reverse complement strand
GTTAAAGACCCACCTGTTCTCAGCTGCATTTGAATAAAGTTCCAAATTCACAGTTATTTTGATCCTGAATCTTAGAACCAAAAGTAAAATAGTTTTAACTGCTGTTTTCATCGTTTTCCCCTTTCTCTTCTACTTAATTTTTAAATTTTAAATTATACTTTTACTCCGCACTCTTCATTTTTAATTTAATTAATTATTGATTATTTATATGTTTTATGGAATGATTTCATTTGCCTCTTGTGATTTTTATATAGATGTAAAGCACTTTGAATTACCTGTGTATGAATTGTGCTCTAGAAATAAACTTGGTTGGTTCAGCAGCATCATGAGGTCAGCTGACTACCTGAAGATACTGAAGGATCAGGTTATTCCATCAACAGATTTTTTTTCGTGGCTCGACTCTCCAATCATCAATACAAGAGTTTGGTGAAAAATGAATGCAATTATGAACGGAAATTAACGTTGTGACATTACAGAAGCTGATTGACATGATTAAACCTAAAGGTGGTCCAACAAAGTATTGAAGTGTGCGACTTTTTTTTTGTTTGTTTTTGTTTACATTGTGCTACAGGCTGATGCTAAAGAATATCTGTCAGTATACGCTAGCCAGCAGCTGGAAAAGCAAAATGTCCAGCTGATAACCACCTGTAAGGCTGTGAGTATTCAGTATTTGTCTACATAAAGGAGTTTATCCCATATAACTAAACTCTCATATAGCTTATCACATGAGAAGAAATCTCCAACAATCAAGACATAATATATTACCTGCAAATCATACGGCACTTCTGTAAAATACATAAAGACGATGGTGTTGGAGGGATGCTTATTTTTGATGGAGAGCAGAGAAGAATTAGCTTTGATGACATAATCAGATACACTTTATTGGTCTTATCAGTTGTAATGAATCGCTGTTGTTTTTTTTAAACAGCCTCCACAGCTGTATACCTTCACTGAAGGACCCGCTCAGCCTGACTAAAAGGTGTTTCACAAGCAGAGAAGTCCCTTTCATCTTTGTGAACAAACTGTCCCTTTAAGTTCATGACTAAATAATCTCAAAAACTATCTTCAAGGTTCAAGCTTTGATGGTGAAAATTAACCAGCAAATTTAAATCTATGACATGTTAGAATCCTGTCACCTCATTTGGGTCACCTAAGTCTACAAAAGCTGTCTTTTATTGCAGCATGAAATCTGCAGCAGCAGAACCAGGACAGAGTAGAATAATCCACCTTCCTCATGTTATCACCACCCAACCTCCCATCATACTGCCTTTGCTGTAATTGTAATTAACGGTTACTTAATTCATAGCTGTAACACCCTGAAGAAGAGGAAGGTGGGGTGAAGCGCTGGACTCCTCCCCTTGAAACCAGCAGCTTTGAATGGAGGCGTAAAGGAAGGGTCCCAAGAAGAACTGCTGCATGTTTCCATGGTACTTTGACTAAAATGTCAGACATTATATTAGGATCTTAAGGAACTGTGTCAGCATCTAAATTAAGGGTATAATATGTCTTCTTTAAGCTAGCTAGAATGAGTTATTTCTGCTTTCATGTATTGTAGCTAAAGTAATAGTATGACTTTATGTATGGGGTGGATGTTGCCTCAGTTTCTAAATTTGGTTTACAACAACACGTTTTTGGCAGGATGTTGATCTAAAAGCATTTTTCTTGTTTTTTTCTTTTTCTTTTTTTTGAGCTTAGCAGTTAGCAGTTAATGGATGTCATTGATTTTCAGGATAATTGTTCTCATCAAAATTAATACTTAATGGAAAGGAAATAACAGAGTGACCCCAGGGAACCACGCGAGGCACTTCTGATCCTGATGTGTTCATGAAAGCATGTCCTGTCTGAACCTTGCTGTCCCGCTGGGGTCAAAGCAGCAGAACTGTTGGTGACATTAGGGATGAGGCCTCATCTCTAATGAGGTCCGATAAACTCAGCGTCCAATGAACCACAACTCCCTCACCCTTTCCTTCTCTTTCCCTCAACCAGCTATAGCGCTGTATTTCCAGTATTTATGTTTTTAGATTCTTCCGCCTAAAGGAACAAATAAACCTACGTATTCCAGACGTTTTTGAGAACTTTCAACATATTTGGTGAATTTGTAAGTTTCTTTCCCAGAAATCTCTGGTTAAGGTTAAAATCAACAGCCATCTCAAAATAAAATAATAAACACTGTGACTATAAAGTTACTGCTTGGAAGTGGCACGCATACTTGCTCTATTAGTGTCTCTGTTTACAGAAAATGACAATTTGGATAAAACTTTTACCATAAATTTAGAGAGAGGAATGTTATGGTACACTGATGACGGGCCTCTGTGTGAGACTGTACGTTGCTTGTAAATCACTCATGCCTCCCTCACATCACTCTTGCTGCTCCCCACTTAAAACTGCCCAGTGGAGCAGAACGGCCATAAAAAGATCTTGGAAAAGAAGCAGCACGTTTTGCAGCGTATGGTTACATAACAGCACACTTTTGTGGAACAGAAGGAAACAGCATGAAACAGACATTGCAGTCTTTGATGATGTGGCAGTAATAGCTGTGTGTAAGCCAGGCAGTTGCTCAGTTGAGGAAAGTGCTTGGTCATGTCAGGTCGGTTGCTGGTTTAGTTGCAGGTGTAGCAGCTCTGTAGCATCTCTGCAGTCCAGATGGTTCGGTTATTTGCAGATGTTTCTGTAGTTTTACTGGTTAAATTGTGATAGCTGCCATGTTTTGTTTTAGGTCACATGTGTGAAACTCAAGTTACATTTTTTTTTTATGTTTGCAATTGAACCATAAGAAAAAAATCTTAATTTTACAAAATTTGAAATTTTACCAAAATAAGAGCCTTTTTACCAAAAGACGTTTTTCTTTTTTTTTTTTATGATTTTACAAGGAGAAAAATGCAATTTTATTTCTAACATCTCAATTTTATGACAAAGCTCATGACTTTTTTGTGAAAATTTAAATTTTATGACAAAAAACAAAACTTTTTCATAGAAAAAAATGTGATATTGTGAAAGTTGCCATTTTACAAAACCAAATCACAGGTTTGTTTGTTTTTTCAATTTGTGATTATATGAGAAACGTTTAATACAAAAGCCTCAGCTGTATAAAAAAAAAAAAAAGAAGAAGAAGCAAATTTTGGAAAAATTGTGTCTTTTTCTTTTTGTTTTCTTTTTCTCCCCTTAAACAACTCAACTGGCTAACTGGTTGAGAAAATAAAGAATAACCGGCTCTTTAATGGTAACCATGGTGACCATGTGACCCTGGATGAAATCGAGTTTGACACCCCTGTTTTAGGCGGTGTCTAGTTTAAGCAGTTGCAGAGGTACATTGGTTTGATCAGTTTCAAGTGAAAGTGTGATGGCGGTGGCAGAAAATTAAGATGTTTAGGGCAAACAAATATATTCATTTCTTCAACTCAGCTCAAAGCTTGAGAGAGCGGCTACATGTGTGCCAGACGGTCTGATCTGATGTTGAAACTGCAGGTGCTTCGACTAAGAGGCTGCTCGTACCTTCAAAATGTGAATTATCAAATGCTTATTTTTGTCCTCCTCTGTTTATTTACCATCACCCCAAAGCATCATAAAACACTGAAGCTGCATGATTTATGTTGCCACTTACCATCTATCACTATCGGTAAAATGAAAAACCCACAGAATCCTCAGCTTGCCTGAACAGAAGATCAGAAATATGATTGTATGTGTAACCCCGGAGATTTATGTCTCCATAGTGCATGTGCATCCAGGCAGAAGTCAGCATTAAAAGGCTGTTATGAAAAATGATGGCATGGTTGGGCTGAAAGCAAGAATGAGGGTAGACATGGATGCGATGGATAAGCGGATAAAGGAAAGAACACTGGAGGAAGATTTCCAAGCTGACAACAGGAATAAAAATGCATATGAGCATGTAGAAATTAGTGAGATGGAAAAAAGCTTACATGTATAATAAAGTGGTGACATCATTGTTAGTTTTTTGATAGAATTATGATTATATACAATATGTGTTGCGTGATATGTGACTTGTGCTAGTGAAAAGATTTTTTTTTAATTGTGCCGTTGGACTGAATATAAAATCCTAGGCAAAATTAGTGCAAAGGTTCAAGCTTGTTATTCAGTCTTTGATTAACCAAACTGAGCCCATGTTTGCTTCAGTTCTTTTCTATGTACAGATCTGCTTTGTGAAATTTGCCAAGTCAACGATCAGGCACTTTTCTACAAATGGATCCTCTGTTTATACTCGCATGCCTCAGCTGTAATCCAAAAAGACTGACTGCCCCATTTTAATACCTTGTCAAGGATTTATTCCAAAATTCATCACTCCTACACAACATTGATCCTGCAAATGCCTCTTAACTCTTAACGTGATTTATTTTTCCATTCTTCTTTTTATTAGTCCTCTGCGATTTTCAAGAATTCAATTTTTAGTGGTGTTTTATATCCAAGTGTTGTTCTTCAGTTATCTCCTACAGTGTGGAGTAAGAAATAAATTAAAGTGGAAATTTTAATGGCGTTAGTATTTGTATGTGACCAGAATATGTAATCCTATTAGAAAAAGACTGCGACCGTTTCCTGTGGTGCTAATCGTGGACTTTCTGAGAGATTATATATGTCCCACATAGCAAAATATATTAGGGCAAAACAACATCTTTTTCTAATATTAGCAGCCTCTGTTTCAGTGAAGTCAAAATTAAAATTAGGCTAAAACGATGAAACATTTAATCATTTATTCATAATCTCGCTAATCTTGTGCATCAGTGTTTCAGTTCATGTTAGACGATGAATCTGTAACATACATTTGTGCCAGTTTCATTTTAAGATTACATAGATGCACTATGTGGTACATACCAAAAAAAGAAAAGAAAAGAAAGACAAGGACAGCAAAAAACACTAATTAAAGAACAGCCACCACCACCACCATCTCACCTTTACATTAAAGAGTGAGTAAATCATATTTATTCAATTAAGTAACCAATATGTAAGAATCTTCGTGCAACAACAGTTCTTCTCTTAATAAACTAGTGTCCCTTTGCATGTGCCTCATTATTTAACACTGCTGGCAACGGACTGATACTGTATGTCTATGAAGAGGTTTTGTTCAGACAGCAACATGTTGCTGTTACTACAGACCTTCTGAAGTAAAAAGGATGTATTAATTTCCACAGTTTTCCAGAGAGACTGCTGTATCTTGAGACAGAGGTGGGATCACAGAGCTCTGACATAATCCTGTTATTTGTTCTCTGTGAAGAAGGGATCAGTAAAGTACAGGAGTGATCTGTTGTTGGTCTGGCTGAACTCCATGACAGATTTAACAACTTTTAACTCTTTAGTTCATTGAGCCACTTGAAATCCAAGCTGTCACTGTGCATTACAGATAAAATTACCCACAACTGTCTGCATCCATCCAAAGTCCCACTTGTGTTAATTAGACCCTGTATCCTCCATCTCTACCAGGTTGTGTTAGAAGTGTCTTCCCAGCGTGCTAGTGTCCAATGCTTTGTCGACTGGAAGGGATATGGTCCAGTGTCTCACACCAGCTGATCATGGATCCATCTCTGGTTCACGTTTTTCATCATCAGCATCTCGGGCCAATAGGAAATAGGGCACTGCCATGGTGACTGCCTCTACTGAACAGTCTTGGTCCTCTTTTATATGTTTAGTGAAGAGTCATGTAGAGAATAATGAGCATCTTTTTTCAGTTTTGTTTTGTTTGTTTTTTTTACATAAAATTGTTCCTAATAATTTTGCCTGAGATTTAGCTGTTGGACAGGTGATCTCACATTTTGACAGGACGATACTTAACAGAGAGGTTTATAGTCACTCCAAGATGAGCAGGTTTCTGTGGCCTCATAACTTATAATTACCTCTGTACCATTTTGCTTGGCAGTTTATATGTTATTTTTATGCAGACATCTTTTAGTTCCCACCAGTCATAAACATTTACATTTCCACTTTGATATTGTCTATCTATCCAAATATTTTTGTGCCATTGTTCTAACTTTGCAAACTTAGGAAATGATGCCCAGTTGTTTTGAAAGAGATGATGCTTTTAAATTGGCAAACCTTCTAAACAAACCAGCATTTCTTTTTAATTTTAAGTACTATCACAAACATTAACATTATAAATGAGGAATCAACAATTTATGAATGAATTATTTAGTTATTTTGGAGTATTAGATGATCTGATCTTGAAGTGAATGTGTTTGGAACATCAACTTCTGGGAGGATTAGCATCTGTTTAGAAGGTTCTCCACTTTTGAATTATTTCTCAGTGTAGCATGATGGGGTTAAAAATCTTTTTGAATTGTTTCATCCTCATAACCCTACCCAGGCGGACTGGGACAATGGCTTCTTTAAGATCGTTGCTGATGTCTTTCCTCCTTGGGATTGTGTTAATACACACCTGAGTGCTCCAGATTAGCAAACCTCTGCTTTTAAAGGTGCTAGCACGTGATTACAGTGGGGCAAAAAAGTATTTATTCAGCCACCAATTGTGCCAGTTCTCCCAATTAAAAAGATGAGAGAGGCCTGTAATTTCCATCATAGGTATGCCTCAACTATGAGAGACAAAATGAGAAAGAAAATCCAGAAAAATCACATTATCTGATTTTTAAAGAATTTATTTTCAAATCATGGTGGAAAGTATTTGGTCAATAACAAAAGTTCATCTCTGTTATATACCTTTTTTGCCCCATTATAATTTATCAGACATTTGATTATCAGTACTTAGCCACTGCTTGAGTAATTGTGTCATCTTGATTCATATGGAAATAATAAAAGTAAAGTCAGTTCTTCACACACCGTTTCTGCATTTCCACGTTTTGTTTAATAATGACAGTGTAATATTCTACATGTTCCTCATCGGATGTTGTATTTAACAAATGTTGCAATACCTGGTAACCACATGATTGTTTGATTACACCTTCTTCCTTCCTTTCTTTATGACACCCTATCCAAATGGTATTTCAGTGCTGCAAAGCAAAGCTACATAGTCATTAAACACCTAAATGCTGATAGGTCTAATCTTGGGTTGCTCTATGAATTTAGCCCTTTCCATTCTAAAGTGAAGAGATCAATATGTATTATACTGTATTTATTCACATATGCATCCATCCATCCATCCATTATCTAAACCCACTATTTCCAGTACAGGGTCACGTACTCCACCAAGTGTTGTGAATTTGGAATTACACAGAATAACACTTGGAGAGCTTGTAGCTAAAATAATAATGAGCACATATTGGTCATTAAAATAGTTGTTTTCAGCACATATCTTTTTGTCTTGTTTTAATATACAGCCGTGAACTTTAAACTGCATTAGTGCACCACTTTTCTATACATCTGCAAAGGAACAGCTGTTTATGTTAATACATTAGACTAATAATACTTTAACAATACCATCGTCTGTGCTTTCATGATAAAATGTCTGCCTCCAAATTATGTGCAATAATTACATTGATCCTTAATAGAAATGTGAAACTGTTTTCAGAAACTACGTACAGGAAACTCCGCATGCATTTGGTCCAATGATGGCAGAAATAATTTTGCACATCTTTTGAGGTGGAAAATATGACACTGTTAAATCTGAATAGGTGCACATGCATGACAGGTGGTACTAAAACAAAAATACAAACTGGCTTCCAGCCTCGTCGCTTAATTGACAGATTCAGATTCACTGTTAAAGTACCAGGCAAGACGTATAAAGTGGATACTCATTTACTACTTTATTAAAAAATAACATTTAAGAGGCAAGGATACAATGCTGTACAGTAGAGCGTGTGTGTGCTCAGGAGCAAAGGCGCCCTGCGTGAAGACTGTAAGTGAAGGGCTGCTGGTCAACTGTGAAGATGTTTTATGCTACATTCATCACTTGTGAGGACACCAGTGAAGCAACAACTGAGTTCTGACATGATGAGAGGAACCACACTTTTATCACATTTCAATTATTATCTGTATTTGCTACGATCAGATACAGACTGCAGTTTTTATGTATCTGGGGTGATCTCATTTTACAAACGCAGCATAAATCCTGAGAAGGGAAAAGTAAATGCAGGATCTCCCTTTAAGGGATCAGATATGTAAAGAAAGTACTTTATCCCATGAAAATCCAACTATCACGTAAGAAAATTAACCACAACTGTTAGTTACCTTTGTGGAAGTGCACAGCAATCTTTGCCAACTTAGAACCCTGAAAAGTCACAAATAGGTTAAGCTAATACTGTATGGCCCTTTTTATGCATCTTTCAGGACAGATGCTATAGTGCATGTCATTAGAGAAAGAATAGAAAAAAGTAATCCAAACAACTTGTGAGTGTCGGGACTAGTGGTATTGTTCATATCACATTATTTCACGGAATTGCAGAGCTATTTTACAACATATTTGTCCCTTTTTCAGTATACAACATGAAACACTTATGTCAGGTGGCAGTATTTTGTTCTGCAATAAAGTATGAGCACTGACGCAAAAAAAAAAAACAAACAAAAAAAAGGCTGACGTGACAAATGGGACAGGGAGGAAGTTCCCAAAGTTCATACTGTGAAGCAAATTCAATAGTTAGGTTTTGTTGAGCCAGTTAACAGGAGAGGAAAACCTAATGCAAGAACAAGTTTGCATGATAATACACATAGCCCGACAATACTGCTGAAGGAGTCGTTTGTTTGAATGGAGAAGTATGAAAACTGGAAATTAATATGACAAAAAGCAACAGTTTAGCTACAAACAGGGCGGGGGGGGGGGGACACTGGCAGAAAACTTAATTATGCAAGTTTGTTATTATAGTAAGTTGATACAGGTCATTTATGATAATCATTTGACACACACCATCATGTATGTCTAACTTGATAGCTGCACATAAAAACTGATAAATGTTATTCGACAGGTGCATTTAATTCTGTCATGTCCTGTTATCAAAAGATAAACAGAAGTCACTTCACTTGTTTTACCAAATCAAAGTAAAATCAGTTTTAGTGATTTACTGCCAGACATGGTTGACAATTTACTCATCACGCATCAGTAACCCTTTTCTTTTTCTCTCTCTTCACAATGTTGGGCATCAACATGCACCACAATTAGAACTGGCATTAAAATGCATCTTAGGCGATCCAGTAACAAATGACCAGTGCTAATGCAATAACTTAGGACATTTCTGAAGGTGGTCTGGGACATCGTCTTCGCAGCCTGAACACAAAGGTGTCTCAGGGCGGACTCAGGGACTGCCTATTAATGTCAGCAGGTTGATGAATTAATCTCCCAAAATGCATTTTAGTATTAATTTTTGTGCCAGTTTTTAACACGCATACCAAGAACTGGTCACTTATGACTAAATTTTGCAGGACAGATTCAACTTCTGACATTCACATGTTGATCTGCTGGGGTTCCTATCTGGAATACCAAAAGGAAAAGACAGGCTAGCAGATTTAACAGTCAGTTTAGTCTGAAGTAGGTTATTTGTTTAGCAGGAGTTACCACTGTGACATCACCAGTTTAAAACAAAATGACCTTTGTGACACAGAAAACTGAGTTCAGGCGCATCATATTCACTAATCTTGCTTTGTGGTGCACGCCTCAGATCAGACTTTCTGAGTCCAGAGCCAGTTTAAATTCTCAAAAGTAACAAAAGGCGGCTGGCAGTGTTAGACTAAGTCAGACAATACAATTTGCCAGGTTTTCAACTCTACTGAGAAAATGAGGATAATCTGTGTCAATCACAAGAGTAATGTCAAGTCAGAAATTTCTAAACTGATATATCTTTGTTCCAAGGCATGTGTGGAAGACTTAACGTTAATCTTAACTACAAAAAGGCTAGATAATTCAGAAAAGCTAGATAACTCAATTAGTGTTTTACAGATGTAATACTGAGGCAAATACAAAATTCAGTAAATGACATACTAAACTGGCTAATACAAAATCTATTGATGGACTGAGAAGTATTAGGTTAGATTAAAAAAATAATAATAAAAAGTTCTTCAAGAGTTACTGAATTCCTTGTCCCTATAAAGTAGAAAGGAAAGCCTCATCAATGGCAGCAATTTTAGCTTTTTAGCAAAAAGTTTCCCACATCAGTATGATTCACAAACCGAGTTTTTAAACGATACTCTTATATCATTGCCCTGAGAAATACGTTCCATCGCGGCTGTGGGTTTGAAGATGCCTTTTGATTTTGTCAGAGCGGCTGAAGCACTTGCCACATACAGGGCAGCTGTACGGCTTCTCCCCTGTATGAATCCTCATGTGAACCTTCAGGTGAGCCATCTGCGTGAATCCCTTTCCACAAATCTGGCAGCGGAATGGTTTTTCTCCTGTGTGGCTTCGCTGGTGCTCCTGAAGTCTGCCAGAGGAGCTACAGCATTTTCCACACACTCCACAGCGGTATGGTTTTTCTCGAGTGTGTACTTGTACGTGCACATGCAAATGGCCAACATGACTAAACGACTCACCACAGACTTTGCAACAGAAAGCTGACATGTGGCCCTGTAGGGGAGATTTTTGATGGGGGCAGTCCACAGTATTGGCTCCTTGGCTTCGCATGAGAGAGGCGTGCCCCCTGTTGGCTCCAGTAACAGCTCCCTTAGCACCAACCATCTGTTCTCCGTTCTCCACCCCAATAATATCAATATTGTTCTCATTTGAGCAGTTTGGGTTGACTGGTGCGAGAGGCTGGGCACCACTGTTGGATGAAGTGGAGCCTCTGTGGCCACATCCACCCTCTGCCTTCACATGCCTTGAAGGGCCTCGAGATGCAGGATCCCTTTCTCTGTTCTCAACACCTTGACTCTGAGGGAGACTTGATGTGTGGGGGCCGTCCTGGGGGTATTCATTTGCCACACGTGGAGGAGTGAACATATTCTCTGGTGTGCCACAGGAGCCATGGCCCCGAAGCTGATTATCTCCTTGGTTGGGCCGCAGATCTCTTTTGTCCTTGATTTGAATAGGAATACGCTCCTCGTGTCCCATACTGGGACTCCACTCACGACGTGGATGTTCTCCATCTTCCTCATCCAACAGTGCCATGGACGGACGATCTGAGAAGACAATGTCAGGAAGAGGATCAATGAAAAACAATGACTGCATAGCAGAAAATATGACACATGGACTTGCATTTCTCAGTTTTGATCGTGAAGTTTGCATTTGCTTGTCAAAATAATTTGAGTTGTATTTAAACGTAAATGAGAGAGACTGTAAAGCTCCAGCAGAGCAACACAGCATCTGGAAACGTAAACTGGAGTCTCTCTGCACAACATTCCTTTAGGAGTTGTCTTTTACAATCAAAGGGAGAAAGAACTTAACTCAGTACAATTAACATAAACAGAAAAAATAACATTAATAGAAACATCTTCACAAGGGTGTTAAGGAATAAGTACCAAAACACAGAAAAAATGCTTGGTTTCTGGTCAACATTAAGGAAGGTCATGCAACTTGGTGGCTACAATTAAACCGTCTTGTAGAGTAAAAACTTCTAACATACTGACTATTGTTAAAGGACCATCATTTCCCATTTCTAATCCCTATTCGGCTTCATCAAGCACCACAATAGAGTTGTTGTACTCTGATCACCACTCCAAAAGACTCTGCGACTGTTAGGCAGCCTACATCTTCTGTTTTCAATGTGATGCCGAGCACCTGTTTGGCCTCCCCCTCCTCTGCTCCCTGCTCACTCTACTGTGGTTGATTTCCATCCTATACCAGGTAGACATGTCCCTGCCAGTTATGTACCATGGCAATGATGTTTTCCTGGGCCTCATGTGAGGACAGATGTAAGTACTGGGTTGGAGTCAAAGTATAATGTTAGCACAGAAGTATATTTCGTTGCAGTTCCTTGACTAAACACTAGGCTCCAAAGCACAGAAAAATTCCACCCAACTTGCACAAAAAAAAAAAAAAAACGGCGTTTGTCTCCATAGTCAGAATTTACATCCATGACAGCTGTAGAGGGGTGAAATTTGATGAACAATGTCAAGTAAACTGTCATAAATGTGTAGCTGTTAAAAGACTCATCAGGTCTTCAGGAGATAATGTGCATGGCTGCAAGCAAAAAGCCAACGCTTGTCAAATAACACCATCCTTCTACAGTTTGCAGACAAAAGAATTTAGACTAAATTTGTTGTGGACGAACCATACAGAAATTTTTTATTATAAAGGATAATCATTTGAGGAAAATAAGAAAGTAGTCCAGTAAATGATTCCTTTCCCCATTTGAGATATGGAGGTGGAATTTTTCCACTTAGCTCTGTTTTGCATCATCTTCGACAGCTTCCCATCAGTGATTAAACAATAATACCTTAATTATACAAACAAATTCTAAATACGTGTCAGCCCATCTGTCCATGAAATAACTTCCAGTCATTACAAAGTTTGGTTACATTTTGAAATTAACAAATCAGCGTGTTGATCTTACAGTTAAATGTTGCAGAGGAGCCTGGAGGGAGAGGTTTATGTGAGTAAACATCACAAATTAACCCAGTTTAATCCCATCAGAAACAAGTATTACTTGTCTTTTTTTTTTTCTTTTTTTTTTAAACCTCTGGAAGCTCAAAGTTTTTTGGATTTGGGCAGCTAATGTAACTTTAAATAAATAAATAAATAAATAGGTTGTCTCTTCCAACCTATAATGCCATGTAATTAATGGAAATAGTCACATGACCAGGTCTCTTTACTTCTTAGTGGCACCTCTGAAAAGAGACATGTACCTCAAACTTGTACAAAAGGAAATAAGTAAAACACCTTCATTAAGAGATTTAAATTAAATATTTTATACGCATATTTTTTCAGGCTTTCGGCCTATTAGTGACATTTCGGCAACAGTTTGACTCTTTATTCTATTTCTATACAGCTTAAAACTATTAAAGGTTTTGGATTATTTAGACTTAAAAGAACCCCAAAGTGAGCTGTGCTCCATCACAGTCATTTCCACAGTTGCAGAAGATCTATTTGAAACTGACTGTGGTGTTGCATTAATTTTATTATTTATATGTATAAATAGGTCTAATTGAATGACTGATGCACATTTAAACTATGTGGTTTCCCACCGGCAACAATTGTTGCTGAGTATAAAACCTACATTTTCACAAACATGGCCAACGTGATTTTTTTTTTTTGTTTGTTTGTTTGTTTTAAAAGTTACATATCATGTGTTAGGATGGTCTAAGGATTGAAATGCATGAACTTGTTTTGCAGGGGACGTTTTTGGGATTAAATGGGTTAAAGCTGTTGGGCTACCAGAGGCACTCAGTTTAGTTTAGATATTGCTGACCAAGGCAATCCCACTATATACACACACACATGCCACTCACAGAATAAATGTGTAACAAACGAGACTTTGGCAGGTGCTTCAAGTCCGAGTCTGTGTGAATGTGTTCATGAATGTTATTTAAACTAAACAAACAATTGTATGCTCTTTCTGTCATGGTTCACTGGAGTGCTCTGCTGTCAGATAAACTCACACTTTAGTGCAACTATAAAGTTATCCCGCAGTCAAGAACCGAGACCGTCATTAAGTCATATCTGGACGAGTTTTATCTGAACAGAAATTAAACTATCCATTTAGCTGTCTGGCTAACAAACAAAGGTAGCTAACCTGCTAGCCGCTTAAATCAACGATAACTTCTTCCGGCATGAGATATTATTTTTATTTAAGCATTTCAGTTTGTTGTTATATTCATCCAGCTCTTCTTTTTACTGCTTTATCCAACCAACTCTGTAAAGGAGGGGCGCAGCGTCCCCGTTAACCGTCAGGGGAGCTAACCTGGCCATATTTCGATGCCAGCGTCTCGGAGTCTCCGTCTGAGATGGTCGTTCTCCCGCTCCCTGATCGCTATTTCCTCCTGGTACTCCAGAATCGTGTCCTCGACAGACTTGTAAATCTCTTGCGCGGCAAGCATGAGACGCTCAGTCAAGAAGACGTTTAAAAACTGCAGTTTGGTCATTTTATTGGGATTGCGCGGATCTCCGGCTCTCATCAAAGATGGACCAAAAAGATGTTCCGCCGAGTCACGTGACCCCTATTTATTAGTTTCTTCTTCTTCTTCTCATTCTTCTTCTTCTTCTACTCCTCTAAGCTCCTCAGTCTTCTACATAGACATACGCCCACCTCAGGAAACGTCATATTCTTTCTTAAAGCTGTACCCCTCTAGTTATTGAAGACGTTCTACGTCAAATTCTTTCAAAAAATATATTAAATAATAAATGATAATAACAGCTTAATTCTAATTCACAACATACTTTTAAACTATTTTTTTTTTGTTTGTTTGTATTTTTTTTTTGGGGGGGGGTTGTTTTGTTTAAGCAAAAGTATATAAGGTTGTATTCTTTAGCACCTTCTCTTGAGAGCATAGATATAAATGGATGGACTATGGGTAACGTGACCTATAGATTTGTACAGAGAGCCTTAGAAGCACATTTGTCATTGAACCGTGCGGCGCCACGTTGCAAAGAGGCCCGACAAAGCTGTAAAAACTAACAACAGAGGCGATGGCTAACTTTCATTCAAGCAAGCCAAATGACTCCCAGCATCTGATTGGTTCGCTTTATTGCTAAATATAAATGTATCTGATGTGATAAACAAAAAAATATCAACACCCAAACTGTAAATATGTTTAATTCTGCAAAGTTTGCACTTTTGACATTGGGAGTCAATGAAGATTTGCTCTGTTTTGGAGGTAACACCTAATGGTCAGACAAAACGTAACTCCTCGCTGGGCTTCAACCCAGAAGTGAGATGCTGCTGGGTTGAGAAGTGCAATTGTCTGTTACCACCATTGTAACTTATTCTCCTATCAAAGATGGCCTCGTTATCTCATTTCCCTGTCTCTATTATGAAATAAACTATGAATCAGTAAGCAAACAAAGAACTTTAGTAATACAGCCTAATATCATCCAAGCTCAAATACACAAGGCATGGAAGGAACAAAAAAACGGCTTCCTAATCCAATAGCAGCAAAGCTAGGATGCTATGGGACTAGCAGCTCTGCCTCTCCTCACCGCACACCAGTGAGTTTATGCCGGTCCAATACTAACTCGTGCATGGGATCTTGCTAATCACGCTCTCTCTTTTTGTTGCCTCTTTTAACAAAACCCTCTTCACTGTCTTTACTGGCTCTGCCATGACATTTGTTGTGATCATGTATGTTAGATAGCTTCATCTTATAGTTAGCATCTGGCCAACTCCACATAGTAAACACTCAATGGTTGCCATGTTGGATTATTATAAGCAAGGTGAGTTTTAGTAGTTTATTTGTCTGTTTTAGTTGTGGACATTTCACATTTCCACAATTGTAGTTTGAAAATATTAATGATCAAAATGGGGAAGATGTGGGGCAGCAGCTTGTCTGATTGCATGTTTCTCTTTGGGATCTGGCAACGCTTAAACTGGGTCGCATCCTAAATTCTTCATAGTCGCAGTATAGGAGAATGGCGTGAACCCAGGCTTTGGTGAAAGTAAAAAAAGTGCTGAAGAACCACATGTACCATCAATTAGTGTGCATGCGTGAACTCGTGCGTGAACTCATGTGCAGCCTGTTACAGACACTCCCGACTTAAAGAATTTCCCCTCGGCGATTATTAAAGTAATTCTGATTCTGATTTAAATCTTTCAATGAAAAAAAAATCTTGAAAAAGGATAACTGTTCTCACAGGCTTCTTGTTACAACATAATGATATAGAGTCCATGTAATATTCCAAGTCATTTGAGAAATATATCTACACTATCTGTAAGGAGTAGTTCTTTTTGAAAACTTAGATTTATATACACAAAATTTGGAATGAAAAAGAATAGCAATGGCATTAAAAAAAAGAAGAATGTTTTTGTTTCAGATTAATTTCCTGTGTGTGATAAGAAAACAAAATATATTTGTAAAATAACTCAGTCTTTTAGCAGTTTCTCCTTTGTCAACACAGATATGTCTTGACACAGTTTTTGGATGTAGATGCAATGTCAAAACAAACGTGATTATAGAGAGCAGAATGAACACAAAATATCTATACTTTTGATATATTTAGAAAGAAACTGCTTAACATGATAACATCTGTGTAACAATTTAAAAGATGCCTTTTCACTTTGTTGGTAATTTATTGGCTTTCTTATTTTCTTCCTCTTCTGCTACTCCCCTAGCCTTGTAACCACGCCCACTTGAAGAAACGTCATCTTCTTTCTTAAAGCTCTACCCCTCCAAAGATTTTCTGCCTTTATATCAAATTATTCTTAAAAATAGCTATATATGTTAAATAATAAGGGCTTCATTTTCATTCACAAGATACTTTACAATTAGCTTGTTTTTTAACTTTTTTTTCTAACACAGGACTTCATTAAGGCCTGAAGAGTAAAATGGGCAATTATTGTTTTAATTATTTATTTTTCATTTTATTTTGTATTCTCCTTCCATAATAAGGTTATGAGCTCATACTGACACAATAATGTGCCCTTTGCAACCTCAATCTGTTGATTTTTAAATAAATGAAAGTAAAATTAAATCAAATCAAATTAAAGTAGTCCTAGTCCAGATCGAACAGGCCGCTATTTTGCAAATGTCTTAAGTGACCGTTAGATAAGTTTTAGATATGATTTTATGATACTTTTTGAAGATGTGGGTCTTGAGGGTACATAGTATTTCCTGTGAATTACTAATTGGCTTTTTACCTCAACCCATAAGTTAATTTAGTTCAGTAATCACACCTTAATATTTTTACAATAGTTTGATAGATTTCACTTGATTATGAACACATAAGTACAATAAAACATTATGGTATGAAAGTGACTTTTTAAACCCTTTCACGGCTTCACAAGACCCTTTTCTATCCAATCACAGTGTGAGCTTCAAATGAACGTACTCCACACGTCAAATGTTTTAGAGCATTTCAGGTTTGTTTTTTTTCATTAATTTAAAAAAAGTTCAAGTCCAATGAATAGATCACAATGGTACAAAGGTAACTAGTGAACTTCCAGAGATTAACAAAAAAGGTAGGGTTACCCAAAAATGAAAAATAATGTAAATTCCAGTATCATACAAAAAAAAAAAAGCCCTTTTCAGAGAAGAAAGCAAAGCAATTTCCAAGTACCACACGTTTCTGGGACCTTCTGCCACAGAGTTGGGAAGAACTTTCTGAATAATATTTGATTTCCATTTTAGAGAGAATCCCACGTGTTCAGCTGTCATAGTTACCAAAAGGGGCTACTTTAAGTCAAAAGTTGCTCTGTAAATTAATTCCATGAGTAAATAAATAAATAAATAAATAAATAAAATAAAACAGATGTTGATTTGTTCCATGTTTTTCATTTCAGAGTACAACGAGACATTCAACTGAATATTTTTCACAAAAAACAGGAAAAAGTTTGGTTGTTTTAAATGTCGAGAGCAGTTCTATGTGTTTTTTTGATCGTTATTTAATAAAGTCTATTCATGAAGTTACAATAAAAGTCTGTATTTACCTTGGGCTGATATGTTCTTGCAGATAATCATTAGAGGGCGCTGATGATGTCTTTTATGAGTTTTATTGTTCTGTGTTGCGACTTATTGGTGATTTCCTTACATTAAATGTAGCATAGTTTCATTATATGAACCATGATGACATTTTTCTGTGTGAAATTTGGAAAATTCTTCATGCATGTCTGAATGCACACTTTTTCATGCTGTCACTCTTCTGTATGTTGAGGGACATTTTTTCCTTTTTCTTTTTTTTTTCTAGAGGATGCTGCTGTGATCAGACTTATCCACTAGTAGGACCTGTGGCTGGACCAAGCAGCAGGACTGCAGGGACGTTAACTTTTCAGTCCGGGGCGGTTTTGTTCTGTTATACCTTTATTTAAATAGAAATAGCTGGGGGAAGAAAAGAAAAACGTCTGCCACTGGGAAAGGAGCACGTGAAAGATCAGTTTTTCCTTCTGCCTTCGTAGTTCCCTCCATCACCACAATCGTGCGCCTTTGATGCGCCCAGCCGACCTACAGACATCTCCTCTGTGTGGCATCATGCGGGTACTTGTGGCGTTTATTATTCTGGCCGCTGCCTGTCCAGGTGGGGTCTGGGGGTGCCAGCTGCCCCACGACTGGAGACCGCAGACAGAAGCGTGCCGCGCGGAACTGGCGGAGATCATCGTCTTTGCCAAAGTTCTGGCTCTGCACAAGGAGTCGTACAGCGTGTATAACTACCTGCCATGGCAGCACGACACCGACCTGCTCTTCTCTGCAGAGATCGAGCTGCTGTGTGACCAGGCGTGGGGCAGCATGCTGGAGGTCCCCGCTGGCTCCAGGTTTAATGTCAGCGGCCTGGGATACTTACCGTGCGTCTCCTACAGCGTCACCAAAAACAACAGCTACTACTTCTTTCTAAGGTGAAGCACCTCTACCTTGTATCCTCTATTCATGATATTTGATACATTTGGATAAGAGAGGTACCCACATGAAGCTTTACTGCATCCACAGAACTGGCATAAACTCTCACTGCAGTTTAGACTCACAAAAACAAAGCACATCATACCTCACTAACCTCTCCAGCTATTAAATGTGCTCAAACTTGCCTCTGTTGTTCTAATATGACTTTTCCAGAATAGGCTTCTGTGATATGATAGGCCTATGTGCTTACTGTATATAATCTTCTCCATCCAAATTGGGAAAAAAAATGATACTGCTTTTTAGGATCTGCAGTTTTAAAATATGATTAAATGTTTAATGTTTTTCAAAATGAACTTCACCTTAGGACTCAATAAAACACATTATTTGTTAAATAAGACTATAGATCTACTTTGTCTTCCAAATGAAATCTGTTTTCATTTATCTAATGGGAAATTTGGCATTACAAACCAAATATTCATATGGCATTACACCAGTACATTTGGGAAAAATGAAATAAGGCTTAACCGGATGTGTTATAGTCTGATCTCATGAAGTTCTCTTTATAAACCCATAACAGATAGGCTACGTTTAGAGTTTTAAAGTTGTGTTGTTGTGGTTGCTGAGCAACATCAACTCCCAGAAGCTCCATTAACAAGTCAAAAACCAAGAACTTCTTATTGTAGTCTCTAGTTAATGTTTAGAAAGGTCTCCAAAACATCTTCTCAGACAAAAATAGTTTCTCCAGTCAATCCCACAAGCTCCCTCAGAGCCTAGCATGGAGAAAAATGCTTCCAAGGATCTCCCTCAGGATGACCGTGCTGCTGCAGCCAAATGCTTGCAGCAAGAGCTGTAACTCATATTTCACAGCTTCAAGATTTTTAACTTCTGTCAAAGGAAAGCAATCCAATATCCTGCATGAAAGCTGTACATTAACTTTCACCCTAAATAAAGCTTTTGAAGCACACTGTTTATGTGCATGCACGGCTTTTGTGCTCTCCAGCTTTTACCAAAATGAATTCATTATCCATATCAGCATGGCAGGAGTCTGTTCCAGATGTGACTGGGCAAAAAGGTGAGGTACACTCTGACAGGTCCCCAGCCCAGCACAGCATGCTCAGACCTACATCTTAATCAGTCTAGCATGCATGCTGTGGACTATGCTGGAAGCTAGAGTAAGCAGAGAAAACCTACAGAGGGTATAGGAAGAACAGGCAAATTCCACACTGAAAGATGCTAACAAAGACTCAAAGCAGAAACCGTCTTGCTCATATCTGTGAGCTGACAGTGCATGGCAGTACAAACCACTTCACACCATCCTGCCAAAACTGATAGTGTTAATTGTGTTTTCTTTAGTCATTTTTTCCCCCTGACATTGTAGAGCCTAAAACAAGTTCCCCTGGATTCCCATGTACCTCCTACTTATTGTGATTACATCTAACCTTTGACATCTTCTGCTGAAGCAAAACATCAGCTCTCGTCTTGGCATTTCAACACACACACATTCAAGTCTCACAGCCTCTAACAGGGACAGCCAGGCTTTTGATGTTCGCTGAAGGATACGAGATGAAATCCAGATGTATGCCACAAAACTTCCTGAAGATGTGAAACACACCATAAATCTCTCCTGCTTGTAATTTTCTGGTTTGAGTCATAGAGAATCTGCCAATAACATGCAAAGATTTTCTATGATCTCTACATGTATTTTTATTTTTTTTTTATAATGACATGTGTCTATCAGTAAAAAGAACAAAGTGTGTGTAAATGGCTTCAGGTAAAACTATTTTTGGATAAATGGCTCTAAGCAAATCATTTTCCTTCATTCTGAGCAGACTCCTGATGACAGAGGGTTTACATAGTTTTTATGAGTGTGCATTTTGATTTAGAGTCACGTGCATTCTCTTTTCATCTGTATTTTGATCTTTCTTAACCACTGTTTTAACAGCATATACTCTCTTTCTGCCTCGTAGGATGGATGAGAACTACAATATTGTTCCCCACGGAGTGAACTTCCAGGACCCCATCTTCCCTGATACTGCAGAGAATCACCGCATGTTTGCTAGTCTCTTCCAGTTTTCCAACTGCACAGCTGGAACCCAAGTCCACAGTTTTACCCCAGAGTGGGAGGCTCAAGAAGACAGCAGGGTAAGTAGGCACTCAGAACCACCAACACAGAGCCGGGTCCAGATTTACTATTCCAGCACGTGGGTATTATAAACAGCACCTGTGGGAGTGTCCAGTTCTGTGGATGACATTCTACAAACACAGGCAAAACCAGCTCATTTTAATAATTACAAAAGTAGTCTGCCAGGAGCATAAACCTGATCACCTGCTTAAAAATTTAAGTTGTTATCTTTGACAGAAAAAGTCTGTCAGGTGTATTACGTTAAATAAAGTGATCCATAAGTGTCATAACATCTCAATTTTCAGTTTAATTACAATCAAAATGTGCTACGGGTCATTAAAGTGTAACCAAATGGAAATAGTAAGGACATTTTTTTGTGACTAATGCAAAAACATATTTTGAATCAGTTGCGAGCAATAGTACATCTGGGCCCTGATGCTGGGGAAAAAAAGAGTAATTCTCTGTGAAATCCTTGTGTCAGACAGTTGGTGAAAGACAATTACTGTTTTATGGTGGCTTCATATCCAAAATAAGAGTTCAATAAGCCCCAAAAGCTAGAAGAGTTCCAACACATACAAAAAATCCTGCTGTTTTCAAAAGGAAACTGCATGAAGTCTGACAAGTTAATGTGTTCTCAATGCACAAGAAAACCAGAAGCACATTTCTTGAGCTTTGGCCAGTCAACGAACTCACAATTTAAAAAAGATGAAAATATAAAAAGTTACTATCAGAATCTGTGACCAAGTTAAAGCCAGCGAGAGAAAATGTAACCCTTTCTTCCAAAATAGCTCCAGGATTGTACCCTATTATTTGCATAAACATCACTGGTGAACACCTGGTGCTTCTTGACTTTGGAAAGTCTTCTGCAGTTTCTCTGAGGACTTTATTATATCAACACTGTCCAAAATGTCTCCACTGCTTCGGATTGGGCTTGATTTCCAAAGAACTCATCTGCACTAGACTGGGATCAGGAGAGTTTGGAGGCAAGGTGGACACTTCAGACACCTTTTTATGTGTGTGTGTTCTTTGAGTCGTTTCAAAGTGGTTTTTGCAAGGTTTGGTGCTGTCCTGTTGGGGTTGGGCAGAGCAGGATGAAAGTGCTGTTGCCGTGTGTGGTTGGGGGTGGGGGTGGGGGGTCTAGGGCATGGTAAAGGAGGAAACTGTCAAAGAACATATGTGAATGCCAAGATGCAAGTTTTCTCAGCAGAGCAGTGTTACTTGATTTACTATTATTTTTATTTCTTACTATTATTTATCCTTGTGGGGAAATTTTTTCTTTGCATTTGGCCCATCTGGGCTGCTGGACCCAGGGTAGTGGGCTGCCCAGGGAGCAGGTGGGGGTTTTGGGTGCCTTGTTTGGGGGCACCTTATCCATGGATGTGTACGTGGGGAGGTACTTGTTCAGGCACTCCTCCCGCCCACATCATTGGTGCCGGCCGGGGATTGAGCTGGCGACCCTCCGGTTGCCAGCCCAGTGTAGTGATGGTGGGGTGCTGCTGACCTCGATTAGGGATGCCATCGCATGGTTGAAAGAACAAGATGAAGATCAGAGGAACTGCACTCCTCAGCTTCCCTGGTAAGGGTTATGCAGGTGTGCTGGAGAAACGAGTTCTTTCCACAATCAAACCTCAGATTCAAGAGGAACAATGCAAGTTTTGTACTGGCATCAGAAGTCTGGACCAGCTCTATACTCTCTGAAGGAGGCCTCGGAGTTTGCTCAATCGATCCACGCGGTGTTTTGTGGACTTGGAGAGTGCATTCATCCATGTCCCTAGGGGTATCCTGTGGAGGATGCTCCAGGACCATGTGTAACTGGGATTGTTGTTACTGGCTATTAGGTCTCGATGACAACAGACTCAGAGTTTGGTCCAAATTTCCAGTAGTGAGTCGATTTTTTTTCCAGTTGGGCTCCACAAAGTCTGCCCTTTGTCATCAATTCTGTTTGTAATTTTTATGGATACAGTTTCAAGGAGCAGCCAAGGGGGAAGAGGGCTACCAATTAAGCAGAGTCAGGACTTCATCTCTGCTTTATGCAGATGATGTGGTCCTTCTGGCTCCATCAACAGGAGACCTACAGTTCTCACAGGAGTGTTTAGCAGCATAGATGAGAACCAGCACCTCCAACTCTGAAACAACTGTTCCCATTAGGGCTCCTATACACTGCAGTCTTGGGCGATTGCAAACGAAAGATCAAAGTTGTGATCAGGTGTCCTACGTCCTACAATGTGAGAGATTCAACAATGGCTGTCACATCGATGTTGGAACCAAAAACTACCTGAGATGACTTTCTGACAGTTTTAGAAATCTGCCAACTACTTACTAGCCAATTAAAATACAACTTGAAATGATCTATTAATTATTGAGGTGCAGCAGTCCAAAGAAAAATAAGAATCCCAAGGTGGCTTCTCCACCCAAACTGTTACAGAGAACACATTCTTCTCCTTCACTGCTTCTTTTTTAAAGCGATTTCTGGCACATTTAAGCACTACAACAGAGTGGTTTATGTCCATGTGTCATTTCTTTACTGTCACCGAGTACTAATGACGTAACTCTGCATATCAGCATCAATCGCAGCCTATTATTCAAAAGAACAAAGATTTTTGACATCATTCCAAATGCAAATCATACAGAGTGAGATGTTATAACCTTGTGTGAGTGCAGAAACTGCGCTGTGTACAGGACAGGCTGGAATGTCCCCTCTGCGTTGGCAGTGAGGTGCTGCTTTAAGTGGAGGAGTTTAAGCATCTTGGGGTCTTGCCAAAAGGCAAGACACTCTGTTTATGGGTCGGTCTGTGTTCCTACCCTCCTCTGCGGTCACAAATTCATGGGTAGTGATCAAAAGAACAAGACCGTAAATATGAGTGGCTGTGATGAGTTTCCTCCACAGGGTTGCAAGACTCTCAGAAATAAAGAGAGGAGCCAGCTGAGGGGGTTTGAGCATATGGTTAGTTTACCTCCAGGACACCTTTCTGGGGAGGCTGGAACCCACCCAGAGGAGCTGGGGAAGGGAGGCTTTAAGGCTTTAAGGCATCTTAAAGAGATGCCACTTCCTACATCTGGATAAGTGGACATGGATGGATGGATTTCTTTTTTCTTCCATCAACAGAAAACGCTTGGGTAATACTTGCAATTTTTATAACAGAGCAAATGATAAGATACCTCTATTTAAAAAAACAAAAACAAAAAAAAAACTATCAGGCTTTATTTTTACTGGACAACCAACCCCAAACTTGCATCAGACCAGATCATGCACATCAGATTATCCAGTAAAAACCAAAACAACTAAACTTTATCCAATAAAAAACAAAGCAACTGATCATCTAAATATTTACCACTAAACTCTATCAAAAACACAGAAACATAAATCTAAATAGCCAGGGTTGGTTTTTTGTGTGTGTGTGTGTGTGTTTTAAGTTAAGTAAAAACATTAGCACCCAGCAGGCGCTGTTGTGACCTGACTGTCGACCATTAACCCATAACGTGGCCTATCTCTGCTTCAGTGAAGAGTGTACAGATATTTGCGTGTTTTTCCTCAGGAATGCATCAAGCGTCCTCTGAGATAAGAGATGACACTTTGTGTATCAACAGATGAGCGTCAGAAAGTTAACACCAGACGCAGTCGCATATGTTGTGACTCCCGGTTCTGGTTCTTGTATTTTGGGAAATTTCAAAACCTGGATTCTGGGATTCAAAAGATTGAAACATTTTCCGAGCGGGGAAAGAGCTCTGTAACAGAAGTGCATTGTGGGTAAATTCAACATACAGTGTTTGCAAAGTGTGAATGTTTGTGATTTTGAAGTTGTTATTACTTTGAAGTTGTCATAGAGTATTAAAGTATTTCCACTCACAGTTCCCATTCTTCTTTATGCCTGTTTTCAAGGAGTTTTGTGTTGTGTTTAACGTTAAAAAAATGTTGCTGAAATGTGCTGACCTATGTTTTATTGCATCTTCTGGCAGGCAGTCAGTCTTGTGTAAGTCTCAGTTCAGCGGCCTCAACCTCCTTCTGGACCACCTCTAACTGACTGCACGCTGATGTGAAAGTCTTTTGTGGGTATAGAAAACACTTCTGTTGCTTTTTACACTTTTTTCCCATTTTCTTTTTCTTTTTTTTTGTTCAGTTTCTAAATTTCACATTTTCCATCTTAACGGTTCATTCTTCCCCAGACGTCCCTCTGGGACATAAGTAAGACTACATGGCAAATATCCACCACTAATATTAGAACAAGTAATGTACAAACCACTGATGTGGGTCGGCAGCACATTTTTAACATTTCCTCAAAACCCTCAGCAGTTGTTATCTGATGGAGGAGAATTTACATCAGTCTTCCCGCTGGTCTGTGTGGAAGCATTAGAGTCTGCTGAGGAAATCCACACTGCAGCACGTAGGCATGCAGTCAGAGGCATCTGGAGATCTTTTTTTTTTTTTACCCAAGAAAGGTCCAGACCCTCGGATTGTCTGTCACAAGTTCACAGACATGTTGGGTTTCATCTTACAGCAGTGTGTTACTGAAGCAGGGAGCGTATGCTATGCTGTAATGTTCCTTCCCTCAGAGTGATGGGTGGGGGTTTATTACGCTGAGCTGCACTTTTGTGTTTTCTTTTGCTTTGAAAAAAAATGGGGTCGTATGAGAAAGAAGACATACAGCCTATACTACATTAAATTATTCATACATAGAAAATACACGCAGCAAATGTCAGGTGTTAAGAATGCTTCAGTTTTGTTGTTTTTTTCCCCTTTACTTCTTCCTTTTTCAATTGCAAATGTTGGAGAACTTTCCAGCTATTGATATTGGATATGAGCCCAAAAGAAAACAAAGAGTTGCTCATTCTAGTTAATCAAAGAAAATCCAGTATCAGAAACAGCAGATCTGTCGGGTACTATATCAAGAAAATATATTGAATCTCACGTCAGTATTTTATTTGAAACAGCATGAGTTAAAGCTTCGGACACTGATACATCCCTTCTTTGAACAGCAAGTTGGTTGAAATGGTTTTAGGCGGTATTACAGAGACTGTTTCTTCTGAAGATCTCATCTTAACTGCTGAGTAATCACGGTGATTAGGGTTAGGACCCTGGTTGGGAAAAATGCAGATGGCTTCAGATAATTACAGATGTTCTTGTTTTCTCATCCAAAAGTAAAATAGGAAAAACGTGCTATCCTAATCTCCTTTCCTTCCTTCAATCAGCTTTTTTAACTGGAAGTACAACTTACAGGTTTGGTGAAACACATTGGTGAATAATACTTTGTGTAAATATGTAATTGGAAAGTTGCTGATCAGCTTAATTTTGTGGGATGTAAATGTAGAAACCCACATGAAGAAGAGCAGTGCTCCTAAAAATGCATTCTTCTTTTTTTTTTTTTTTAATTTTCAACAACATGCTCAGCTCCAGTGCTGCACAAAGTTCAGGTGATGGTGGAGGGTTTTGTCATTGTGATTAAGTTGTTTTTCATGATTGTGACTATTGTGTTAGTGTAGCGTATATAAACTCCTGCTACAGTTTTTCTGACTTTCACACTAACTTTTTCTACACCGATGCACCAAACCAAAAAAAACAAACAAAACACTACCATTTCTATCTGTACATATTCATAAATGATTAGATGATAAAAACATTTTAAAATTTTAAAGGAAAGATGCCAGTATATAAGGAAAAACTAGAAGTTAAACTACATACATATTTACATATATATATTACAATAAAAATGAATCCTATTAAAATATAGCACTGGTTGATTAAACTTCGATCAAACTGCATGTTCATCACAAGGACATTTAACTGTACATCAGTTAAAAATGATAATTCTACATACATGACAGATCTGTGTCACTTCTAAGGAGCTGCAGATGTGTCACTCTCAACAGTCAGATATTCTCTTTAAGCTAGTCTTTAAACAATTAAATGGATCCAACAACCATGTGTAGGTCCATGCTTGATTTAGTTCTATTTTCTCTGTCAGTCACACTTCAGTTTGCAAACACACACAAAATCCTTTCTGCCTCGTAGCATTTTATATCATGGCAATAAAAAGGGGGGGTCATATTTCCAAGTCCCACAGATGTGCCTTGTGAAATTTAGTTGGACCATTTCAAAATTTGGTTGTAAAATGTGACTAGATAGCCAGCGTCTACAACCCTGTGGGTCAGGAATAATGTTTTTCTCACCCCACAATTTGATTCCTCTCTGATAGCTGATATTTGTCCTAATCTTTGTCCTTAACTGGTATCTCAGGAAATTATACTGGCATGTGTATGGTTTTTTTTTATAAAAAGATAATTGAAACTAATATGATAAATTTTATGGTGCATATATAAATGTTTTTATAAACTCAATCTTTATGCTGCATGTGCTTTAAGTCACTAGGGTAGGTAACCTATGACATTTAAAGGCATCCTTTGTAAATGTGACCAATACAGCAGCAAATGGGGGCATTATATCACAAAAAAAAAAAATTTTGTGCTTTAAGACAATACAAAGAGCAAAGTAACTATCCCTTACCCTTCCTTGCTCTTTCATTAGCTGTAGCTCAAACGGGGATTTCCTCTGACAGCCTGCTATTTATCTGTCGGCAGATCAGAGACGGCTTCACAACGTATTAATGAGCATCTTTGATGCATCTTAGAGTTGTTCACACATAACTACTAAGCGTCAAAAGGAAACCACTGACAGCTCACCAGTTTTCATCAGACCAGTCCTTGAATCATCATGTGGTGTAAAAGCAGTCTAAACGGTCTGTTGAGGCTGATCCAACATGATTGCTATAAGAGTAGATTACATGGATTACACCCTCAACCAGTGTGACATTGTCTTCTTCCTTTGAGTGTATGAAAGTAAACCAAAAGCCACAATAATGTATATCGTCTCCAGGGGGATAAGTTGGTATTACAAGGCTGGATGATCCATCTCCATCAGCTCAGTATTTTCTCTGGTTGTTTCTTCAACATGTAGGATCTGGGTTTAACTTAGCATCAAATTGTTGTTATTTGATATACTTACATTAGTTGAGTTGATAGTCTTTCAAGTGTAAAGGCTCCCACATACTCGGGCGTACTGTGTGTACTCCGTGAGCTGCGTGGACTCACATACTGTCCATGGACGGTTGAGACTTCATACTCGAGCGTACTGATTGCATAAAATTCTATTACCCAGGGTCTGAGCTATTTCGTCCCATGAATGCTTCGCTCTCTGAAAGTCCTTATATTCTCTCACTGATGCATCATATAGGTTTCTATGTTTTCTAATCTCCTCCATGAGGTGCTCTTCAAAATTTGACTCCATATGTTGGGGCCTTAATGTCTGCATAAATAAAAATCCTGGAGGTTGCATTAGAGTGACAGACTCCAAGTGTGAAAATTCAAAGCAAAACCTAATTATGAACCCATAAATAACCCATAAATGCCTGTATTCACAACCAACCTGGAATGAACATTCATAATCAAAGAAAGTAGTGAAATTTTAGAGATTATACTTGAGCTTTCTTAGCTTCATTGTTCATCTGGTGGTGTTAGCTAAGTGACTGAATCCATGTGACTGGTGCTTTCAATAACTTCATTCACTGAGGAGTTCACGGCAGTCCCCAAGAGATGTGTTGCTGTTTGATGACAAGCCTTTGTTAGCAGATACAGGTTACTGCAGGCCAGCACTCTGGAGGTTGTGGTGCAACTGACGAGTGTGTTTTATCACATTTAATCAAAGTGATTATGTGGGATTCTTGATGTGAGTTCAGACTTGAATCTGTAATAACAAACTGTTGACTAAACCCAGTTAATCGTGCCAGCTTAATCAAATAAGTCTTCACGCTTTCCTGATATAAGACATGTATTTACAGTTAGAGGTTGATGAACAGCTTTGTCTTTTCTTCTCCCGCTAGCTGTTGTGCTCCACGGTGCAGAAGGCTCTGTTTGAGGAGGAAGAGAGGGTGAGGACTCTCTCTCAAAAAGTGCGTTCTTTGGAGAAAGCCAACGGTCACCTGAGGGAAAAGGTAAAAACCCTGAAACGTCAGCTGCGCCAGGCCCAGCGAGAAACGCCGAAGGAGCACCAGACCATCAACCTCAAACAGCTCTATGAGTCCAAGACAGCCCAGACGCACCCTGATCAGGACACCGAAGACCAGAAGAATCCACTGCTTAAAAAAGTCCTGTCCAAGAAGCTGAAAAACTAGTATGTTGGTGGGCTTTTTTTTGTTTGTTTGTTTTGTTTTTGTTCTTTTCTTCCCTGTGACCGCAGATTTTGAATGAAAAGTTTGGTGAGAAAACACAACAAGTTTTAGTTCTATTCCAGTTAACATAATGGACAAGATAATCACTTCCATATTTGCAATGGCACAAATTAATTGATAAATTGTTCTTTCTTTAAGTGCTGGACACATCATGTATCATATGAATGTTTGTTTGTTTTTTTACTCCCAGAATATTATTGGCAAAATAACTTGGCATAATGTTAATTTTAGATTACCTAAAATATTAGATGTGCTGGACTAAAGTCTAGAATGAGCATCTGTGCTGGAACTACAGTAAATCTTTTTTCTTTCTTTCTTTTTTTTTGGTAAGTACAACAATTTAGAAGCAGATAACGGCCTAAAGGATGCACGTCACATCCTGTCATGTTAGGTTTTATAGGCAGCAAGTTCAAATCGATGAGCACTGATGGGGTTGAGGTACGCCCTTCTTCTTTATTACCTTTGGTGGTCACTGTTAAGATTTTGTGGATATGAAAGCCAGGACTCATCTTTGGTGGCACTGGCTGATGTAAAAACGTCTTTACATAAGCATATGCAGAGAATTCTTTTCTTCCTTTTCATTTATATGAAATAAAATACATTTGAAAAGTTACAGGATCTGTCAGCTTTGGCAGTTATCAATATTTACTATTTTTACATTCAGTTCATTTTTGCCATGAATACTTTTGCTAAGTTCTCATTTGTCTCTATGATTTGTAATTAACCAGTGTCTTTTTTTCTGTATTTGGAGGTGCTGAGCACCCGTTAAGTCCAGCCCATGATGCTGACTTGGTACAGGATTTTTTTCTGTGTCAGAAATGTTTGGGTTTGTTTTGTTTTTTTCTACTCTTGTTTTCTTTTTTCTTTCCTTTTTTTTGTAAATCATACGTTCTGTGTTATTAAACTACTTGCTTTGCCAGTTGTGCAGTTTTGTTAATCAGTTTTGTTATAATGACTCAAGATTTTTCTTAATAAAATAAAAAAAGAAAAGAAAAATAAAAAATGTTGCTGTCATATTTGATTTTTTTTTTTTTTTTTTTTTTTACCTTAAGACTGCATGTTGCATTGTTCGGTGAAATTTGGAAGAACTAGTCAACGGTTACCATTAAGTCTCCAGCGTGTGCAGTTGTTAAACCCAATGGTACCATCCAAGCTGAGCTAATTTCCTCTTCAGCACCACCTTCACTGATGCATGAAAGTGTTAGATTTGTAATCTCGGTATTAGATTTATGCTTTTAAGGAATCCATCCTCTTCTTTGGCTCAGAGTCTCGGACTTGTCTAGTTACCGAGAGGAAACGGTTTTATGAAACAACGTGAATCAGCTGTGGTTCTTTGATTGTGTTTCCTAACATTGCTGCACTCAACACCCCAGCATATTTTATGTTCCAAAACCTGCACCACTGATATTTTAATATAGATGTGTCTGGAAATGCTTCTCGCCCAACAGCAGAACAAAGCGAGCCCTGAGACAGCTGGGATGCAGAGGCCCGATGAATTCTGGGTAAGAGTTTTAGACCCCACTTGTAATGTTTCCTGCTTCTCATATATTCAGGTCATAAACGGTAAATGCTTTCTGGCATTCACAGTTAAGAGTGATTTGCTGCCAATAAATCTGAAGTTTCAAAAGAACTGGTACAATGTCAAAAGCCACATTATTCATAAAAATAAATTGGCCCTATGTTGACCTCTTCTTCTTGAGCTGCGTAGTCCAGTTTAAATGCAGGGCTCTTCAAGAAAAAACACAAAAGGAAAGGTCGTTCCAGATGCAAATCATTTTGGCAGATGAAATTTCCAACACGCTTTCCAGAAGAGGTTAACCAAATTTCTTCCATATGGTGCCGTTGTATAAAACAGAAAGAGTGACAGGTACAGGAGAAACAAAAAATGGCATATTTCAAGCATGTTTAATTACAAAAGCTCTGCTGCAATAAAGCAGGATATGAAGGGGCATTTACAAGCTTTTCTTTTTGTTCATTGTTTAAACCCTTAAAGGATGAACATTCAAGTGTTTAGTAAAACACTTGCATACCTCTTGTTGTTAACTTTTTTTGTTGTTGGCTCATTCGCCTCCCCAGGAAATGTTAGCATCGACCGCGTCTGCAGTCAGCTGTCAGTATGCTGTGGACCTGGGCCAAAAATGATATACACTCTGCTTTCTCAACATAAACCACTGTGCACAGCCAATCTGCAAAACAGATGTCAAACAATGTGTCTGCACAAGGTGGTCCCCTGGAGAAGACCTGGCTATTCGTCGATGTGATTTGTTTAGCTGGCCTTGTTTTTGTGTCGTCAAGTGCTTTATTTGGCTGTTCTGGTTTCAGTATTTCTATTTAAAATGTGATTGGACAGAATATATAGCTTCAGTTTTTGTTTTGTTTTTTAATTTCCCAATTTTGCTGTATAATTACTTCAGTCTGTACTTGTAGAATAATGGATCCAAACATAATCATCTACAGCTGCACAAGCTGAGCTGTGTGGATATGCAGCTAATATCAAAGACAATTTTGCATTTTTTTATTTATTTATTTTATTAACAATGTGTTTTGTATTAAAGTTGCCATTGCATTGAGAGTACTGTGTCAGTCCAGTTGGAGCGTCTATTTCACTCAGACATTAAGTGGAATGAATTATTTTCTCTGTGCTTGAGCATTTATATTTATTTGTCTGTCAACCATCAATGATTTTTCTGCTGTTAAATTTAAGTTGGTTGTGGGGTGCTAAGTCTGAAAATAGCTCATTCAGAAAGTAATTCAGAGATTCAGTTGATAAAGTTGCATCACCACCAGCTCGCAGTACAATTGTCCAGCCTCCCCGTCTTATTCTCCTCCCACATTTGACTTCCTGTTAGAGGCTAATTCTCACCAGCAGTAACTCCAGGATTTTATCTAATGTTATACAACCTGCCAAAGTAATGCATTGTTGTTGTTTGTTTAATTGCTATTCTTTTATTCATTTCACTGTAGGACATTCCATGAACTTGTCTTACCCACTTTTAGAGGTGTTGGCTACATCTGTGGCTACCTAGAACAGAAAGTGCAGAGAGGTTCACAAGAGACTTAAAATAGGCATGGCGTGCTTTTCTGTGTTTTTGGATTGATCTAAAGTGTTGCACTGATGAATTATTCCCTTTGACATCATCAGAAGACATGTACAAGGTGTTGAATTTCTGTGAGAAATGAACAGTGTAATCAAGTCTTGGGAACTTTGTGGTGTTTCTTTAGGCCTTGACTGGTCAGACTCTACTTTTAGACTGCATGTGTTCTCACACAGGACTGCGGCAGAGATGCTTGATGGCATGTGATTCGTTCATCAAACCAATCAACCAAAACAAAAGGGGGACATTTTTACCCACTATGTAGATGAGCTGCGTGCTTTGATAGAGCCCCACGACCCTGCTGATGCTTCCAACACATGCGTGTGCGTACATGTGTACTTGTGTTAAGATATACTGGTATATGTACTCTACATCCGTCTTAAAAAGCCAGTGATTTTTGACAGTGTCTGCTCCAGACAAGCTGTTTTGTTTTTGTTTCCATAACATCTAGGCAGAAATATGTGTTTGGTTATGAGGACACAAGAAACATTTTCCAGCTTTAGCTGGAGTGCTTTTACAGTGCTCTCAAATACAGACGTCTCTGTGTAATCTTTGTTGTTGTGGTTCCCCCGGCTGACGACTTTCATACTCCAGAGCCAGTTCTGGCCAACATGTGTGGCTGGATTTCAGGGTTTGTCATTGTTGAAAAAATAAGCAATCTCTCAGAGATTTGTTTATCGCAGTTTGGTTTGGAGCTCTGTGTTCCTGACCAACAACAGAAGTTGTGCACATTTGCGAGGCACTGGAACGCTTACAGACCTTTGACCAATCGGAGGACTCTTAAGACCCTCCAGACTTTCAACCAATCAGAAAATACTTTGGACAAAATTGTCTCATTTAAGGAAATCATGTTGCTCATATTTTTCTTTATGTTCTAAAAATGATTGGAGGAGTGGTGGGTGTGCTGCTAATATTGTATATTGTATTGCTAAATAGTATTATTTTTAAGATAACAACAACAACAACAACAACAATAATAATAATAATAATAAAAGAAATTTCTGGAAATTGCAGTAAGATTATAAAATTTGATGTCCATTTTAAGTTTTTTTTTTTTGAAGTTTATTAATCTTTTAAACAGATAGTACCCTTTAAACATTGATGCTTTTATTTGTTTGTTTGTTTTTTGTAACAGAAGCTAGCATTAGCCAGAAAACTGCCTTTCTGCCAATGCCAGGAATTTGATTGGTCAGCTTTATTGCTTAATAAATGTATCTTTTGTGTTACAAAAGATTTCACCCCCCGTACAGTTTTCATGGATGTAATATGTAACCACAGATTTAAAAAGGGAAAAATAGAAAAGAAAGAAAGAAAGAAAGAAAGAAAGAAAGAAAGAAAGAAAGAAAGAAAGAAAAGAAAAAAAATTGGACCAGGCTGTAAATATGTTTAAATCTGCTGCAAAGTTGGCACTTTTAATGTGGAGGTCAACAAGGTTTTGCTCTGTTTTGGAGCCAGCACCTAGTGGTCAGTTGAGGAACTGCAAATAAACGTACTTCCTGGATGAACGTCACCCAGAAAGTGTGATGGTTGCCACTTTATGCAAACTCAGCACATGTTTCCAGTGTGTTAGTGTTACTCTTGAGTCGTAAAATAGCTGCTGCTGAAACATCATGGGTCAAAAAAAGGAGAAAATCAACAGGTTGCTTGTCCATCACGCAGCAAAAAGACTGACTGCTACAGACAATTCATTCATTCATTCAGTACTAATCAGTGTCAGCTGTCACCAGCCAAGGTAGCTGACACTCAGGACACGTGAAACAAACAACCATGCACACTTACACCCTCCTCCAGACAATTCAGAATCACTAATTAATCTAATGTGCATGTTTTCGGACTACAGGAGGAAAGTAGATTTGTCAGAGAAGCCTTACCATTGCAGTCAAGTGTTTTCCTACCAGCTTGATGTCTAGTAGCGTCTAGATACTGTTTGGTCTCTTGTACAATAGTAATTTAGACAAGTAAATAGACAAATAGGCTTGGTTCACCCCATGAAATCAGCTGTTACGACTAAAGATGCAAAGATGTGTTTCAGAGGAGTGGTAGGACTTCCTTTCTGCGGTATTTTGACCAAAAGATTTCAAGTTTTCATTACTACCTCAGGAAATCGCACCAGCTTGCGATAATAAGCGTACCATAAGTCTCCTTTACCTCATCTAACATTTAAGCATCGAGAAAACAGTCAACTAAAAACCTCTTGTGGGTTTGTCAATAAAAATTAACCCAGTCAAAGCTAAGAAGCAAATGAAAGAAAGCATTTAAAAGCTTTCAGCTGGACATTCCTCACACCTCCATGAACAGCCTTTTGATCTCAGTGGAAATTTCGTTTCCTCATCATTGCTTCACAGTTGGTCAGCTGCGATGTTTTTTTTTTTTTTTGATGGTTCTGTTGCCTGTCCACAACTGCTTCAGAAGGAATGACTGATGTGTGTGTTTTCCCTCGGTGGCTGCTGCTCCAGTCTAAAATTTCAGTGGCTTTCTCTGAGCCACGGTTCTGAACAGCAAGCTCAGTGTGGAGATGTTCCACAAATACATCGAAACTGAGCGTAGATGTTGCACAAGTACCTTTGCAAGCCGCACAAATGGTGAGCAAAGAGAAGTAAGTATTATAATGACCATAATTGCAGATAAAATTGCATGGTCTAGTTGTGGCGCATGGAAAAAGCCATGGTCCAAGCTAGTTTTTTATTTTTATTTCTTCTTCTTCTTTTTTATTTTCTCAGTTCTCTCAGACACAACATATGTATTTATTATTTTAGACAAATTTACTGATCAGCCATTTGTCTCTTCTATATCCATCCTTTTTCTCACGTGACTGAAACCTCTTAAGTTCTGTATCACTTCTGTAACAGCTGATTTCTCTCCCTGTCTTTCCCTCCTCGAACCACTTCTTGCCCATTTCTCTCCCTCCATCCTTGACTTGTAATTATTCTTCCTGCTGTCTGGGTTGCTGACGAAGCCCATAAGGCAAGCAGAACGACCAGCTCATGTGTTTGTTGTTAGCACTGACAGACAGTCTGTTTTTTTCTTTTTCTCCTTCTTTTTTTTGACATATATCTGATGGTTGCACTTGAGGAGATTTGGGTTTATGTTGCTGTATTTTTCCACCCTGGATGTTTACAGCATTTTGAGTGTTTGCTCAAGAGTTGAGGGTTATTCTGTGCACTGTTTGGGCTTCATTTGAGGTTTGAAAAAGTATAACACTGTTGATTCACAGTTGGTTTTTTTTTTTGTAAACCAATGCCAGATTCCATCATTTTCAATGTTTTACATGAATCAGTTATGAAATTTTAAAAATTAAGCGTTTCTACAAAAATTTATGGGTGGTAATGGAGGCTTTCTTAACTTTGTGTTATGTTTAAACAAGTCAAGGCTCCTTGACTGAATCGTGGACTTGTGTGTTTGTTGAGAAATGAAAGTTGAGGGATACGGTCTCATGACAGCTAATAATTATAGAAACAGTCATTTTTCCCTCTTTGTCTCTATCACTATCCTTCTTCCTTCTTCCATCCTTCTTCCAAGTCCTCTAATATCTGCACCAGTGATGAAAATCATCGTATGTTCAGAAGAGCTGATACAGTCATGGACAGCAACTAAATTTAACAGTGTTAGACAGATCTCTGCAGAAGCTAAGGTGACTGTTTTTCCAGCTACGACCAAATTAGATTTTGAGTGTCGGATGAACCCCAAACTCCGATGAAAGCATTGTTTGAAGTAATGCTTCTTGACTCTTCCGTGTAACTGGGCACGTCCAAGCACATTTAATTTGCAGGTTTTGTAATAAAAAGCAACCGTGGGCACAGACCTGTCCTGGAAAATAAATAAATAAATCTGGGGCATACTGTCTAAACATAAATTACTCCCTAATAAAAGGTTTCCAGACTTGCAGCTAGTGTGGTATTTGTAAATGCTTTGTACAAAGCGTAAGTTCTTTGTACGTAAAAGATTTGGAAATGGGAGTTTGAAAAGTTCCAGGTGTTTTCTCAAAATGATTTGGGTAAATGAAAGACCTTTAAACATTAGCATGCAATCACAGAGATGGATTCATATGGACACACATTTGACTTATTTCTTTGTTAACATCAGCACTAACTTCCACTCTGGGTTCTCTTTGATGGTGATTTGGCTCCACTGTCACCAAAAACCTGGTCACATACTATTCTCAGTGTGTAAATCAGTCCATGTACATCTGTCATCCCAGAGTAAGGACCAGTATCACATGTATTATTAATGCAAGTTGCATGAATGCCTAGTTTCTGCCAAGTTTGAACCTAATTGTTGGCTGAACTTTCCAAAGTGGAAAATTAGTACCTCTCTTATACTGCCAGGTACTCCCCATCTCTCATTTTTCATCGTGCACTGAGTGCCGTTTATTATTACCAACTTTAGTCACGTGGGACTTGAGGAACCTGCAACATTTCACTAGCTAATGTGCTTTTCCTTCAAAACCAAAAAGTATTTAAATGTCAGAGCGAAAGAAACCAGTCCTGATCGTTTGGTTCAGTTTCGGGTTTGCCCACTGTTAGCCATGAGTCTTTGTAGAAGGAGATCTTCTCTTAACGCCTGTTCCACTCAGTTCTGCAAAAATGACTCATTCACTGAGAGCGAACTGTTTGGCAAACTGCACATCATTCAGCAGGGCACGAAGAGGGGGATGATCTCACCGTATAGTTAAGTCTCCTGCCCTCTGCTGAGTTCCAGCACCTCAGGAACTGTGACTTGCTCAAATTAAAACAACCTGCTTTTGCTCCTGCAACAATGCAAGGACGCGGGGCTGGGGGGGTACGTAACTGGAAAACATTTAGACGTTAATAGCTTTTGTCTGTTTTTTCCTGTTTGGGGCCAAAGAAAATGTTTGGCCAAGATGTTCTGGGTTCTTTGTCCCTGCAATGAAACCAAATATGTTGGATGAAAGGACGTCAAACATTTGCTTAAAATGGAAATGTATGTCTACGTATTTACTTGTGTTTTTCCATGAAGCCACCCTAAAGTTCTCCTTACTTCTGTTAAGTCCAGTTCTCTGCAGCTCTTTTGCTAGCACCTGGTTTTAAGGGGTGTAATGAGCCACTCAACCCCCTTCTTCCACATGTGTATCTTATTTGAGATTGGCAATTTTGCGTGACTGTCTAGATGTAAATTGGAGGACAAATTATAGCCAATAACCCCCTGAAGCACATTATTGCAGCATGGGAGCATACAGCACCTCGCCTCACACAACCACACACCAAACTGACAGAAAAACACCCGACTAGTCATTTTCTTCTCAAATACTTCCAGGTGGCAGGTGGTACTGTTCCTATTTTAAGCCAATGCTTTGCAAAAATAATCTAGAGCACTCCTTAGTCATTCCTCTGTGTTTTCTTAGGGTGTTTTAGAGATTAACGTTAAAAACTGTTGCATATGGGTGTTTTTTTAAATGTGTTTTTGTTACGGTGGGTTCCAGCACTGCAATTAATGCTGCATTCAATAACAAATGGGAATCTGGAATTTCCAAGTCAGGAGATAAAACCTCAAACTAAACACAGGCAGAGAATTATTAGCTCATTTCTTTCTGAAGTCACCACACAACATGATATTAACCATAAATAGGCCACGACGTTACCACCATCTTAATATTTGCTCCTTGGGCTCCCAAGACAGCTCTGAGCAGCCAGGGTCTAGACAAAGACCATCTGAGGGATGCACTGGAGCATCCGGGATGTGGGTTGTTGGGTGGGGTCTCTGCAGATGGGATTGCTTCCCACAGATGGCTTCAGGTCCCATCAAATTGGCATCTGGGGTATATGAGGAACAAATGAACACCTCAGAATATTATCTTCTTATATATTATACCAATGTAAAACTGGATGCAGATTTTTCTAACAGGATCCTGCAGTGTAACAGAATTACCAGTAGTCATAACGTTATGGCTGATTGGAAAAGAACTGCTGATTTAGATTCTCCAGTTGTGAGGCACGGTGAGGTACATATTTGGCATCACCTTTTTTTCTTTTTCTTTGTTTGGCTTTCACTCTGTGCAACAGATTTAACATATGATGTAACATATTATTAAAAAAAAAAAGTAAATAAAAGAGTGAAAGCTTCAAATAAGCAGTAAAGCACCCTGAAGGGCCATGACAAGTGTTGATGGATAACACGGACGTAACGGACATGAACCTCCTGAGAGCACTGACAGATGTTAGCACAATAGCTTCCTGCTGACAGATGTGAGGCCAGAGTGTGTGCTCATATTTTCCACCGTCTACATAATACAGGTCACTTCAGCCCTTCACACTCTTGACAGATATGAAGGTTGAAACAAGTACTCTTGAGTTTATAGCAAGATAATTCATTTGTTGCAGGTTTTACCCTCCAAAGCTGCCATATAAACTCAGAATTTGCAGAGAGCTACAATATCCTACCAGTTTTCTTCATAATTATCGTCACACACCAGTGCAGTAATTGTGCTCTGATGTTAAACACATTGCTTCTGACTGAGTTTTTCTTTCATTTGAATAACACTTGTTTTGGCCTGGGGTTGTGTTTGTTTCATTGCGTTGTTAAGACCTGGTAAGAACCTTTTTTTTTTTTTTTTTTTTGAAATGTCCTGAGGGTAAAACTTCATATGAGTAAACATACAATACATATTTTTGATGTTCATCTTTATTCAGCTCTTAACAACAATAACTGTGTTGGGGAACAACTGCTGTAGATTTCTAAGTAAATATTTATAAATAAACTGCCTTAAAGTAATCAAATATTTCGCTTTTTTAACATGAGAAAAAAGTCATCTGTGCTGCTTTTATATCAGCTCCAGGGAAGCTCTCTTTATCCCTCGTGTTACTGACATGTTGCCAATAAACCTAAGTTGTGAAATGTTCCATCAGCATTTAAGTATTGCTCAACATTTAACTTTAACTTTACTAAAATGTCAAACCTGCTTCAAATTGAATGTCTCTGTAATATTAACACTTTTAAAAACAGGTTGCATGAGTCGGAAATTTTGAAAACTTGGATGTGGAGGCCCCCTGTTTAGTTGGTTTGGGGGTTAAAAGGTTAAGTGAAGGTTAAGAGGCAACACTGTGCTTAAGTCTGGACTTAGAGCTGCTCATGTGGCCCCAGAAGCGCTTCTGGGGCCACATGAGCCACATTAGATTCCTCTGCAAGGTTTAAATTACTGCACACAGATAAATCAGCTTGCTGTTGATGAGGCTGAGTCTGTCATAACAAATGTTGTTTTGGCTCATCACTGCATCAAGTCTCTGTTTTGCATTCCTTGCAAGCGTGGGCAACAGTCAGGGAGGAAGGTGTAAACGAAGCACAATCTTCATCGCTGCGCTGCAGCATTTCTTGTGCTTAGAAATTAAACACAGGTCAAAGGTACGTGATGTTATTTCCTGGACTTGCGCTCTTCTGATACCATCCTCGCTTCAGTGGTGCTGTTCATGTTCATGGTGTCAGGTTACCATCTAGTCCATGTTTCACTTCACTTTTGTCCCAGTCTTCCACAGACTAGCAGAGCCTGCGTCTTTCAGTACTTTCTCCGTTCCAATCCAGGTCAATTTCCTCATGTTTCTGGCTTGACCACAAAACCTTTAGTCTCATCTGCTGTCTCCTGCATGTGGGTGACCACCAGACTCTCCTACGTTCTGCTCTCTGTTCTCCTCCAGTAGCCAAACCTCAAGCCTTAATTACTCAGCATTCCTTGGAGAGGACTTGAGGAGCTGAATATGAAGTTAACCTTCATGACCAACCTCTTAGGTCAAAAAACTATTTATTGAGATAAAACTGATGCAGAATTTTACCACAGAACAAAGTTTCGTTCTGAATTTAACTTCAACACTTTGCATCATTTGCAAGATATACAAAGAATTCTGATTAGAGTATATCGCTAAATGAATGCAACCTGAATTTTTTTTTCTACTGTTACAAATGACCTCACAACAGTTTGTTAATGCATAGAAGGGGATTTAATGTGTGTGTCACTGACAAATGTGTTCCAATAAAGCATAAAATGTTCCAAGTCACTGGCTTTCACACTAAACAGCAGCCACTTTTCAACAGCTCATGATGCAACACATCTATGTAAACAGTGGATACTGTGGCCCCAAACAGCATTTATTTATTTAAAAAAGAAAAAAAAAAAGAAAGCAGGATGCAGTGATTTACAGAAGTTAGTAACCCCTCTTTTAATGCTGTTTTTTGTGCACGTTTGAATTAAAAGAGGTGGTGCTAAATTTTGCACGACTGTATTTATGGTTCAAATACTCATTTGTACAACAGATCTCAGCAGACAATCATCCTCTACAAGCAGGAGTAAACAAAGTGAAAAACATTCATTTACATTTTCCCCCTTTAGTCTGAGGCAGTGTAAAGTATATGAGAGAAACATATGTGTTGCTAATTACCTCTGAGGGTGAGGTCAATATTCTTCTCCATGAATGTCTCCAATCTCACTGGGGACGTTTGTCCTTCAAGGTGGTTGAGTGGCCGGATGATGGGATATGATATAATATCAGTACGACTCATTTTAATAACGTGGAATGTAAAAATATCGGTTGCATCGGCACAAAACCAAACAAAAACATTCTCAGAGGGTTTTGGCAGTTTTGTGTGGTCATTACTGCAAACCCCTTAAAATTTACTGCTACCGTTTACCTCGAAATGTTTTTGTAAGGGTTTGAGGAAATACCTTTTAATCGTTTGTTAATAAGTGCACTGAATCGACAGTAGTTGAAATAATGTTCACAGAATTGTATATAAATGCATCAAAATTAATCCTCATCGGTGGACAAAAGGCAGAAGTACAATCAAAGGTTTGCGTCTTTCGCAACAAGTCGAATGAGCTGAAGTGTTTTTGTATCTGGAGATCAGTTTTAATATCGATATTAAGAGCTGTCGCCTCATAGTTTTCATGTGCTTTTAGTTTCTCCGTAAAGGACAGAAAAACAATTCACACAGCGAAAGATGAAGAAAAAAAAGCCTCTTAAATGCACTTCATAGTTAATAGTCACCAGGGCATCACTGTCTAGATACACTTTTAACAACTACCGAACAAAACCGCACACTTTAGCTGGAAAAACTACTTTTTGAAGCAGCACGATCACGTTTCTGTTCCGTTGCTCTTTACTTCTCTGCATGATGGGACTTTGAATTAGTTCAAGGATAAACGTTCAGATAAAACTCTCCTTTCACTACACTTCAACTGATTAATATTACCATGCGGTGTAAAACATTAATAATTTTCATACTGAATCAACACAACATAAACAACCAATAGTAAATAGATACAGAAGCCGAAGTACAAACTGATTATTTCAGGGTATTTGAGCTGAGTCACCACGACCGACTGTAACGTTTCTAGCTCATGAAACACCGATTATTTAAATAGATTTGCAAGTATTTTTAACAAAATATCACTTTTTAAGAAAAAAAGTCAACAATGTGTTTATCTTTCTCTCTCTTGTTTTTTTAAAAAAAAGAGAGTTATAGGAATGAAAAAATAATAATAACATGAGGAATATAAATTTGATGCATTCATTAAATAATGAGCATAAATTAAAACAGAGTGAGTGGTGTAATGCATTCCCAGTCTTTAATAGTGCTTTTCCCAAAAGAAAGAGGCTGCATGTAAAGGAAATATGTTTTCAAGAGAGGACTGTGACAACAGAACCAGCGACAGACACAAAGTTAATGCTTTTGTATGTTACTTCACACGTGATTTTACGACGTCTCGAGGCAGACTGGGGTCACCGATAAATGTAAATACCACTTTTAAAAACTCTCCGGAGAATTTTAAACATTGTGATTGATTTAACATTTCATATTTCACACTGAAGCCAACAATCACCTTACTTTACCCTGCACAGATATCCAAACTGAGATTACAATAATCAACTTTGGAGAAAAGGTAAGTCTGAAAGAGTTTCAAGTTAACACGTGACACAATGAAAATTAGCTCTTATAGGACAAAAAACACTTTTTAAACTTCTTCATCATCAATAAACCCACCATACTGTATATGCTAAAGGCACCTTAGACAAAAATAAATCTCTTGTTAAAGAGGTTTGGTGTTGAAAAAAGAGAAAGGAGAAAGCTTTTCCTCTTAAAAAGTCAACCTACTGCATGGAAACGCTGTAGTGCCACGAGAAAGGCTACATCGTAAATAAACCGGGTTATCGTTGGATGAACTGCTCTGACTGCCTAGAAGCATGACTTACGGACAAAGGATGCAAATCTGTAAAATCACAATCTTTCTTTCACTGAAATATATTGAAATAGTTAATAGTTCTGATTTACTGTGGCACTGCACTTCTGCAACACTACATTTTTAGGATAAACCTGCGATGGGAAATTCTCTCATCATGTAAAACCTTTTCTGGATGTAGACTTTAAAGTCTAATAAAACAACACAAAAAATATACAAAACAATAAAACAAAGAGACAGTTTGAAAAAAAAAAAGCAATTATAAAAGCAATGTCCAACGTACTTTGCCCTGCTTCTGAGAAGAAAGAAAACAAACAATTGCCCTGACGAGAAGGTGGAGGCTGTCTTTCCCTCCTTCCTTGGTATCTGTTTCAACTCATCCCAAAAATAATCTGCTCAGGTCCATCATCATAAACATCAAGTCTCCCTTCTCCTCCTTTTCAACCCTTTTTATATCTTCCCTCTCAGGCTCGACAGGCTTGCTCCCCCTGCAGGCAACAGGTTGGAATGACACTGTATTCCTAGCCAGATAAGGGGGGAGAGGGTACCTCTGGTTCCACCGAGGGGGGGTTAAAATTGGAAAGCTGCTCAGGATTGAAAGACGGGGAAATGAAGTGGGCTATGGATCAGACGCTGCTGGTTGAGTGGCAGCGGTAGGTGCAGTTGGACAGTGGGTCTGATCCACTTTCAACCTTCTGGGAGCGACCCCCATCGCAGCAGGCTTCTGAAACAGGGAAAGCAGATTATATCAGTTATAAATTTATGTAGATTTAAATAATTGGAGTAATATCTCGAGGCGGGTGAGGGTGGGGGGTAGAGAGCATGACACCTGCATTTTCCTCTGGTGTCAGCAGCTGAGTTCGGCATGGACTGGGCAAGCTGGGGTTGGGTCCTTCACTACCAGTGCTCAGCTGGAGACGCCTCATGTGACGAATCACTGCGGTGGCATTAAACGCTTGCTGCAAAAGAAAAGCAAAAAAAAGTAAAAGGATCATTATTTAAAGTTAGGAACAAAAGCAAGAGAGTTTTCCCTGTTGTTCAGGCTCAGAACAGACAGCTCACTAACTGCACTGTATTTTTCCTTATTTGTACTGGAAGAGAACAATGCTGAATAATAATGGTCAAAATTTAAAAGTTTACCTTCCACTTGCTCTTTGCAAAGTTTTTCTTGATCTGAGCACTGACGGACTCATGAATGTTCTTCTCCAGGGCGGTATCCCCAGCAATCCTGACAAAGCAGGAAATGTGTTTTGGTAAATGTACAGAGGGTAAAAAAAAAAAAAAAATCCAAAAAAACAAGCTCTATGATGGAAAAAACATTATTTTAAAATGAATCAAAAACAAATTAATGAACCCAAAGCATTAAAGTAGGTAAAAAAGTAATAACTTACCAAGGGTGCTGTAGAGCCTGGTCACAGGTGTAACGGATTTTAGGATCTTTCTCCATAAGATGCACTATGAAGTCTTTAGCTGTAATAAAAATAAAAACAAAATTCTATAAGTCTTTTAAGTTAAGAATGCCAGTTTCAAACTGGAGTGGGTTTATTAATGTAATGGTATTTTAGTGTTTAACTGCTAAAAATAGGAAAACAAATGTTAAGAAAGGCTCAGTATGTTATTAGCCAGAAAAATGGTTAATGCATCAAACGTGTCCTAAAAGCTAGAGAACTAACTAACTAACTAACTAACATACTAGAGAGACCACACAATTGTTATTAAAAATGATATAATGTTGCTTAAAACCCACTGAAAATGTTACAAATATGTGGTTCCAAGATTTAAAAAAAGAAGAAGAAGATATGAAATGGAAAGGATTAGATTAGACCTGAGTCAGAAATGTCATCCCAATAAGGAGAATCAAATTCATAGTCTGCTTTCAGGATCTGCTCAAACAGTTTGGCATCGTTTTCATCATAGAACGGAGGATATCCACACAACCTGGAGGACAGAAAACACTTCAGAGGTCCCTCACAGACATACGTGAACGCTGAACCACTGGCAGAAGTCCACAACCATCTCCAAAAAGAGAAGGTGCAAGAATATAAATAAAAGCAAAATATGATTCACTAATCACTCAAAACCTAAATTTAATTCAAATTAGTATAAGGACAAATCTTCAGATACTGAAACTGAGGAAGTGTATTATTTTTTAAGCATATTTTCTTCTTAAATTTTGATGCGACAACATATAAAAAAATTTGAGACCGACAATACTAAGTTAAAGGTTTGTTAAATACAACAAAAGCTACAGTAAAATATTTTGAAGAAAGAAGACTGTCATCTTGCAGGAGACCACTTCCTCCTCCTGAAGACGTACTCACAGAATGTATGCAATGACACCGATTGACCAGCAGTCCACTGCTTTACTGTACGGTTTCTGAGCCAAAACCTCGGGTGCTTAAAGACAAAACACAGAGGGATGCATTTCTTCATATAGAAACAAAAACAAAACTTCCCGACATAGAAAAGCACTTCAGCAAAGTTTTGAACACATTTTTCAAATAAACATTCAGGAAGTGAGCCACTGTGTTAACAGAACACAGAGCAGTGATTCGCTTTACCAACATATCCAGGCGTCCCGCAGGCTGTGGACATCACGCTGCCAGATCCCTCGATTTTGGACAGACCAAAGTCACTGATCATGATTTTGGAGTCTTCGTCCATGCTGTAGTACAGCAGGTTCTCAGGCTGTGAGGAGAGGCAGCGCAAGAATGTACGACGATGTACACACAGTAACCTTAAACAACAACAACAGAATACGCACAGTCCCTCGTAAACACAGGCCTGCAGTAATTACTAATCCCCATATAAGGATTATATGTTAGTGAGGATGGGATTACACAGACAGCACTTAAGACAGCTTTTGTTTACTATCAGCAAAGCGCTACTAAATTGAAAAATCCATACATGCATATACAATATATGTAATAATATATAATTCAGTTTTATATAGATATATAGATTAAGAGTAATTACTTCAAGTTTTGTGTAATCAACCTTATTTCCCTTTTTCATGTACAGTAAAAGCCTTTTCTGTATTTCTGAATGCATTGTAAGAAGTGCTGGGACTTTAAAGGGTTATTGTTGTCATACGCTCCCTCAACACTAACGTTCAGGGACTGAGAATATCCTCCTGAGACCCACAACAAAAGTGTGTTTGAAAAGACCAAAAAATATCTTTGTCATAAGTATACTGGCCAAATATCCACTGGAGATTCATGTCCTCCATAGAGACCAAAGGATATGACGCATTAAAGCACTTCAGGTGTCTTTTGTCTTTTTTTGGGCCCATTCTTCCTGCCAACATACATTTTATGTTTAAACATGCGAGTCAAGACTGCAGGAAGATCAGATTTCTTCTGTGGTTTATGGTGAATAAACAAAGATGTCTGCAAATCCCTTATAACCAAATCTGTTGTTTTTTTTCTTCTTTTAATTAATTAATTCCTTTTTGGGACGAATGCAGAACATTTCATATACTGGACAGCCTCTGCCCATCTGAAATCTACTAAAACCTCAGTCTTTGGTGGACACTGTTTTTGTACCAGATGTAATTTATGTAAATTAACAAATTAAAGCCAATTATTCTCTTGTTTTTTGCCATCAAGTCTACTGTGGTTAGTTGTGAGCCAGTTTCATCACGGTTGATGTGTGAAAGAGCCATAAAGCAATACGCAGTTGTCCCAAGTGACGTCTAGAGTGGAAGTCCAAAGTTACGTTGGCTGGTTTTTCCTGATAAATGAAACAGTAACTAATATTTTAATATGAAAAAGAAATTAGCTTTGTATTAAAGTTGACAGAGCAAATCAGGAAATATTTTTAAATTTGAACTTTTGTGAAAGCTTTTACATAATACTGGTTATGCATGATTTATATCCTAACCCTTAAAAAACACTTCGACATTGCAAATGTAATAAATTCAGCGTGTCACATGATGACAAAGACGTGATCACATCACTCTGACTGACCTTGAGGTCACGGTGAACAATGCCCATGCCATGGAGGTATTTGACAGCATCCAGAATCTGCTGGATGAGTTTACTGGCATCTTTCTCTGTGTAGAAGCCCTTCTCTATGATGCGGTCGAAGAGTTCTCCACCAGACACCCTACACAACGAGAGCCCAGTGAAACTTTTCAGAATAATTTGAAAAACGGAAAATTTAAACGGGAACTGGATTGAAATTCTGAATCTAGGAAAAAAGGGGAAGATCAGAGAAGTTCTAAAAGGAAGTGTGAAAGTATGAAAAGGGCAAAAGTAAATATGAAGTAGGAAGTTATTAGAAACCACTTCTGGATGGAAGTCTACAATACCTGTGATGCAGTTATGTGTCATACAGTCAAATATATAAATGTATCTTGTATTTTAGAACAGAAAAAAGTCCAAGAGAAAGCACATAGACTGAATGATGTCTGTCTAATTGTAGCCACTAGATGGAGACATCAATTTATAGACTGAATAGAGTATATGTAGCACAAGTTACATGGATCTGATCTGCTCATTTGGCAACAATGTATCATGTTGGCACAATACTCTCAGTTCCTGCATTTCAGTCTCTACATAGATTCTTGCATTTGCAGATGTTGTTAGGGGAAGGTAAAACTTAACAAGATCCGTCAAAATGAGGCAATACAGGTCAGAGAACAGTGAACTGGTGCAGCATTGCTTTGCTTTCAAAAATCCTGCTGGCCGTGCACAATTTGAAGAATGACGAGGCATCTTCCAAATGCAACGCATTCTACTAAACTGCCTTTCCTCATAAACACAGATCCATCGGCCACTGGACCTGGTGACTGCCCCTCCTGCAGCTCAGATGCAGAGTGCTTGTGTGCACGTGCGTGTGCGTTAGAAGACATATTACAGGTGAGACGATGTCAACAACATGGCCGAACATTTTCTTTGTAACTACAACACACAAGTGTAGATTACAGAGGTGATCAAAGCCATTTTAAGGCATAGAGGAACCGTGCAAAAATTATTTTTTGTCAATGAATAGAGATTTAGGTCTTAATCAATGCCTGAAAAAAGACTTTAAAGTGTGACAAATTATGAATTCTGTTAAGCTCAATTCCTATGTTGGTCATAAAACTATTATTAGGTCATTTGACACGGTGACGGGGAACAAAATACGTTCCATTAATTGCAACTTCTCCATCAGCTCTTCCCTTGATAAATGCACATCCTCCTCTCTGTTAGCTGCTGTGTTTCATTTTTCTGCTTTGACTGTGATTAATGCATAAATTATTTATCCTTCTGGGGGTCTCACAGTTAACAGTTCCCCTGATCCTTGTCTGTTCTTGCTGCGGTTCCTCGTTGACATTTTAGCATGTGAGGTGGGTGGGATGCCAGTTGATGGTGTGAAGGCAAACTCCCCACTGCTGCTCACGGGTAGCCTGAGTGTGCAAATGTTTGTTAAAGCGTGTGTGTATTACAGAGTGCAATTGTGTTACAGAATGTGACAGATTGTGTAGGAGACAGCACAAGTAGGGGAGTTTAAAGCACATTTGACAAAAGCAGAATCACACAGTCCCACACATATGCGAATACTCACAGTTGCATGACAAGGTAGAGGTGTGATTTACTCTCGAATATCTCTTCCAGAGACACAATGTTAGGGTGTTTAATCCTGTGAGTGGGGAGAAGAAAGCAAAAAAGAAAGGTGTCTGCTTATTTGTTATGTTCCAGTTCTGGTGGATATTCTACAAATGGTTATCTATGTATGAACACTACACTTATGGTTGCAGGAAGTAAAATAGGGGCTACCCAAGAGCTGCAACAAGGATGGGCTCTAGCTGGCAGCAGCAGTGGAAATCAGTCGTTACCACCGCATTTAGGGCTTTTGATATATATCAAATCATCCGATAAAGAAAGCAACAAGCCAAAGCTCTTACTGATCTGGAAGGCTCTGGTTTAGCGTGAGGATAAGGAAGAATGTCAATGCACTGAACCTCACAAGACATTTCAGGTTACGTTCCCATTATTTTGGGAAAGAGAAGATCAAAAGTGGTGGTTCTGTCTGTTTTGCCTGGAATAACTGGAGGAATCCACTGGTGCAGAAAGGCACAGGTCTCCGTCCAAAACCCCATAGGAGTGTGAGTTCTGCCTCCTTTCACGTCATATTCCCCCATGGTAGGGTAGCCCCTATTCATCACTTTGGCTGTGAAACCATAACAAATCCCTTAATTTGGGTATGGAATCTTACATGATTCCTAGAAAAAGCTACTGGCTTCATTTTTATGTCTGAATGCTGTGTTCTTTAGTCTCTTTTGACCCTTCTGTGCAGTGACAGTGGTAGGAAAGTAACACAATAAAGCAAAACTGGTATTTCTGTGAATAATCTATGGATACTGTTATGAAAGCCAGTATTATGCACATCAGGTCACAATTCAGTATCTTCAGGATAAAGAACAGAAAGGACAGAAAGGAAAGGAAACCTGGAAAATGAACATTATACTGAGGAGGACTCAGATTTCACCCATCAAACTCCTACAATGCGGCCTTTAATCTCCCACCCAGGTGGTCTCACAAACACTTGCACCTTGATTCATTAGACCAAAAGCAGGTGAATTATTTACAGTGAACAAGAGACGATAACCCACAGGAGTAATGGGAGCGTTACCGATATGAATATGGCTTCATAGCTTCAAAGCTCAAACCTCCACCAGGAAATTTGAGTTGACAAAGCCTTTCGGACCCTTAAGAACATCTATTTGTGAAGAATGAGGTCAACCGACTACCTGAATTAACTTTTCCATCAGATTTTTATTTTTTTTTGTCTTCCTTGATGGCAAACAGTGAGTATATTCCTAGAAGACAGCGCCAGGACTCATCAGGCTCAAACTGTGAAACGTGAACCCACTGAGAATCTTTAAGACGTGCCTGAAAGGACACAGGAGTCTGACTTTCCCTTCATCAGTGAACTATCTTGCTGAAAAATTAATTAAACTCTGGACAGATATGAACGTTCTGAGATTTCCAAATTGAGATGATGCCTTAACGACTATGTGAAATAATCAGATCTAACAAAATATTAGTGTGTGACTCTTATATTAATATTTAAGGGTCATGTATTAACAATGACTATTAAATAACACTGAAAAAAATCATCTGAGCACAAGACAGACTATAATAAGCACTAAGTCATTAAAAAAATAGAAATAAAAGACGTCAAAATGTTCCTCCAAAACTCTAAACTCTGATATATTTTGGATTTCTACCACATTACATACACGCTGGCTTGTGTGCGCGTTGGAAGGAACTATGTTGAATATACGAGGACGTAGACCAAACAAAGTCACGTGTCTGAGATGTACCAGAGGTAACTCTGTATGGGTCAGCGCTAGATCATGCTGGATTACAGGAATGATTCTGATCCAGATTGTAACGGTGCACGGACACCTTCATTCATCTGCTTAGCTCAGTGTGGAGGCAGAGATGAACCCAGTGAAGGATGAGCGATGGATTAAAACCACAGAGCAAAGAGACACGTGTGGCTCCATATAAGCTGACATACACTAAGAAAAGTCCAGAATGTGCAGTAAACATTTTCTACCCAAGCTGAATGTTGTGTTTTTGCAAGTAATAGACGTAGTAGTGGAAACTGATCATAGAGACTGTCAGACTTTTTGAATGTTTGGATGGATTTTTCATCAATCTTCTGTTTCACAGCTCACAGTTTTTGTTTTATTTTGTTTGTTTTTTTGTTTTGTTTTGGGGTTTTTTTTGTTTTATTTCCCAGAACGCTGCATGGGGAAACCCTTAATGAACGTTTCTTAAAATATCTATGGGAACTTAAAGTTCCTGCGGTGGGAGAGATGTTTTCTTAAGTGTCTTATAGCTTTTTGTAGTATTTTTTCAAAAACCTCTCAGTCTAAGGCCCTTCTCAGAAATGCAAACATTAAAAAGTATGTTTATTATTATCTATTATTTTATAAAGGCAATTTTGTGGTTTACATATTGTTTTAAAGTTAGGTTATTGCCAAGAGCTGGGATAAAAATGTATGTACACTCATTATTTACAACGTCGGCCAGATACACTAGATGTGTCTGTGAATGGGGGCATTGTTGGTCCCCTGTGGGAAGCGTGTGCTGCTATCACAGCTTCTGCATGGGTGACACCACTTGTGTGGACTTATCAACAGAAAGAGGAATGCCATGCATGCAGAGCGCGAATCAAGCCCATGGATAAGTCTGGGTAGTCAGTGTATTGTCAGGTACAAAGTTGTCCACAGAGAGCTGCATGCACGACCTCCAATGATGACATTTAGGTCACGCGACTCCCACCGGAGCCACAGTGCTATAAGTGGCAATTGGGCAACAATGTTCTCTGCATGACATGGAGCAGAACACAGTCACAGAATTTGTTGTTTGCCTCTTTGTGGCAAAGGTTTCAAATATAGACAATAACCCCAGTACTTTTTTTTCCTCAATTCTATTCAATTGACCACTGTTAAAATGGTGATTTCAGACCCATTTTCAATTCAATTCTATTCAATTCAATCAATTTCAGGTATGATTGTTGAATCTGGATGATATATATATATATATGTATATATGTATATGT
>JBAMYA010000020.1:14746905-14757671 GCA_037176975.1 Arrhamphus sclerolepis | reverse complement strand
CTGCTGCCCTACCCATCATGTCTGACGAGCAAATGCACAAACTCTCCGAAATCCAGCTGGTCCTCCAAACTGGCACATACATACACACACACACACACACACACACACACTAAGAATGGATCACAATTGTAATTTCAATGGTGTGCACATTTTTGAGTGTAGGGTCTTTTAATCTTGAGTATTTTAGTCCATGTACAATAATCTAACAATGAAAAATACACTTAAAATACATTTAAACAAAAATCACTCAAATAAATAAATACTAAAAAATAAAAACACTCAAAAATGCACAACCTTGCATGTAGCGTCAATAGTGTGTGTGAAAAAGAATAAAATATGCTACAAATTAAAAGCCAAAAATACAAAGATGTGCTTGGGTGCATCAAATGATTAAAAGAGTAATATCAAACACAAATGAATATTTCATGGTCTTACTTTAGATGATCGACCGTGTCATTCAGGGTCACAATGGTGAAGACAACGTTGGCTTTACTGTTGTGGTAAACACTGTTCATGGCAGCAACCACAGCTCCAAGTCTGTCCTCTGCAGCAGTGATGAGAACTGGGATCTCCTCTCCTGTCCTCCCAGAGTCCGGTCTGAAAACTGGAGACAGTTCGCCCTCAAAGGGAAGAATCAGACCAGCATCTGGATGGAGATGCGTTTCACAAAATTACATTTCTTTCATTCCATCACAATGATCCAACATTGACGGATGAGACGCTCACAGCTGCAAGTGGATATTCTAAGTGTGGACAAAGTGGAAGTTACATCTTCAGGTTCAAAACATTATTTTTCTAGTGTGCCTATACATGCAATCTGCACCGTATCTTTTATTTCTTTTTCTTTTTTTTTTAATTTCTGCATTCATCTGTACTGTTTCTGTTTTAATTATTGTTGCTTTTTAGTGATTTTAACCCAATTGTCTTAATTTATTTTATTTCATTTATTTTTGCGCTTATGTTTTTATGTAAAACACTTTGCGTTGTCTTGTACATGAAATATACTCTATAAATAAACTTGCCTTCAGCAAACCTACCTGGGGGTTCTTTGTGTAAGATGTCACCAAGGTGGAGAAGGTTTCTCTGAACTATGATCAGGAAGGCGACAGCCAGCAGTATTAGGATGACCACGTTTACTGTGAATAGCAAATGAAACGTGTAATTAAAAAGCATCAAGCGTTACTCATTTAAGCTGCAGGCACATGAAGAAAAAATAGAGTTGTCAGAAATGTAAATCCCCCAACCTCTCCTCAGTGTCATGACAATCGCGGCATCCGTCCCTTTCAGCAAGTTTAATGTCGAAAACAGGATTAAAACAGTAAAAGTGCCTAAGATGAGCCGCGGCGTAGGGACCTCAAAAATCAGAAACTGGTCGCTGTTAACCTTTTAGCACTACATTTAAATGTCTAAGATTCTTACAACCTGCGTGCTGTTTTAAAATAAAGAACAAAATATGAACACTTCGCTTTTAAGCCAAACTGCCAACTCAACATCAACAAGTTCGTCCAATCCGCTATCAAGAAACAGGTGTCTAAAGCGCGCCTGATTGGAAAAAAAAAGAAGAAAAAGAAATTTCTCACTTCTAATTTAGAAAGACAAAGATAACAGCATTTTGTATGTGTTTGACAGCTGTAAATACAAGTTAAATCACACGTGGATAAAAAATAGAGTTGTTATCATATAGTCACAGTGCATTTTGTCGGGCGGTCTTGTAGACAGCCCAACAAAATGCAGCTCGTTTCGTAAATTGAAAAGTAAAATTTCGCCTAGCGGATCCACTTAGCCCAGTGACTTAGCCCGGTTCATCGTATTTATGAATCAGCGAAGCTGCGCAGCGCCTCCTCTGTTAGAGCGATCGGGTTAATGCGAACGGGTCCTTCACAACACGACGTATCTTTTTTGAAAACGGAAGTCAGATTGCTTGGATTTCTCTCTCTGGGTTTTGTATTCTCGACTCATTTCAAACAAGAACATGTTGTCGATATTTAAGTCCATCCCCACGCATATGGTAAGAGATGATTCACTCGTTTGATGGAAAGCCTCACGGAAAGTTAACCCGTCTTATATCAGCTTCTGGGTATTGTGGTTACGTTGGTAACAGATGCTAATGAACATGATGTTAAGTCTGCATAAACAGGCAAAAAAAGACTCGTCACAATCAATCAAAAGTCATTCTAAACGTCTTGCATATATTTTTATTTATATATACACATATATATCAGTTGCTAAAATGCTCTCTTTGTATTTAGAGCAGATTGAAAGTTTAAAGAAGCTCGTCGTCGGACAGCATCGTTGAAGTTTCGTTTCTGTACTGATGGAAATGCATAAATCCAAGCAAATAGTTTTTCTGCCGCGAGCCTTTGAATTTGTAATGATTGATCCATCAATCACACTTGACATATATGTCAGTGGCCTGGCATCAGCGTATTTTGGTTTTCTTACTTTTACCCCATTCAATTGTGTTTCAGGATTACAAGGGCCAGAAACTAGCCGAGCAGATATTCCAAGGAATTATACTCGTCTCTGCGGTGACTACTCACTACACATGCAGGACAGCACAATATTTTTAAACCTCACTTTTTTCCTGTTTTATAAATGCAATTTCATGTTGTCTTTACAGGTGATTGGATTCATTTATGGCCTGATCATTGAGCAGTTTGGGTGGACAGTCTACATAGTATTGGCTGGTTTCGCTGTGTCTTGTGTGGTAAGTGTTATTCCTGTATTTGGTGTATTGTGGATCCATTATTGGATCTGTTGTGGCTTTACAGGGTATTAGGGGCTGGGGGACCTAAAACAACAAGAAATAACTTTGTTTCCATCTTCTACTTCAGTTGACCCTGCCTCCGTGGCCTATGTACCGGAAGAATCCTCTGTCCTGGCAACCAGTTGTCCCAGAGAGTAGTGGAGAGTCCAGCCAAAAGTCCCAGGACGGTTTCAAAAAGAAGAAGCACAAATAACTCAACATTTCTCCCATCTGGCTGTGAATGCATCATTTTGTATGGGGGAATATGTTGTCATACATTTCACAAGAACCATTGTGTGAAAAAATGTATTTTTGTTTTCTCTAGAACACGTGGTTGAAATAAAAATCTGAACTTCTGTGTTTTATAAATGGGATGTAACATTTATGATTTTGTTTTTGTCTGCATAAGTTGCTGAGTATGTGTTATGTACCCATAAAATAATTTCTCGCTTTTCCTTTTGTTCTCATTGAAATATTTTATTTTCCCTCTCAAAATTACGACGGTGAGTATAAAAAAAAGATGTAAAGAATTATTGGAAATAATTCAAATGTTAATATCTACATTACATCTATTTTACATTATTTTTGTAGAAGAAAATAAATAGAGCAGCAGAAGTGACATCAAGGACAGATCTTGAACATGACTAAACTGCATAGGCATCCTGAACTTTGTAAGACTAATTTCACATTCTGTGCTCATACTTGTATTCACTTAAAAAAAAAAAAAAGCTTAAATCATTTCCTGTACTATCTTTTACATATGGTAGCAATTTCATGACTGAAACCTCCAATAGCAAAGGAGAACTTCTATACTGACAGAAGAAAGTTAGAACCTCATGCAACCACAATGGTCCTCTGGTGGAAATCTATTTTGACGGTATTTTCTCAGTACAAATTTGCTTGAAAGTTGAACCTTTTGTGGCAAATACCAAGACAATCTTGGTAATGTAAAACATGGCTCAGTGAGCAAATGAGTTTTTACAAACTTTTAGGGAAATCTGTGCTCCCAGTTCCACAGGCATTTTTTTTAAGCTTTAAAGGCGATATCCTCGAAGAACTTGAGCTGCCTCACCATCACAGCATAGGTTTGGTACTTTTCATCTCCCATCTGGTCACGAAGATACATCTGGAAAAATAGGAAAGAAAAAAAATGAAGGCAGCCAAGTTCACTGGAACCACATAGCAGGTAGGCTTTTCATTTGGTTAACTACATGTGCCAACAATTGACAAAACTACTTTTAATAAGTACAATTTTTATTATATTTAAATGCTTCGATAATTTCAAACTGAAAAGGTAGCATACTCTACACAAGGGCCTATATTTTGGGGTTATGTTGATGTCCAAAGTGTTTCACTTACTTCTCTTTTAGCCTCATCTTCCTCATCTAGGATTTCAAGCACTTTGTCCAACAGCTTGACACCCAGACCCTTCACCACATCTGTCCTCAGGTGCTCGATGGCCCTTCTGATCTTGGCTGGACCAGATGTGAAGCCTTCTAGAGAGACAAAGTTGTTCGATCACAAGATCCAGAATGGCTGAATGACGACATTCAAGTTTAGCTAAAATATCTAACCTTTTGGAATTTCCCCAAGTGACAAGTTTTTAGCCTCCTCTTGAGCCTTCCCGTGAAGTACCAGTGTGTCCCTGTACTTCCTGTTCAGTTTAAATTCTGGCAGTGGGGTGGAGTTAAATCTACTCTTGTCCATCTCGTGTCCACCGTCTGGAACACCCATTCCTAAAGTTTCAGTCATCATGTGGACTAAATCATGCATGTCACTTGATTCCGTCTTTCTGTAGAGAACCCACAAACAGTATATAGTAAATGTACAAGTACAATCTGATAGAACACGTGAATGTTTTCCAGATCTTAAGAAGCAAGATGGTTAAATTATTTAAGACAATTTATGTTGAAGACTTTCTCTCTTTTTTATTAATTCAAACTCCACTTGATTCTCCACCGATGTATGATCTCACTTTATGCTGCTGCAGTCTCCCTCAGAGCGCTCTGTGGAACTTGTGGAAGAACCACACTCATCTTCATCTGACCTTTGCTCCACCACATTTTCTTGCTGTAAAACAATCCCCACTCGTGTGACAAATCTGACTTGTTTTCAAAATACTAAATAAATTAGCAGACAAAGTTTGCAAAGTGGCTCTCTCCAAGACTGGCCTCTGAGGCTAGCATCTACCTCATCCTTTTCTAAACTGAATGAAATGCGTTTGAATGTTACAGTGAAGAGAGCATCTTGTACCTTAGTGGAGGTTTCTGTGACAGAGTATGAAGCAGAACGAGTTATGGGGACATTACAGGACTCTGCTTTGGTGGAAGCAACATCATAAGATGCCCTCCGTGCAGCATTAACATCTAGAGAAAGAGGAAAAGCAACAAGAATCATAATAGCCTCCAAAAATGGTGATCTTGTTACTTTATAATATTTTAATATGATGAAGAATAGTTTATTAAACTGCATAATCCTGCAGGAAAGTGCTTTTTTTAAGAACTGTTGTTTTAATTTTAATTAGACATCTCGTTTTGTGTTTTCTATCTGGAAATGAAGATTAGTGGAGTACCTGAAGAGCTGGCACACTCTTGGGATTGTCTCAATCTTCTTCTCTCTCTGGCAGACAAAGGACGATCCTGAAAAACAAAATAAACCTCAAAGTTCTGTGATTGAAAAGCTAAATTAAAATTCAGACTTGATTACAGAATTTAAATGGGAAATAGAATAACACTGTGTAAATAAAGTCTATTATTGTCAACCACTCAAAGCACTAACAATAAAAGCCACATTCACCTAGCCCTCTCTTGGTCTAGCAAGACCTGAACGGATATTTCTTTCTACTTAGTGTAGGCTGTCTTGCTCAAGGACACTTTGACACAGTCCAGGAATCAAATCACTAACTTTCAGGTTGGCAGACAATTGCTTTACCTCCTGAGCGACAGCTCCTGGTGTGTCTTCAGAAAAACCTGTACTCATGAATTCAGCAGGTAAGGACATTGCTTTCACCTGTGGCAGAGGTAAGAATCCATCCTTTGAAGAACTAACTGACATCGCGTCTGCAGTCACACCAGCTTTCTTGCTTTCTGCGGTCTTCCTGCTTTTCTTCTTCCGCTCCACATTTAGACTCTTAACGGGAGGCTGAGGTAAAGGTCTCGATGTGGCCACGTTCAACTAGCAGAGAAAACAAACAAAAATAAAGAAAAAGATGCCAGAATGAACCTCACTGCACTTTTATTTTCAAATGGAAAAAAAAGTAGAGAAAAATGATATCAATTTTTGGTATCAGTTCATTTATACAAAATAATATTCACCTGAGCAAAAATATACCAAGGACTCAATGAAAGAGCATTCAAAAGCACATTTTCTTTTATAGTATCTTTAGTTGTTGCGTACAATAACGATAACAACAATATTAGGCAAATTCCAAAATGTCAGGCACCTCTTGTATATATTTACCTTTCCATGGTCCTCTTCTGTCTGCCTTATGAGCTTCACTTTCTTTGATACGGAAGGTTCAGAGAAGTGCCGGGCACTGTGGAAAGGAGTAGCTTGGCCTCTCCTCGAGTCTATGGCAGAAGATTCCTCCAGAACAGAGTCCTAAACAAACACAAATATACTTAGCGCACCAGGTCAAAAATACCCCAATGATACAAAGCAAGCTTTGTACACTCTTTTGACTGGGTGTTATTTGAGTTACAGACCATCAGTGTAATTCTGGTAATGCCAGACAATCAGTTCAACCAAGAGAATAGGAATTTTAACACTCACCAGCGTTGGAGGTTCCAAGAGTTTTTCAGTAGCTTCTAGGTTGTCCTACAAATGCATAAATGAACCCAGATGAAAACAGGGTTTTGATAAGAAAACAAAAACCAAGTATTACTGTTGTCCCTATGGACACTTACTTGGACGCCCACATGGTTTTGTGCTGAAGACCGTTTAATGAGAGTCCAAGTGTCAGTTTGGTCTTCTATGTTGACGTTAACCATGCAGATGTTTTTTAGATCTGGGTTCTGCACATTAGCCTCTATCAGTAACTCCATTGTATCATTTTTACAATCCAAATTTGACATCCGTTTCTCTCCAGGAATAGAAAATGTATCACCAATATTTGGCAGGGCCAGTGGTTGAATGTCTAACAACCCATTGGACGCTGTCCTCACGTGTCCTCCCCTACCGCAAACATCTGATACAGCCTTCAGAGGGGTCTTATTTGGACAAGGAGGGGGTGAAGGATCTGGTTTCCCTCTTTCCTTGCTGTTTTTGTACGCACTGTCACTGTCAGATTCATTGGCTGATCCGTGGTATGACATAACAGACTGGGGCCTCTGTTCTTGTCTCTTCATCATGTTGTCATCCTGCTGCAGTGGGATATCAACACTAATGTTGCTGACGGTTGCCATGGATGCGATGCTGGCTTTGAGAACATCTGGTGAGGAGAGTTTGGGTGGGGATGGTGGTGGTGTTTGCACTGGAGAGCAGTTTGTCACACCATTCCAGCTTTTCTGTTGGGATTTGTGCTCTTTCTGAAGATAAATAGAAAATACAGACCACAATAACTGATCATCACCTGAAATCAAGTAGCTTCCATCAAAGCAAGACACAATGTATATATATCACACACACACAGACAGCTCACCTTTTTCACATAATCAATAGCTTCTTGTTGTGGACTTGGAGGAGGCCCCTCATGTTTTGGCTGACACAGTGCTCCAGGTGATGCAGCTTTGGCCTTACAATCACCACTGCTACCCACAGCCTTTTTTCTTGATTTAGAAGTCTTTCTGAAATAGTTTTGAAAAAAAAGCACAAGCCTCATTGAAAATAATCATTTCTATATTTATTGTGGCAGAAGAGCAATAAATGGGGACAAAATAATATTTAATAATGTAAAAATATTGTAGGTGAAATATACAAAAAACAAAAACAGTTCCTAAAATCACTGTGAAGACATGAAAGCAACAGTAGTTTGTCTTGAACTGACACATACTCTTTGGTAGCCTCAAGGAACATGGCAATTTGTCGTTTTATGTATGGTTGCCGGAGGATAACTCTGACATCAGGCCTGTCCTCAGGTCGCTTACACAGCATGCTCTTGATCAAATCTCCAAGCTGGAAATCATATTGACTTGGCATCTGTGGTAGCTGATGTAGGGAGAAAAAGACACTTCCTGAAAATACTTCACATTATTTTATATACTAGGGGTTAAAAAAACAAACAAAAAGCAACTAACATATTCTAAACTGGACAAGCATTAAAAATAGTGGAGGCGCTTAAACAACGACTCTGAAACTGTCACAAGATAACTCATCAACCACAAGGAAAAAATACAAGAGAGAAACTGTTTAATGTTTATAAAGAACGTATCTAAATAAAATGTTATGTGTGATTCAATACAGTGAATGTTAAACTTGATTCAGAATCTAATTTAAACAAACATGTAAGATGAGACCAACCTTTCCCTCCACAATGCGATACACCAGGGAATTCATGTCTTTGGCATTAAAGGCATGTTTCAGTGTGGACATCTCATACACGCAGCAACCCAGGGCCCACACATCTGACTAGGGGAATAATCACAAAATAATCACCAGTCTAAATTAACACCTATCATAGCGTGCAGCACTGCACTGCAGTTGGAAAGCTTCTAATACAGGATCTGGTAATGTTTTTCTACCCTTCTATAATACACCAAGATCGTAAAAAACAAATAAATAAAATCAAACTACCTTATGATTATAGGGTTTATTAGAGAAGAGTTCAGGGCTCATGTAGTATGGGGTCCCAATAAGTGTGCTGGCCATATCATTCTGGTTCTCCAATACTCGTGCAATGCCAAGGTCCCCGACTTTGATTATGTTGGTTTTTGTCAGGAAGATATTCTGTGTTTTAAGGTCCCGGTGAAGAATATTCCTCTCGTGCAGGTACTGAAAAACATAATCACAAATCTGATTTTCCCTGTCTCATTCTTCCATAAAGAATTAAATATGATTGTCCTATTATGACATTTATTTCCAATGTGACAATATACAGTACCTGGAGTGCCATGGCTATCTGGACAAACCACTCCACGACCTGCCTCTCTGGCAACAGTTCCCCTTTCTGTTGTTTGAGTCTGTGATAGAGGTCACCCCCCTCACAGAAACCCATCACTATATACAGCTGACGGTCGTCACCCTCCCAAGACTCCCTGTAAGTTACAATGTTTGGATGTCGCAGCTGGGACAGAAGCTGAGCCTCCTGCTCTGCAGCACGCCGCTCCCTCTTGGAAGAGGTGGTTAAATTCAACTTCTTTATAACATACTGAAAATAAGGCAAAGAAAAACACCTATGTATTGAAATGCAATATTTATAATATAATAATTCATGCACATATGAACATGCAAGACAATCACAATGTGGACAAGAGGATTTTTCAGTTAGATTGTAATAAATTTGTACTTGAAATATGTAAAAATACCATTTTCAAATCAAAAGGTAATGCAGACTAATTGTACTATTAATGAAATTTGAATAACATACTCATGAATTATTAATAGGTTTGTTTGACTAGTTTTAGTCTTATGTTTTTGAAAAAGGATTAGCCAGGGCCACCAGTGAGAGATACTGGCACACTGTTATTACTCTTTAAATAGCTAAAACAAACACCAGTCTATCATTAATCCATTTAATCCTGCCGGTCATTTCTTTTTACTTCTAGAAGCGTTGTGGTCGCTTTGGGCAGCTAATGCAGTTTTTAAAATAAAAATAATAGGTTGTCTCTTTTAAATTGTATCAATGTCTTGTAAGGTGTGTGAATGGTCATGTGACCAGGTCTCTTTACTTCCTAGCTGCACCTCTGGAAGGAGAAGTCTGCCTCAAACTTGTACGAAAGGAAATAAGTTAAAATACTTTAACAGATATAACTGAAAATTTTTGTACACATATTACATATATAATTAGAATCAGAATTATGTGCATGCATGCCTCTTTTGATCACAAGAAGATTCAATGCACAAATGTCACTATCATAATACACAGTTATGGCGTCAAAGGTTTTGGCTGCCAATTCTATTTTCTATACAGCTTAAAACTACTACATGATTAGGATTTTCCAAATTTAAAAGAACTCCTAAGTGAGGTGTTCTACCTCACAGTCATTTCTACAGTTTAAAAAAAAGATGCATTTAAAATTGACTGTAATGTTAGTTACTTTTTTTTTTTCTAGGTGTGAATTGGCAAACTGAATGATTTGTGTAAATTTAGAACAAGCAACTTCACTAACAGAGCCAAAAAGAAGTGAGAAAAAAAAGATATATTATGTTTTAGGAAGGTGTAAGGATTGAAAAGCTAGCACTTATTTTGCAGGGGGAAATTAGGATTAAACGGTTACACAGCCAACCATGGAAGGATAGCATCATGCAGTTCACTGGATACTAAATCTGAGATTTTAGCTGATTACTGCTAATTTTGTGCTAACTGTACCTCAGTGAGGTCCCTGCAAAACGAAAACGTGCTTTTAAAAGCTACAGTTTTATGCGAACAACAATGATTATATTGGAATCTACGAACATTTTTATGTTTGTTTCGCACCTGTTTTCGGTCTATTTTGTGTTTAACCAAGTTCACCTCCCCGTAGCTGCCTTTTCCAACGACCCGAATAAAAATATAATTGTCCATCACTTTTCACAGCCTCTCGAAAAAGCCATTCGAAACCCTAATAGAAGCTCCTGGCAAAAGCATCGGCGTGACTTTGACCCACTGGTGACAAGATAGAAACATTAAATCAATTCGGAAAAACTTCGCATTTGACGAGATTTTGAACTGACAGGAAGTCAGCAGTAGTTAGTTTGTCATCACTAGGCAACAACCATAGAACTAACAACTATACAACTGACCACGAACAAAGCTCTACATATGTTGCAGCGCCACCTAGAGACCGGAGGTCTAATCACCATCATAGGGTGATAGATAGATAGATAGATAGATAGATAGATAGATAGATAGATAGATAGATAGATAGATAGATAGATAGATAGA
>JBAMYA010000020.1:14732269-14744642 GCA_037176975.1 Arrhamphus sclerolepis | reverse complement strand
GAATCCCTTTAATATTATCTAATTAAATTGATTATTGGTTCTTATTGTCAGTTTCGATGAAGCGCCAAGCTCTAGTTTCTACCTACCAATGTGACAGTCAATCTCCACAATCTTCTCAATGCTGTTGGGCTCCATCAACGGGGAGGTGATCCTCTTCTCAACAGCCAGACATACTCCTTCTGATGTCTGGATACCGATAGCTGTGGAGCCCAACTGCGAGAGCAAACCCATACCAAAGAAACACCAATGAGCTCGAATGTAACATAACAGATTTAATTAGATAATATTAAAGGGATTCAGCATATGATGCTCACCTTTATTGCCTCTATGGCATATTCAACCTGGAACAATCTTCCCTCTGGAGAGAATGTGTTCACGCCTCTGGAAAACATAATTGACAATGCTTCTTAAGTATACGTCGTTGGGAAATTACTTATTTAGCTCTTTAAATTTGTAGCATCATTCTGACAGAAGCGTTTAAAAAAGCAGATATGCTCATGATAACAGATGTGAGTAAAGAAAGAGTTACCATAACGAAAGTGAAAGTTAAGTTTTTTTCCCCCACCACGACGCATTATTAGCATTTAGTTAACTACCAGAACCACGTAGCTATGCAAGTAACAAAAGTAAAAGGTGCTTTCTGACACTCTCGAAATAATCAAACGTCTGTAATTGTCCGTGAATTAGAGGAGAGGAAAACAGCAGAGTGTTCTCTTAAGACTGTTCCCTCAATAAATGACAAAGCAGTTTGTGCTTCACCTACCTGTCATATTCCGACCTGGTCAAAAACATCTTTAATGTTCAAATCAGGACCTGGAAACGCAAAGGAGTCATTTACATACGGACAGTGGACCATGAATACAATTAAAACTCATAAGAACGATAACAGCAAGCTTGTAACTTTGGTTTATCTGACTGATTAGCTAGCACAGCTAGCCGCCACACGGGAGAGCGTGCTAACTAATCAGTGCAGCCAGTTAAATAACAAACGCTTTTATAGATGCTCAGATATGTCAATATCAAGTCGAATTAACTACTTAGATATAATATTAATGTACAACTATATTCCTTAACTGGAAACAGCAGTGAGGCTTTTGAACCACAAACCTTCAATGAGTTCGCTTGTTTCAGGGGAAGCGTCTGAGATGCAACATCCAAATCTGCCGGATGTCAGCAAGTACGACACGATGGTTCCGCTTTGTTAATAATAGAGAATTACTTTCACGATTTAAAACAACCCGACGGTGGTTGAAAATGAAGTAATTCATTTTCTGTAATTGATACAAATACTTTATGCCATGAATATCTATGCCATACTTTTGTGTTTGACAATATTATATTGTAGTTTACTAAATAACGATGGCCCCAGATAATGAGTTCAGAATGAATGAATATGTGCATTTTGAGCAGCGCAGATATCGAACTCTGCTGCAAAAACAACCTGTCGCTATTGCTGAAAATTATAAATTTCTTCATTCAATTTATTTAAAGTTTTTTAATTACAGTTTTAGTTTTTCATTTATGTCAAATTGGAACTCTACTTAGACGTGATTTTTATTTTTTTTCTACTTGGCAAATAAGAAGTGTGAAGAAACATAACTGAACATAACGTGAAATGCCCGTACTTTTATTTTCATGTTTAAAGCACATAAATAAGAAGTGAGAATAATTGAACAGCAACAATGAGCATCCCATTCATCTGAATATGTGACATCAGCTTCTCATTCTCGGAAAAAAAAGAATGATAAAGCATTCATCCAAACAACCACAAAATATTCAAAAATAAACTATTTTTTAAAAAGAACTCAGCGCAAATCTCCCCTTTGTGGTCTCTGTTATGATTTGAGATCCCAACTATATTCAGCTGGGATATTGCATGGCAACAGAGTTCTACAGTTTTTGTAAATATATAAATGTAAATTTCAATTGTACGCAAAAGGAAAAACAGTAGTGTGCTGCCACAAAAAGCATTTTGGAAAAGCGTTTTCGGAAACTTCTCTTATTTGCAATGGTAAGTCTGTTTTCTACAAAGTTATTCAACAATAAATGTCCTTAATATTTTATTACCTGTGTGGACAAAATAACCCAAAGTAAAACGGGAAGCCTTGAGTGAAACTGAACAGTGCTTGCAAGTTAACTTGCTATCAAAGTTAGGTATTTATGAATTGTAGTAAGAAATCAAAAAAAAACTTCCATCAAACCTTATTGTCTTATTGAAATATACATTATGAATGTGTGTAAAATTTCCTCTAAGGGCTTCACATAACTGGACTTAAAGTTTAAAACTTTTGAAAGAGGAATTGTTAAAGCTTGCAAGGTCGTGTGAGAAAAATGTGAGATAAGGCAAAAGTTGTTGTTTTTTTCTCCCCCACACAGAATCAGGTACAAGACGATACCTCGATGAGAAAATCTACAGGAAAGACAAATTTCCACCGCTCCTCTTTGAGGTACATTTCTTTTTCATATATGTGTGTGTGTTTGTGCTGAGATAATTCTTCTGTCAGCTTTTCCTTCGTTAGACTTTCCTAGAAATCATTGTGACGAAAGCTGACAAGAAATTACACATAACATTTAAAATGAAAATAAATAGTGCAAAAAAATGTGATGATGCATTTCTTGTCAGTTCAGGGGATTTCATAGTTTGTCATTTTTGTCTTCATTGTCAGAGGGAGACAGCGGGCAGTAAACAGCAGGAGATTCCCCATCATGTTAATCAACAAAATGGTGAAAAAACAGGTGGAGAAGCTAATGAAAGAAATGCAGGAGAAACTGAATGCTCTGACTGTTAATCTAGAGGAAGTGATCACATATATAATTAGTAATTTAACAGCATGTCAGAGAGCAATTTTATACATGCAAGGCAACCTAGATAGCCTTGAAACTGGAGAGATGCCACTGGGTCAGATGGCATCAAGCTCCTGCTCTTCTGCTGAGGATTGTGAACAGAAGACAGATGTATGCAAGTTTGTCATAGACATGCAAGACAACCTAGATAGCCTTGAAGGTGATGCCACTGGGTCAGATGACATCAAGCTCTCATTTGCTGAGGAGTGAAAGGCAGCTCCATAAACCATGCTCAGCCCTCTTGATGCCATGCTTCATAAAAGGTGAAATCAATAAATGATTTGCACAATCTCCAGAATTCCAGTTTGTCCGAGCTTCAGTGCACATCAAGGTGATTTATTGCAGGAGTTGTCAGCAATAAAAATTAATTACAGTAGAGATTTTAGCAACCTCCTAGATACAATATAAATATGTCTTCTCAAATGAGTATTCGGTCTGCTCCCTCTGAAATAAGAGGTGATGCAGTTCCAGTGGTTTTCAGTGTGAAATCTTAAATTTTGACATATAAGTCAGTAGGTCACATGGGAAAACAAAATGTCTTGAGTTGTATCCCCCTATAGTATTAATTTCTCAGGAAAAAAGTTTGAACTCACATCAATCAGAAAGCATCTCAGTCTCTTCATATCTGTAACAAAAAACAATGAAGATTTAGTTTCAAGTATCACCTCAAGCTCAAGACTGCAAGCTTTTTAAAATAAAAAAATATATACAAAACTTCTGAAAGTTCATTGTTTTTTTTTGTTTGTTTCTTTGTTTTTCTCATCTACATTTAGTTTGTCTTATGTTGTTGACTTTTTTGTTTTGATTTTTAAAACATGTAGAAATTAAAGGAGACCAAGCAGGGGCCCTGATTTCTCATAATTTCACCATACATAACAAACTCCCAGTAAGATTATAAAATATGATGGTTACATCATATCTTATAATCCTCTCTTACATTCTTTCTGCAAAGACTGCAACGTTCATCTCCTCTCCCTGAGAATCCACACCAGTTTGCACCAGTAGGTGGCTCCAGGATACATCAAAACCAAGAATCAACATCAGCACTTTCCAGTAAAGACCAACTTAGATGCAAACTATTAACATTCACTGTACATTTTATCAAGCACTGTTCTCGTACTGTTTGGACTATCAATTGAAATAAGCTGATACATTTGCACATTGTCTAAAATACAAAACAAAACAAAAATTAAATTAAAAATAACTGATGCCATTTCTTTCACCTAAATGTATTCATTTTTCTCAGATTAAATTTATGACCTGGTTTAAATTTGCTATGTTATTTCATGTATAAATCATGCCAAAGCACAGATTTACATTCACTCAAAGTAAAAAATATTAGTTATTGTAGTGACCCTACTCCATTATTATTTTACTTTGTTACAACTGATTTTTTCACTTTGGTTCAACTTAATATTTTTGCACTAAATCACAGTATAGTTTTACTTTGGATTAAACTAATCTTTTGATGTAATTTTGCATGCAATTTTATTAAGTTAAAACTTCTGGTTCAGTACAGTTAGCTTTAATTTTACTTACACCTTAATCAGTATATTTTCTTTAGTTTCTTTTAGTAATTCTCTGCAATGGGCAAGAGGCCGCTGCACTCTTGGATACGGGTAGTTCCCAGACACTGGTGAAGACAAAGTTTGTAGATACATGATGACAGTCGGAGTGGTTGATCAACTGGCATATGATGTCATTTTGGGAGATGATCTACCAGTTTAACCTAATCTTGTTCAGGCTGTGTCAAAGTCATGTGCTGTGGTTCCTAGGTCTCAGGTCAAGGTTTTGCAACCCCTGCCCATCCATCAAAGTCCTTTTGAAGGTGGTACAAAGGTGGTACAAAGGTTAGGAAGGATAAAAAGCAGCGCCACCAAGCATGTGGGGAAGGCTAGGGTGCAGGATCCAGTCCCAGTTGCTCCAGATCATGATGCCGCGCTGCTGGACTCACAATGGCAAGTGCCTGACAACATTAAAGAGCTACAGAGAGCAGACCCTTCACTTCAACCTTTGTTTGATAAGGTATGTGAGGTAGATGGTGAGCCTGTTAAAGCAGCTACGCTTAGCAATGACAAATACATTCTTAAAGATAACCTTCTGTACAATGCAGACAGTGAGGTACCAAGATTGATTGTTCCTACATTGTTCCATCAGTTGATTCTAAATCTGGGACACCACATTCCATGGGCAGGACATTTAGGCCAACAGAAAAGCTACGACAGAATTAGTCGTAGGTTCTATTGGCCTAGGCTTTATCAGGATGTCCAGGAGTACTGTAGGACATGTGCAGAGTGCCAAAAAGTAGCTCCAATTCGTAAAGCAGATGGAGGACTGTTGCAGCCTTTACCAGTAATTGGTGCACCATTTGAGCATATTGGTATGGACATAATTGGTCCAATGGTTAAAAGTAGTCCTGGGCATCGTTTCACTCTGGTAATCTGTGATTATGCTACTAGATACCCAGAGGTTTATCCATTACGCTCTATTCAAGTCAAACATGTAGTCCGTTGTCTGATTGATCTGATTTCCAGAGTTGGCGTTCCTGCAGAAATTCTAACTGATCAGGCTACCAACTTCATGTCAAAGCTGATGAAAACATTGTACCAGCAGCTGGGCATCACAGGTATTAGAACTACACCTTATCATACTGAAACTGATGGGTTGGTTGAGTGCTTTAATGGTACACTTGAAAAAAGCTGAAAAAGTTTGTGGACAAGACAAGTAGGGATTGGGATAAATGGATTCCATTCCTCCTTTTTGCAAATAGAGAGGTACCACAAGCCTCAACAGGGTTTTCACCATTTGAGCTGGTTTATGGCAGGCAGGTTAGGGGTCCCCTGGATGTACTCCAGGAGGGTTGGGTGGCTGGGGAATCAGCCCAGTGCAGTGTTGCCTCCTACATCCTCCAGATGCGAGACAAGCTGGATAAGATGAGACACATGGCCCAAGAGAGGCCCAAACCAAGCAAAAGGTGTGGTATGATAAACATGCTAGAGAGAGAGAACTGAAACCTGGGTAGAAGGTACTGATACTGCTTCCTTCCGGCACATCTAAATTACTTGCTAAATGGCAGGGCCCCTATGTTCTGTCTAGAAAAGTGGGACCAGTAACTTATGAAATCCTGTGCCCCGAAGGGAGACGTCAGAAGCAGATTCTACATGTCAACCTGCTGAGGGAATACAAGGAGAGAGATGTGGCCCCAGTTGCAAAACCAGTGATGATGGTGCTGGTAGCAGAGTATGGAGATGATGAGACTGACATAGAACCAGTCTGACCTCAAGGAGGTGCTACCAAGCCTCCTGAGCACTTCAGTGAGGAGCAAAAACAACAGCTGGTTCAGGTACAGAAGTCATTCATTCTTCTCTTCCAGGAGACACCAGGCCTCACAAAGGTTATCAGCCATAACATCATTCTGAAGGTCCCCACACCCATCCGGCAGACGCCCTATCGTGTTCCAGAGAGAATGGTGGAGTCATTTAGGAAAGAGGTAGCGATCATGTCGGAGATGGGTATAATAGAGCCTTCGGAAAGAGAGTGGTCCAGTCCGGTTCTCTTGGTCCCTAAGAAAGATGGAAGTGTTCGATTCTGCACCGATTTTCGTAAATAGAACAGTGTCAGCTGTTTCAACTCTTATCCAATGCCCAGAATTGATGAACTACTCGAGAGGCTCAGCAAAGCTAAATACATGACCACATTAGACCTTTGCAAGGGTTATTGACAAGTCCCACTTACTACTGCTTGTAGACCCTATACAGCCTTTCGTACACCTTCTGGTTTGTATCAGTATACAGTGATGCCTTTTGGTCTTCACGGGGCACCGGCTACGTTTCAGAGACTCACAGACATTGTTTTAGCTGATTGTGGACAATATTCAGCATCATATCTTGACGACTGTATCATTTTCAGTGAGACATGGCAGGACCACCTCCATCACCTTGAGCAGGTCCTCCAGCGGCTTCAGAAGGCCGGGTTAACCATCAACCAGAAGAAATGCTCATGGGCCCAGAAGGAGGTGAAATACCTGGGGTATTGCATTGGGCCAGATCAAGCCCCTGGTGGAGAAGTTGGAGACCATTTGAGGAATACCCAGACCACAAGCCAAGAGGCAAGTACGGTCATTTCTTGGTCTAATTGGCTGGTACAGAAGATTTGTGCATCATTTTGCCACCATAGCTACACCACTAACTAATCTCACTAAGAAGAAAACTTCCTCCCATCTTCAGTGGACTGACGGATGTGAGGTGGCCTTTCGAAAATTAAAAGAACTATTATATCAAGATCCTGTCCTGTAGAGTCCTGATTTTGATAATAAGTTTCTTGTGCAAGTGGATGCCTCTGATGTTGGTTTAGGTGCTGTTCTAGCCCAAGGAGAGCTCGGAGAACAGAGGACCGTCCTGTTCCTGAGCAGAAAGCTGTTTGATAGAGAGAGAAAGTACTCTATCGAGAAAGAGGGGCTTGCCATAAAGTGGGCAGTGGATTCTCTTAGGTACTATTTGCTCAGGCGGGAGTTCATTCTTCGCACGGTCCATCGGGCCCTGACGTGGATGCACTCAATGTAGAGTCAAAACGCAATACTGCGCTGGTGTCTGACTCTTCAGCCATTCCGTTTTACAGTTGAGTACTGTCCAGGAGGTCAGAACATCATTGCTGACTATCTTTCACGTGTACCAGGTATGCACAACCCAGAAGGAGAGGGGGTGAGAAATGTGACAGAACAGCCTCTGTCAGAGTAATTTGTTTATTTCTTGTATTCATGATCCACAATATATGCCATGTTATGTTATGATTTTTAGATTCTCTGTCCCACAGTCCCACATTCTGCTGTGACGTGAATCTAAGGTACCCGTTTATCTGTGCAGATGTTGTGATTTGGAAGCAGCCTCCCTTGCCTGGCTGAAGAGCTGATTGTACTATGAGAAGCATCTGTGGTGGATTTGCTTGAATGCTGTGATTGGAAGATTACTGGACCAGGGGTGGGGTCAGCAGCCTATATAAATTGAAATGGTCCAGTTGAGGAGAGGCTGCCATGGGGAGAGGTTAACTAAGGCAACGCTGTTTGTTTAAGTTATGTTGAGCTTTTGGTTTTTCTTCTTTAGTTGGTTTTCACCTATGTTAACCAGGCCTGGTACATATTAAACCATTTTTTTTCAACCACAAGTTGGCCTCCTGTCCAGTGTGTCATTTTGAAGGGTTTTTCTTACTGACAAATGGTTACATACCCCCAGTAGGTAACAGTGATATAAACCAAATTTCAATGTATTCCATGGTCTGATCAAGAACTGTTATGAGTCTTCTCTCTGACAGCTTCTCACTTGATTCAGGTGAGCTCAATCAGCTCTCTGTGGTGCTGAAGCCAGGAATGGTGGTTGAAGTAGAACAGCTAAAGAGCACAAAAAAAAAATGCTATTACATGACATATTAGGATGCATCTACGGGGAGTATGTTATTTCTGACATAAGAAGGCCAAGACATGCACTTAAGCTCAGTTTATTAGCAGTTCTGTTATGACAGGATGATCCGTCGGTGCTGCTGGTCAAACCCTGGAACTGCATGTGCGAAGTATCTACCATTTTGGAAAATAATGAAAAAACAAACTTAAACTGGATCAAGTCAAGAGCTCATAAAACTTACAGATGGGCCTTTCACACAATTAAGCTCCAGAAACAGAAATACAAGCATAGGTGTAAAAATGCATCACCAATACATGAAAAAATACAGATTCTGTCATTTTCTCCAGCAAATGTATGTAGTTAATATTTGTTTCTACACTTATTAATGCTTATGTCACTTTTTTATACTGTCAGTTTTTTTTTAATTTAATTTTATTAAACACTATATGTACAACACATCATGACTTAAAGATGATTACAAAAGAACCCAGTGCTGGTAAAAACATGTGCTAATGTGCCAGCAGCAAGAGTCAAATAGCAGTGTGCATTTACAGGTTTTTATAAGTTTTGTCCATGTTCAGTACCTGTAATTTCAGACTTTACAGTAGGGATGGGCAATACTGCAAATTTTAGGATCGATCCAATACCAGAGTTAATGCAGGGTGAGTATATTGCTGATACCAATACTTTTTAATTTTTAATTTTATTTTTTTAGCAATGATCAGTTAAGTTCTTAAACCTCTCCTTTTCAACCACAGAGAGGTTTCAGCTTCTTCACAGTCGTTTCAGTGTTATATCTACGGCTCTTTGTGCGTCACCTGGGTGAAATAACAAAAATATATAAGATAATATATAAGACTGCCTTTGACAGTTAATGCAAAAGTCTTATCATATTAACCCATATATATATATATATATATATGTATAGTAGTAAAACAAAATAGATTTATTAACTGGCTGAATATACAGGCCCTAATAGTTTAATCAGTCTGCTAAACGTTCATCTCTAAAACAACGTTAATTAATGCAGGAGATGACTACAGCAAAAATATCGATTTAATCAATTTCATCTAATCGACTTATTTTGCCAATTCTTTTATTTAGGCTATTTTTTAATCTCGTGACCAGTGCGGGTCACCTTTCTTTCAACCTTTCCAGTTTTTTTTTATTTTTTATTTTTTTTTACCTTCTTCTCAATGAAAATGTCCATTTCGTGCAAAACTCAGGAAGTCCAACCAAAAACATTGCAGGATACGTTTCTTTGTTGTTTGTTAGTTTTGTTTTTGTTTTTTCAAGGGTCAGTTTTCTTATGAACAGCAGCGTCTCTGCTGGGATGCTGCATGTGCGTCTGTCTGAGGCTGGTGGGAGGGGAAGTACCGGGCGGTGTCGGGTTTCATTTACCAGTTGAGCTCGGTTCTGTTTGGGCTTGTTTGGGTCCTGTGCAGCTGCAGATGCATCTCAGTGAAAAGTGACTCAGACAGGCGCCGCTGTGGTTGTGAAAAGTGTAACAAGAACAGTATTGATCCAGTCCCAGCGAGATGAGGGAGGACGTCAGGCCCCGGGCTCTCCTCTTCATCCCCAGTAAGTCGGCTGAGCTTCAGCGTTCTTTTCATTTTCTCAAAGCTGATCATAGAATATATATATAAAGTTGTATAGAAAGAAACTTCTCTGCGCGCCAAACTTAGATGCAGATTATTTTAATACTTTGAAAGAATTTCTTTCCCATTTGAAAACCTTTCCATCAGTTTTCTGATCTTTTGAGGAAGATGTGATTAATTTACAGCTCTAGACTGAAAAGGAAATCTGACCTCCTTTGTTTTCCTGCTCCTCAGTCTCACACACACATGATTAGTAGATGGAAATCACTGAGTATAAAAAAGAGCATAAGAAAGCGAAAAAAAAAAAGCACATCAGTTAGGGAAGGTCTGTGCCCTGCAATGTTGCTTCCAGTTAGTCATATTTAGTTTCATCAGTCCAAGAGGAAATAAATATGTTCAACGTAGCACATCCAAAGACTGTCTGTGTTTGTCCAAGGGATTAACACATTCACTTTTTCTATTTTTTTTCTTTTCAGTCTCCTTGACCTGCTTCCTCGCTGCAGGTATGTTGTTTATTTCTATGCAGCTGTGGTTCCTGGTCCTTTCCTCATCTGGGATTCTGAAGGTCTAAAAACTCTCTCTCTCTCCTTCAGTGTCCTGCCAGTCTGATAGCAGCAGCAGTGTGGTGCTGGCGGCTTATAATATTAGTGCCCGCGCTGGGTCAAAGATGGTGCTGCAGTGTGTCAGCAGCCGCATGGTGTGGACCAGGGATAAGGTGAGGGACAGACAGCGGGTGGTCCATTGGGACATGTATCGGGATTATCCAGACTACGCCATGGAGAGGGTGGTGGACATGTTCTCGGCAGGAGAGCAGCGGATCTACACCTCCTACAACGTGGGCAGGGTCGGTCTCGAGCAAACAGCCTTCAAGGATGGAAACTTCTCGCTGGTCATCAAAGGTCCCACTCTCTGTCTCTGACTTTCAGTGTGTAGCTGTTGGACTATGTTGCTGTGTGTTATCAACACACTCTGGTGCTTAACATACCGCTGCATCTTTGCCTTCATGTGAATGTCATTAAGTGTCTTAACGTAATCAGAACGTTGTCCTTGTCCACTGCATCCTGGATCCACTTCAGAATTATTACAGTTTACGAAAACTAAGACTGAAATTGAAACTAACAGTGAAAAAGTTTTGTGTTTTTTTTTCCTAAAATGAAAACCAAATAAAACCTGAAATTAATAATGCAAAACTGAGTGAAACAAAATAGAATTGCTGGTAAAATTAACTTAGTTGTTAGTGAGCAGGTCAGCTCATAATGTCATGAATTCTTCATCAAGTGAAATAACTGAATTCACAGATGAGGTCCAGCAGGGAATCGTCCATGACACACTGGATTTCTGGAAGTGAGGGAAGATATTGATCCCCCAACTGCCCCTCAACTCATTTCTTAAGGAAAGACTGTTGTCTTAAAAATTAAATAGAAATACTGCCTTGTTTTTTGATGTTTGATGACATCCATTATTTTTTGCGCTGCATTCTGGCCACCAGCACCTTTTAACCTTTGACACTACAATTTTCTAATTTCTCCAAGGAAAGACAAAAGGATTCTTGAACTGTATGGCATTGCTGACTGACAATATTCCTTCATCTTACCTTTTTTTTTTTTTTTGGCAATATCTATAAGTCAGCACTTCAACTACAATGAAACTAAAACTAAACTAAAACAATTTTCAATGATAAAAGTAAAACTAAAACTATGGATACGTTTGTTAAAGTAGCTAAAACTGAAGTGAAACAATCAAACAAATGAAAATAAAAACTAAAAGAAATCAAAACTATCAACCTCTGATCCTGTTTTATGCAGTTCATCAGTTGTCACGTAATTAAAGTCAAAGATGTCAGTATAATGGATTACAGTTAAGGCAGACCAGTCTGCATTAAGTTTTTCTTTTATTGATGCAATAATGCAGATAAAAGTTGGGGAGGGGCCATAATATGTCATCTTTTACAACATCCAACAGCTGCTCTGACAGCTGCATACTTCTGTGTTGTAGTAGCACATTTGTTCTCTAGCTTATAGGTCAGAGTTTTATGGTACAAACAGATTGAGTTCACCACATTAATTTAATCAGATTTTTTGCTGTTACATGTGTCACTGTTCGACAGCTAAACTTAAAAATCTAACTTTCAGTTAAACAAAGACAAAACTGAGGTTATTGTCTTTCGAGCCAAAGAGAAACGATTCCAGGTCACAGAGCTTCAATCCAGACACCTAGAAACCACCAACCAGAACAGAAATCTGGGTGTAGTGTTCTACTCAGACCTAAATCTGGAAAAACCCCTTTATGTTGTAACAAAGTCAGCCTACTATCACCTTAAGAACATATCAAGGATCAAAGATCTGATGTTGCAGCAGGACCTTGAAAAACTGGTCCATGCATTCATCTTTACAGGTCTACCAAAAAAATCAGTTAGACAACTGCAGCTCATTCAGAACTCACAAAGTCCTCACAAGGACCGAAAAGGTGGACCACATCAGTCCAGTTCTGAGGTCTTTACACTGGCTGCCTGTCCATCAGAGGATAGACTTTAAAGTT
>JBAMYA010000020.1:14665122-14710111 GCA_037176975.1 Arrhamphus sclerolepis | reverse complement strand
GTATGCTCAGCTTTTTCCATCTCATTGTTCTCGTTTACAGTATAAATGCGAGGAGAACGCGAGTATTAACTCGTGATCAGCATGTGATCTGCGAGAAAAGAGAGAAATCTGCACCGATTCATTTATAGTTCGATTAAAACAACAATGAATAAATAATTAAAACGTAATAACAAGAAAAATAATAATAAATACATTATTTGCTATTCCACGTTTTCAAAAAACAAAAACAAAAAAAACAAACAAACAAAACAAAACAAAAAACGATCTTACTATGACCTTATATAGTCAATATTAAGGTCACCTCCCTCCATCTTTTATTCTATAGGATATTGTTTTTATAAATATTTATAATTTTTAATAGTAACCACTGACATTCGCATGGGATAAAGCTGAGGGCAGCTTCAGATTCATCCATACTACATCAAATGAAATAAACTCAGTATCTAAAACTGTCCACTAGATGGTAGTATTTAGTTTGGTTCCATTAGATGCCGTGAAACTGCGTGAATCTGACGGCCAGTAAACAATGAATGAATGAATAAATTAATGAATGAACCCGAAGCTGTTGCAACCGGTGACTCTCTGTTACTCTGTGACATATTTTCTGACTTCAGAACAGCCTTTCTGTTAATTTACATTTCAGTAAAATGTATAAAATAGCAAAATAAAATTCTGTAAATGAAATTATTGTTGTTTTTAATAAGTAGGACACACAAATGATTTAATTTTGTGTATTCTAATAATGTCAAGATGTAAAGATTTATTATTCACATTATAATATAATACTGCAGTTAGCTCATCATCATGGGGTTGGAGATTAATAAGTCCAACAGTATGCTTCATAAAATGAAAACACACACTGAACACATCATTTTTACAACACTTCTTTATTTCTGCTTCAACACAGACTGCCACAGGAGATACTTTTGTTCATATAGCTATAGCCATCTATGACGACAGCTTTCAGCCAGTATCCGCGCTATTTTGTTTTGGAAGAAGTTAGTGACTTATGAGAGTGAAAAGTGCAAACTCCTACCTGCCAAGAAAATTAGGATTTTACGCAAAGCATCTATAAATTTGTCCTCTTTTTTTTTTCAGCACTATTTCATTGTCAAATAGAAATGATGAAAAGCTCTCAGGAATTTCTGGGTGCCATCCATCCATCCATCCATCCATTATCTATACACGCTATTTCATGTGCAGGGTCACGGGGTCTGCTGGAATTTCTGTGTGCCATATTTAAAAAAAAGAAAAAATCATCACTTGTAAGATGAATATGCTTATAAAGATGAAATAAATAAGTAATAAATCCAGGTGACAGTGTATCTCTTTATTTTACCAACAATAAAGTACAGGTTTACTTGGAAAGCAAAAAAAAACAACTTTTTTTTTTTTTTTACTAAACCTCAATAAAAGTTCGTGTTGCGGGCTTCTGTTGTTTTCGTTTTAATTCTGTAAAGCTCTTTGTGTTGCACATGTGGTTTGCTATCCAAATATAGTTTGATTTCTGGGTTTTGAATGTGGCCGCTTTCTATTATGATGCCAGAAGCCATTAATGTAGAATCACGTGTTGAACAGTAGGGGGCGCAGCATCCCATCCATCTATCCGGAAGTTGTGAAGTCATATTCATCGTTTTGAATCTTAACTGTCTCTTGTGTGCTAGCGTAGCCAGTGTAAAATATAAATACATATTCACTGTTGGAATTATATGATGTTAGCTCGCTGTTAAGGCAACAGTGTGTGGGGAACGATGTAGCATCCTCGAAGTAATGCCAACTCCCACGGTGAGATAATTTGAACGAAAGTACACGTCTGCAGTTAGCTAGTTTACTATCGTTAGCGCTTGTCGTTACACATTTGCTGATAACGAGGGCAGATGTGGCACCTGCTGAAGTTAGCTCGGGTATTTCCAGCTCACGTCTGTAAACCGCAACATTCAAAGTTGCACAGTAACTGTTCAGTTCAGTACTTTCCTTCGTCATGTCGGCTGTCGTAGGCCATGAGATTAGAATGGGCCTGTGTAAATGTAGCAGTATGGCAGCAGCAGGACTCGTGATAAATGTGAACAACATTATTGTGCAAATAGGAATGGAAACATCGCCATATATATTAATGTAGTGAAATATTCCGCGGTATTGAGCCCCTCAGGATTTTGCGCGATCGCGATAATTAACGCAAATTCAATCAAAATCAGCAATATATGCGGAGGGTGTCAATTTTTCTAATTTACCGCAATATATCCGCAAATTGTAGACACGTAGAGGACATTATTAACAAACTGTAAAGACTTTTTAAGCGCTATAAAAACGGACAGAAAGAGAACTGCGATCTGGGAAAGTTTTTCTGCTTTAAAATACATTAAAAAAAATACATTTTATATATGTATATATATCTATATATATATATATATATATATATATATATATTTAGATAGATAGATATAAAATATAGATATATATATATATATATGAACTAGTCTGTGAAGCTATGAAAATTAACTGCTGCCATCAGACAACAAAAATGTCAGCGACAGCTCGTACTAAATTTCCAAATGTTACGCATGAAAGTATATATCATTTATTCTGTGCATCACTCAACCTTGAGGTGGAAAACATATTAAAATCGTCCCGTGATAGCCATCTTTCTATAATATAAGAATGTTTTATATCTGTCAATGACATCAACAGAGACGATTTACCATCACAGACGCAGGTCTTCAGTTGTAGTGTTCACAGTTGATAAGATGTATGAGAGTTTGTTGTTCTAATTTCTGTTATACATTCAGGTATATTTACATACATGGGAAGTGGCACATCCTTTTGGATCTTAGAGATCAATCAATTAGTTTTGGTGATTGATTTTTTTTTTTTTGTAAATGAGATCATTGCTTTCAACACATCTTCTGTTAAACGTGGAAACTCCTCCAAACAATTCTACAGGTAGCCTGTTACTTAGAAATTGCAGCAATTTTAAGGTTTGTCTTCAACAATGTTCTACTAAGACTGAGGTAGTTGTATAAAATTAAAGTAGCAAGAGAATTCAGTTTGTTCTTCATTTTAAATTGCATCTTTTTACTGTCGTAAGAAATTTCATTTTATTTTATTTTTTAAATAATTTGAATAACATGCACCTTGCACGTGGAATTTATGTTTACAGTTTTGAGATTTTCAGGCCAGTCATATGTTTAAATGGAGCCTGAATCTTGTTTTTGCCTTTGATAAAAGAAATGTTATATTAAAAAATTCTTTACACATTTAAAGCACTGCAAATTGCTCTAATCAAATTGATATTTCATTTGGTTTTGACTGTTAGGTGGTGTAACTAATGATGTTTCTTGTTACCCTTTTCAGATTTGGTTCTTTTACTATGAGCTCCTTGTCAGCCCAGTCTGCAGCTTCAGGCTCTTCATGCAGGACACTACCTGGAGAGGGTAATCAGGTAAAAAAAAAGACCACATAATATTATATTTATATAAAATCGGTTTTCTTTTTTTTAATGCATATCAATTGCATTATTATTTGGTCAGGTCCAGCCAAAAGCCCCTCTCCTTCAAATTCTGCGTGTAGCTGGAGCCCAGGAAGATGTCTTCACACTCAAACAGGTGAGATATCGGATTAAAAGTCAAGTATGTTTTTTCACGTCCTTACAGATTTAGTCCTTCTCATTTGGGTCGCAAATTCTACACAGTTATAAAGAGTATGAATTTACATATGCTTCCTTCCTTTTTGTGCTTGGCTCTTTGCAGGGTCTGTATTATAAAATTATAATGTAATGTTTACAAAGAAAACTTATTGTTTCTGTACTGAACTACTCACAAGATTCTGCACTGGCTATTCTGGATGTATGAATGAAATTAAAATCCAGACAAGGTGGGGAAAAGGAAAAAAAAAATCATTCCATCAATTTACTTGTGTAGGTGATGCACTATCTGGGCCTGTACATCATGGGCAGACAACTATATGACAAGCAGAGGCAGCACATAGTCCATTGCCAGGATGATCCTTTGGGAGAACTGCTGGAAGTCGAGAGCTTTTCTGTCAAAAATCCAAGGTATTATTTACACACACCTGAAATAATGGTGCTTATAAGTTGCAATGCATGGATATAGTTTTGTTTTTGTATTGCTGGGATGACCTTTATTCTGTACTACTCTCATTTTGCAGCCCAGTGTATGAAATGCTCAAGAAGTACTTGGTTGTGCTTGGTTGTGCTGGTAAGTGATTTCTTTGATGGTTTGAATTGTTTCCAACCTTATTCATTTATTTATTTAGAAATCAGTTTTCTGTCAAGCAAAATCATCAGACAGCATGAACTGTGTAATTGCACTTTTGTAAATGCTTCATTATACTTCTGATGTATTGAAAATCAGTAGTCCTTTTTCGTTTGGTGTTTTGGATTCCCCGTTTCTTTTGTATCATAGCATAGTGTTTCAAATGTAGTCTTTCCACTTAACATTGTGAGCACTTGTGACTTTTGGCGTCGTTTGGGGAATTCAGGGTTTTCCATAGCACAAGAAGATCACAACTTTCCAGCTTCTTCAAGTCCACTGTTGAGGGCCTCAGTGAGAGTGTTATGCTTTTATTAAAAGCGGTGGGGGGGTTGTCCTTTGTCTGTTACTGTGTCTCATTTGAAATGCAGACGCTGAAGAGAATCTTTCTGTGGGCCGTGAATGTGTAGATGGCGGAGTGGAAGATCGTGGTCAGGTAAAGCTGAAGCCTGGTGCTCAGAAGAAACAGGGACCCTTAGCCTTCACCTCAATACACACGTCTGTCATGGACACGACTGGCACACTAGATGTACCAGCAGCTTTAGTGAGAATTCCTGTAACATGGCCATTGAATACTGATTCACTATGGAGCTTTCCCAACATCAGGTGAACTCCAGCTTGTGTGTATTGAGAAGGATGTGATAAGGGCTGCTGTCTTCGTAAGTGTATATTTGTACAGAGTGGCACCGTCTCTGTACAACCTCAACCTTGGTTTGGTCTGGTGGTATTGACATCACTCTTTTTGTGACCCACCAGTTCCACCCAGGGGTTTGGGGTGGGCAGAGTCACTGTCTCTGTCTGTGTCAGAGTTCTCTTCTCTGCTGCAAACTGGAGGATCTCAGCTCTTAATCAGTTACAGGCCTTGTAACCCTAAACCCATTCACCTAATCCCATGTTCCTATTCTCCCCCATTCTCTTCAAAATCTACTTTTTATTTTTTTCCCCCTCTACTGTGTATATAGCACATGTTCTCTTTCAAAATTATTCAGCTGCAATTTAGACTTACTGTTACATTTTTGGTTGACCAAAGTACACTTCAGATCACATGTTTGCAACCTGTTTCTCAAAAATGTTGTAATTTTACATATATATATGTGTGTGTGTATATATGTGTGTGTGTGTATATATATATATACATACATATATAAACTTTAGGTGTGATTCATTAGACAGGTTATACACATATACCCTTCTGATTATAATTTTCCCTTATGTTTCTTCTATGAATGTGCACCTTTAAATGAGAACATCCTTTTTGTTGTAGAAAGTGTTATTTTATCTGTTTAAATATGATACAATAATCATTGGAATAAATGTATTAAATTCCACAGACTTAGACTTAATTAAGTCCTGTGTTCATTGCTGTTTCTGCTTTTCTACTTGCCCTCTTTGTTTTACCCACACTCATACTGTGCCAGTGCCAAATTATATCCTAAACTGTTTTGAAACCCTTGCTGGTCAACACCCAACTGCCCATCCTCTTTTTCCTGGACCACCTCCCATACCTAAAGGCTGATTTGAAAAGGAGCTGAGAGTTCTCCAAGTACCCAGTCATGGCTCGGAGTTCTAATTTTCTTCCATTACATCTCCTTTCTCTTTAGATGTGCGGAGGTGTGATCAAAGCAGGGGTGATGGCCAGCAGTGACAGGCCTCTCCTGCAGACACCCTCCCAGAGACGACCGCGGGACCCGGATGATGGTAGGCTGTCGTGCACTCAACTGCTCGAGCTAATCTTATTATATGATGTTGAATTCAACTGTTAAACCTCTCCAGAGTCTGTTGAAGGCCTGCCACGCTCAGCCTGCAAACGTGCCAAACTGGACGTTACTCTGGATGACTGGGACCTCTCAGGTCTGCCTTGGTGGTTTCTGGGTAATCTCCGCAACAATTACAGTCGTAGGAGCAACGGCTCCACTGACATCCACACAAATCAAGTAAGAGGCCAGATGTGTTAGAGGAAGTAGAGAAATAGATTATATTCAGTGTAAACAAAAGCTAGACTGTGCTTGTGGTTTTAGTTTACAAAGCTATCAACCCTGTTGATTAAAAAAAAAGTGTAAATGCAAAGAGAATGGGTGGCTTTAATGCCACATTAATAGTATATCATATATTGCTCAATAGTATATGTTACACTTCAACTCATTTGTAACTTGAAAATTGTCTCAAAAAAGTAAAGACACAAACCATAAATAACTGGAAAAGCTGAGTACTCTTACAATACCTGGTAAAAGATTTCATGACTCATCAGTTCAAGTGCTAGTGAAATATCTGGTTGGTGTGTAAAAGCATCTCATAGAGGTGTTTAATAAGTAGTGGTGAATGGTCCTGGCTTGGAAGAAAAAGAGGCACCATTCAGTTTTTATTGGCAGAAATTCCAGAAGCCAGTTTCTCAGTTGGTGTGGGGTGGGAAGGGGGTGTCTAACCACGTTCAGCACGTTTTAACAACATGATTGAAGTGAGTCTACCTGTTGAATGAACCTGCCTGCACCTATAGACGTCATGTCCTAAAGAGTGAATCAGTCAAAGTCTTTTCTCAAGCAAGAATGGAAATATTTGAATTTAATAACTGGAAGGGATGGACTCCTCAAACAACAATCCATGACCCTGTTAAAACCCCACTAACACAAAAGTCTTAAGTGATCATATTCTGTATTCTAAAATAAGGTATCTTTCAACAATTGATTTTGTCTTGGTTCTACTTATTATTGAAAATAGTTTAAATCATTCTCAAGTCATTTCATTCTGTTTACATGTGTAGTCCTTACACAGCACATCTGTCTGTAGAAATCAGTGAAATGGTGTGTTGTCTTTATAGCTGATGTGTCAGCTGTCCGTTGCACAGGAGGAGGACACTGCTATTGTGTCAGACACCACAGATGACCTCTGGTTCCTGACAGAGGGAGAGAGTGAGCAGGTCAGCGTGGAGATGAAAGAAGCTGCACTGGAGGAACGTAGCGGAGGCGAAGGAGATGACTCACTTGAAGATGATTATGGAGGAGGGAAGGAGGAGAAATCAGATCGAGAGGTAGGAGCTTGTTTAGGATTTTATTATGATTGTTTGCATGTGATAATATGTGACATGTTTTCAAACGTGATCTGCAGTCTAAATTGGAGTTCTCATGAGATTCAGTTGAACATGTGATTCCATAAGTTATGCACATGACTGGAGCAAAGCCTTTTCTTTCAGTTCAAGCCCTCCCACCAAACCCACCACAAAAAAAATCTTTACAAGCACGAGTCAGATGTTTTTTTTTTTTTAGCTGTTTGTATTTAAAACTGGAGTTCCTATCCACACCCCAATAACCAATTAACTGACATTATTATTTTGTGAGAAAGGGAACCATAAAATCACTCTGTGCCATTGCATTTGTTAATATAAGTTTAATGATATAATTAGATTTCTTTATTTGTTTAGATGCAGGAAGAGCCAGATGAAGACTCTCAATGTCTCAGCGATGACACTGATACAGAGATCTCTACACAGGTTTGTATTTTTCTTTATCCTTAGTTATTGTGGTTGTTGATGAAAGCTATATAGAAGAAACCTCACTTGACTTTGTGTCTTGCTCGTTCCACAGGATGCATGGCAGTGCACAGAGTGCAGGAAGTATAATATACCTCTCCAGAGGTACTGTGTTCGCTGCTGGGCTTTGCGGAAAAACTGGTTCAAAGATGTCCCTCGACTTGCTCATTCCCTCTCTGTCCCCGACATCCCAGCATGTAGCTCTCTTACCAACCACGATGAAGACGATGACAGTGACACAGGCATCGATGTCCCAGACTGCAGCAGGACAGTATCAGATCCCGTCATCCTGCCTTCCCACTCCACAGCTGACCGCCCACTGCCCACCGCGGTCACGAGTAAAGGGAAGGGACCACTGTCTTTCAGCTTCTACAAGGATGAGCAGCTCTCAGAGGGAGAGAGTCAGGAAAGTCTGGGCATGGAAGTCGAAGACATTCGGCCTGAGGCGCTGTTGGAGCCATGTAAGCTCTGTCGAGTGCGACCACGTAATGGAAACATAATACATGGACGTACAGCTCATCTGCTTACGTGTTTCCCATGTGCACGGAGGTTACATAAGTTCCAGGCTCCCTGTCCAGGATGTGGAAAGATTATTCAAAAAGTTATTAAGATATTCATCCTTTAAGGAGCACACAAACACATCTGTTAAGTTGTGGTGTTCCAAACTAAAATACAGATATAACAGAAAGCTAAACAAAAAAATTATATTGAACAGTACAGGTGCATGTTGATTTTTATAAAAATTTACGAAGTTAAACAAAATATAGCACTTGGTGAATCTTGCTCTTGGTTGCAAAGTTCATTTTGCATCGCACTGCTTTCAAGGTATTGTTGAATAAAACCTGGAACAAGAGATTTTGACACCAAATGTTTGTTTTGCTGCTAGATGTAAATAAGGGACATGGCTCAGATTTATTTGTACTGCTCACATTGTGCAAAGTCAACTTTTCTGAGTTTTTATAAGATATAAACGTCATGAAGGCTGTTTTTTTTTTCTTCGTCTTTCCCCCACCTCCAGGTTACATTTTTGATCATTTAGTAATGGTGGCATTGGAATTTTTATTTTTATTTTTTAATTAAATTCCTTTTGTGCTCTCTGAATGCTGTGCAAGATTAGTTGTACAGACACGATGAAACAAAACATAACGTTTCAGAACCTGTGAAATTGCAAAAGACCATTTTCAAGCTTCTCATTTAATTCTTTCAGTGCAGTGGATTTACAACTAGTGGAATCTGCTTAAGAAGTAATGGCTAAAGTAGCAAGTTAAACTTTTCTCTTGGCAGGTGATGTTTCTGTTAAATAATTACTATTGGTAATGTCTGCAGTAATTTCATTATTTCTGGTTCATGTTATAGATATCCTGCGTTCTTTACATACACTTATGATAAACACTTAATGTATACTTTGTATTTAATTTATTTATGAATCAGTCTTAATTGTGACCACCGTCTAAGCACAAAAGGTGCAATTGTATAAGAGGTGTAATATGTAACTTGCGTTTGTGAAATACTGAAGGATGGAGGGAGACAAAAATCGACAGAGTTGCAATTGTACATGACATTTGTAGAAAATGAAAGAAAAGTACTTAAGGGGAATCTGATTTAAGCATTACACTGCCATGTAATACCTGTTTATTCTTGATTCTGTTTGATGGTTTTGCATTGTCTGGATTTTTTTTTCTTTTTTGAGGAACCACATAATATTTGATTTGAGTGAATGTGTGAGTTGTCTATTTGGGGGGGGGTGGGGGGTGGGGGGGGTGTGCTTTTATATATTTCTCACATGTAAAATGCTCAGCTCCAGAAGTCGTGCATATTTTAGCTCTACTCCGTGTGGTAGATGCATCATAGTATTTTGATATGCTGTTTACTTGTGCTTAAGCTTTTTTGCCAGCAGGTGGAGTTGAGTTATAGTCTTGTAACTGCTGCTTACATAAACTATAATGCACCAGTAATGATCTATAATACATATAAACTGCATGCTTCTTCTTATGACTACAGTCTGAACATAGCTTGTTTGAGAGCCATGTAAAAGATTAACAAAACCTGTTATATTTATCAGAATGAGTCTTAACTTCTAGAAAACTACCACATACTGACCTCATCTAAAGGGCATAACAGGCATAAGTGAAAGTGGGTTTAAATTGACAGATTTAATTGTGTCATTTATTCACTGAGATTTTGATGTTCTCAAACATGGTACCAATGTTTTCTGTTTTTCTACATGTTGCAGCTTATAATTTTTGCTAAGCAATAAATGTTTGGAAGTGTTATATTTTGTTCTCTTGCTCTTCAGAGGGACAGTTGGCAAACAGTGAAGAAAGAAGATTGTTTCAACTGGTAACAAATAAATTCTTCCAGTTTCTGTCAGTAGGGCAAACAGTAACTTCTACTTGGTTGTTACCAAGTAAAGCACCTCATTTCAGTTAGTTCATTATTTTTTCAATATACGGTCCACCATGCTAAAGTGTGTGTGTGTGTGTGTGTGTGCGCAGAAGAATAAGTCATTCTATGACGGGCCAGCTGTCATGTTGTCTTCTCCTTGACCGAGTGCCAGCACCTGTGAGTCTCCTTTGCTTCGTCACTGTTCCCCTCTCTCCTTATTTTTGTCCTGTTCTTGAAAAGTGTGGCAGACATGCTGCCCTCTACTGCGTTTGCAGATGTAGCACTATTATTATCTTGTTGGTGTATGGTCGAAAGTTTTAGAACATGCCAATTCTTCCAGTTTTTTCTTTTTTTTCTTCATTTTAAAAAAAGTTCACATCCTATGAATAGCTCAAAATGGTTATAAAGGTTACTAGTGAACCTCCAGAGGTTAACAAAAACTGAAAAATAATGTATATTTCAGTATAAAAAAGAAAAAAAAGGGGAACAAAGCAAAGTAATTTAAAAGTGACACAAATTTCTAGGAACTAATGTCACAGAGTTGAGAAGAACCTTCTGAAGAATATTTGATTTTTTGGTTCATAAATGGATTTCATTGTTTCTTTTTTAGCTTCAGTTGTTTATTTGTTCTGTGCTTTCATTTTTGAGTATAATGAGACATTAAACTGCAATTTAAAAAAAAAAAAAAGGTAGAAAATTGTTGTGTTCTAAGACTTTTGACCTGTAGCGTATATATATATTGCAGCTACTGAAGCCCTGGATGTTATTTAGGTCTGATTACTCAGAGTATATTTCCTGTTCATGGAAAGTCCCCCGTAGAGCCATCCTCTGTCTGCCATCACACACAGATTCAAATCAAAGAAAAATCTATATTAATGTGAATAAAATGGGAAAAAAAAAACTTTTTTTCCTTTTGTAGGAGAGCTCTGATTAGGATCAACAGCTGAATTCATTTTCTTTTTTTCTCTTTTGGATTGTAAAATCCAGGACATAATTTAAAGTTCTGCAGTGGATGTGAAGGAAAACGTGTAAGAATTAAGTAATGGGATTTTTTTAAAGGGCATTTTAACACTTTAAGAAGAGTCCTTTCTTTCAGGGGCTCAAAAGTATTAGGACGCTTGTCTCAAAAGAAGTTCATTGGAAGTCAAAGCAAAAGAAAACAAACAAAAAAAACAAAAAAACAAATTACAACAGAGATGGGAGAAGTCCTGTGGCATGTGATCAAATCAACCATCGGATACATTTCTAAGCAGAATGAACATCAAAAGGACTGTAAGACCAGAGGTCACCTGAAGTTGATGATGTTAGAATTCAGAAATACTTCAGTATGCTGCAGGTAAGGGTGTCGTTGTCTACAATAAAGAGACATCTTCATACAATTCAATATTGCTTCTTTACAACAAGGTGCAAACCACTGGTCACATTCCAGAGTATGGGCCAAACCTGTAGTACTCACGTCCTAATTTTAAAGACTTGTGACTTGACTTGGACTAGAGCAATTTTGACTCAAGTGTTGGACTCAGACTTGTGAAATAACTGCGTTTGGATGAAACCTCATGTTTAGAAACAAACTAATGCCCCTAAATTAATGTTAGCGGATATTTTGTGAAAAAGGAACTCGCCACCGTCATGTGGTGCGCTTCATTTACAAGCTGATGTAAGTTTTATTTATTTTGCTGGAAGAAAAACTGCTCAGTACCAGGCTGGAAACATGCAGTCGAAGTAGCTAATTTAGTTAGCAGGTAATCCGAAAAGTGCTGCGAGGGTTTGTAAACATTTAAAACATACGTTTTAAAATGTGCCTTAAAGGTGATGCATGTGTTACAAAGCTGACAGCTGTTATGTGGTTTGAACTAGTCTTGGACTCGAGTCAGATCGACTTAATTTGGCATTCACTTGGATTTTTCTTTGATGACTTGGAGTTGACACTGGAGACTCAAAGTTTAGTGATTTGGATACAGCACTGTGGACACATGGCTCCCAGCAGAATGAGCCCACTGGTGTCCATCAATGATGTGACTGCTGACAGAGATAGCAAGATGAATTCTGAGGTGTATAGAGCGTTCGTCTGCTCACATTCAGTCAAATGCTGCAAAACTGGTAGTGCAGATGGGTAATGACTCTAAACATACTGTGAGAGAAACTTTTTGAAGGCAGGGAAATGGAACTCTTCAGTGGCCAAGTCGATGTCCAATCTCAGCTCTGAAGAGCAGCTGAAGGCAGAAAGGCTCGCATACAAGCAGCCACTGAGGGTGGTCTGACACCACATCTACAGGGAGGAAACATCTTTGATCCCATCTTGAATGTTTTACAGTACCTCAGATCCACTGAAATACTATTCTGCAGTATACAGAGGTAAAATAATGAAAACTTTGTCATTGTCCAAATACGTCTGGACCTAACTGTAATTAGGACTATCTTGGGTATAACGTCTTTAGTCTTGTTGCTAGCTAGGCTGCTGGGCACGTTCCACACTTTGCACCATTTACTCTTTATAAACAGTACTGTTCAAAAGTCTTAGGCATCCCAAGTCAAGTTTTAATAACCCAGTCTCTTCAGGATGCAAAGAAAGAAAAAATGACCCTGGTTCGTTTACATATTTTTCTCAGCCTTGTTGTATATAAACTCTCAGACTTCACTGGAATAAGTGCTTCATATGTGGGCTTTAAAATATGAAGTGATGACATTTGAGCACTGGAGACATTACTCAGGATTATGCTTGGATTCTGCCATCCAGCCTGTGTTTTAGCCTGAGTTTTGCATTGCGACACTAAATTGTAAGAGTTGTACTGAAAGGCTCGATTTAACTCTGTGACTGCACTCTGCTTCGACTGTGGCATCTGGTGCATCTCAGCATAAAGATGAAGAATGAGTGCCATGTCACCAGGGGTGATATGGCACTCAGACCTTGGCAGCTCTAGAATGGCCCATCCTAGGGAGGGGTAGGGGATCTGCATGTTTCCATGGTGACTGTTCCTTCATCTTATCAGAACAGCTTAAGCTATTCAGCCTTTATCCTCTTTGGTGTACAGTATGCAGTAGTTTTTGGAGAAAATTGTTTTTGCTCTCATTATTTTGACCACTTTTATTGCTTTATATCTGTCACTACCTCTAATCAGTTTGTATCGTTAACGTGGCACATATATCTAAATATACACAATGTATTTATATATCCATACCCCAGTGTCCTTTATGAGCACGCCACTATGACAGTTAACCTCAGTCTGTTTACTCTCCTTTGCTTTTTTCAGGTTGTGTGTTTGGACTTTTGTAACTGTATCAGCATGGACCCTTCCTTTGTCACCTTTATTCACACACACATACACCACACAAACACACACACATTCCCCTCTGTTTTGTCTGACTATTTGGTCGCTCCAGAAACCAGGTCGCTAAATTTGTCCCGCTGCTGACATGAGAGAAGGTCATTGAAGACAGAGAAAAACAAAGAGTAGAAATATGGAAACTGGCAGAAAGACAGAGAGTTATAATTAAGATAACACATAGGGAGAAAAGGAATAAGCAAAGGATGTGTCACATTAGGTTTGGAAATATAAAGAAGCAACTTAACACAGCTTGTCTTAACTTAAGCCTGCAGCAGGAAACCTGATTGGGAAGCTGATACTGAAAAGCTGGACATAGTTTCCATCCACACGAATGTCCTAACGTCATTCTGAGGGCATATGCAGGTGAATCTTTCTGCATACGGACTCTGTCAAATTATGGTTTGCACATGGCAGTTTTAGGCTCTGTTTTAGGGCTCAATTAGACATCTTTCCATTTATTTGTACTTTTCAAATAGGATGAATCCCTTTTAATTTTATTGTGGCATCATTGGAATATATGGTATGCCTTGTAAATAATATGCATGTCTGTGGCAGTGGCACACAGGTTGTTTACAGTGAATACTTTAGAGGGACCATGTGGGCCAAAGTATGCTAGTGGGAAGTGGGTTATGTTTGTGGGCATGAGTATGTATGCGTTTGTCTGTGTGTGCTGGAGGCTTGCAGCGAGTGGGATGCCAGTGAAGGGAAGGGCAGCGGATGGCTCAGGGGCTCAGCCCATTCCTGTGATTTAACATGACACCACTTGCACTAAGACTGTGACAGCTGCACATGCACATGCCGGCCATTCTGTTTGTTGTAGGGGATTACTTTGCGATAAAAGCCTCAGTGAGCAGCAGTGTGGCTGGGCTGCAGAACTACTGTTTCCCCCATGACTTTGGAAAGCTTTCTCCATGCCTCCAGAGCCCTGTGAAAACACAGGTGGAGCATTTCATTCTGAATGGGAATGAATGGGAGTATTCTCCTGATGATTAGCCAGACTGTAGTAGTGTCAGATCACCTTTTGACATCAGTCAAACAGTTCATCGCCGCAGCTTATGTAAGGTTTATTGTTCAACAGAAATAGTAAGGCACAACAGTGTAGAATCACATCTAGCTGCTTCCATTCATTTTCCACCAGGGTACTCAACTGTTACTTTCATTGTGTTCTTTGTAGCGACTGGGCATGAGTAGACTGCTTGGTCATCTTTCTTCATAAATGTTGCAGTCAGTTATGAAATCACTGCAATCAGCAGGAGCAGATCTGATATCAAAGGGATCAGTGATGGATGTGCAGCTATCTTGACAACAGTATAGGAACAGTCTGTGAGATGACAGACTTGGGCATCTGTTGCTGTCACTATGGTGACCATGTCCTCTGCCAAAGGCACCTAACTAGTACATAATATCGCTGTATAAATCTCCAGTTCAAGCAGAATATTGCTTTCTGGGAGCAGCACAGAGACGGTCCCTGCAGCCCAGGCCCAGAAATTAGTCGTGATCATTTCATATTTGATACTATTTTCCTGCTTCTTTAAACCACATACACTGTTGGAGTATCACAAAGTTCAGAACATTACTGAAGCTAATTAACGTCATTAAGTATAGATATACAAACTACTACAATACAAATAATTATCTTTAAAATTAAACATAGAATAATAAATAATGAATACATTCTTCTAAAGGCACCAAATTAATGGCAAAAACCAATCTCACCTTAATGGATCATAGGTATAATGAAAGGATCTTTGTAACATCTCATACATCATTTGACAATGATAAAAGCTATAATTCAGAAAAAGTTTGCTTCTGCTTCTGTTTAATTTATCCCCAAAATGTCTGCAAATAGATGGCACGTTAGCAAGAATACCTCTGACACCTCACAGCCTTGATTCTCCAGGTCTCTTGAACACAGATCATTCAATTTCTGTCCATTAATCAGTTGATCAATATACAATATTGTCAATATATTTTTAAGTTTATCAGCTAAAGTGTATTACATCCACCAAGGAGGGTGTTAGAACAATTAATTCTTCTTAAGCAGAATTGCTCAGAGTAAAGTATGGATATCCCTGGAATTTTTACCAGCTTTATGAGCAAGGATCAGGATTTGGGTCTAGGAGATGTTTATAGCCTCGAAGGAGTTATATACACTCTTAGACGTCTCTTGTTTTTAGAGTACAAAGCATAAAACCTGAAGTGTAGTTTTGTTGCACCTAAGCAGAAGTGAAAGCACTTAATCTCATGAACCTGGAGGAAACATTACATACAGACGACAGAAGACCATCTTCATCTTCATACTCATCAGACCATTCTGTGACTGCTTTGGTAGTGTGGACTGGAGGGAGTCCACTTACAGTAATCATCATTAACAACGGTCGTAGGAAAAAGGAGACTCAGAACAACTCTTTTCCTCTAATGGGACAAGCTAACCCAAAATGTTTCCAAAGCTTGTATCATATTATATCTCCTGCTATAAAATTAACAGTAAAATCAACACATCAGGCATATTTTTTCAGCTGAAATTAGATTAAACCATTTGTTCTTGAGTCACATCTAATATTAGTTTTGAACGGATGTGCAGCTCCATCCAGCTTGAATCAACACTCCTTCACTGTTGTTGTGTTACTCTCCTCTTACATGTCTGAGATTTCCAGACTGCACTCAGATGACAGTTCTCCAGGTCAGTGATGATCGTGAGGCTAACCTGGGGTGAGGAGGACTCGCCTCCTTCAACCCCCCCACCACCACCAAGCTCAGCTGTCCCACAATTTGCTGCTGCTTGTCACTGAGGAGAAGTGGAACAGAGCTGCCAGTGAGACGGCAATTCCTGTGAACACACCACACACACACACACACACACACACACCCACACACACACGCGCAAACAAACCCATGGGGACGTTATATGCGTTTCTTTTCTTCTAAATAATTTGGCTGCCACTGTATTTAATCTAAAACTTAAACTGCTCCATGGAACACACACTTTTTAGCGTGATGAAACCTTCAGATTTTTATTCTTGATTAATTTTATAACTGTATTTTATTCTTTTTGTTGTTAAATGTTAAAGCACCTTGGCCTCCTTTGTGATATTGTTAAGTGTTATATAAATAAAGTTTGACGGATTGATTGAATAAAATCTGGATATAGGTATAAATACATGCTTTATGTTATAGGTGATCAAAGCTAAAGTATAAAGTTAAACTTTAAATTCAAATTTAGCTAGTACTGTTTGTATCTCTCACTTTTTATGAGTCTGATCCATTTTAGGATGAAAAATAAGAATGCATTTTCTGCAAACAGTAAGAAACATTTAATCGTCTATCATGCTGCATGTCAAGTGCTCACTTCTAAATGCTGAGAGAGAGCTTGCTTCTTGAATAAGTGTGTTGCCTGATGCTACAAAACACATGCACACACGTTCTGCTGACAATGAGTTAAGATGACAGAACATTATGAGTGACTCTGACACACTGCAGACCCCCTCCCTGCCGTACCCCTGGGCCCAACACAGGCGTCTTTGTACTCACTCCACCATCAGTGACTATCCATCACAGACTAACCTGACAGCCTGCTGCAACCCCGTGCCAAGGTCCGGCAACACACTCTGTTTCAACCCCAAACCAGAGCCCAGAACTTGAAATTAGATGGCTGATATCCAAGGAAGAAGAGTACATTTGAATATTGGTTTCATTGTGCTTTAAGCCGCTGTACGATTCTGACACTGGTTTTGAAATGTTGCCATTATTGAAGTTTATCCATCCATCCATCCATCCTTTTAATGTCACACAGAGTGATTGAAAGGTGTGATACAACACAGAAAAAATGGGGTGCTGTGTAAAAAAAACTACATGAAACACAAAGAGGTGATTTACAACTAATTTAAATTCAGTTAAAACGTTGCAGAGATAAAGATCATTTTGGTATTTTCCCCAACCAACATGTTTCAATTAGGGATGGCTTTTTTTTTCTTTTTTAGTAATACTGATTTTCAGCTGAAATAACCTACTATAATATCTGTAATATACTGTAAACATGTTTTGTTTCATGTTTTTGACGTCTGGACAGTTCAGCAGCCAGACCCTTTCACTACAGAGTTGCTCAATTGTAGCGTACGGTGCGGCATTAACTTAATGAAATATGCAGGGTTTTCCTCTGGATAAAACTCGAAATGCCTGGATAAATTCTCTAAATGGCAGCACGTTACACCAAACATTCATGATACATCATGAGCCTTTAGAAATGTGCCAATGCTATGTGCATAACCCAAGCCCATCATATCAAAGTGAATATGTATATATACATATAAAAATAGATATGAGTTTAAATATTTTTTGTTGTGTCAATTATTTCCTTATTTACATTGAAATAAAGGGTTTAAATGTTTTGCAATGCATTCTCTTCATCATCAGCAGGAAATGAGTTGTGCTATCAGGGGTTGAAGCAGGCAGCCCTTGTACAGAGGCTACAGTTGCAGGTTCAGCTCCCGGCCTGCAACCCTTTGCTGCGTCTTTCCCACTCCATGTCTCTCTCTACCCCGGTTTCCTCTGTCAATAGAGGCCAAAAAAAGAGCCTAAAAGAATGTGTAGATTACGATTTATTTAAACATGCATTTCAAAGGATTTCATTATCTACATTAATTTATCTTTTTGATACTTCATTTAATCATCATCTGCCTTATTTTTGTTAGTAGGTGCCTAATTATAAAACACTACTGATGTGAAGTCAAGGCTTTTCCTTCAACCAGGAGACATTTCCTGTCAAATACAAGCGCTGATGAGCGGGGATAAATCTATGATGTAGGATATGGGATTCACACTGTACCGCTCCCTTCAAGCCACTTCTCTGCTGACAGAAGTGTGTGTTTTGGCTGTGTCCATGCTAGCGGAAGCCAGTCAGAATTAGCTAGTGAGCTATGGGGTGAGACATGTCCTGGAAGGATTAGCGCCTGTTGGCTAAGCTAACACTACGACTGATTGGAAGGGGCCAGGACAGTGAAAGCTATTCCCCGGCATGGTTGTCTTATTATTGTCTCTTGATTTTTTAACAGTGTAATGTGAGCCTGGTGCCAGATTTGTGCTTAACTTACTGAGCTGTACATGCATGCAGAGACCTGCTTCTGATAGTAATGGACCGCAGAAGGTCAGTTGCATCACAGCGTGCAATCATTTTGGAAGGGAAGGAAAGTGAGTGGACATGAATACTGCACCTAGACCCAAAACCCAGCAACAATGGCATGTACTTAAATGCCAAATAAGTGAATACACATTTATCATTAACCCTCTTGATTATCATGAATGTGACATTGCCTCTGTGGTTTACTTTTGTTTTACCATCCTAAAAACAAAACAAAGCAAAAAAAGACATCTTGCCACTACATAGCAATAGGTCCTAGTAGAGGTGACAGCTGTCTCCAGACTGTCCCTGCTGCTACCCCCCCCACCCCGCCTTCATTGAGAGGTGCTTTATGTATAGCGTCAAGGAGGACGCGAGTTAGGGATTAGCTCATTAAGACGGACATCTTTGATCCGAGGTTATCTCCTCCATTTCCACAGCAACCTGATCATATCCTCGCCTCTTAAAACACACATGGGCACACAAACCCACAGACGGGCACACACAAACGGGCCTTAAAGCCATAGAGAGCAAGGCCCAAGAGAGATGTGATGTGTAGATGTGCAGCAACAGCTAAACGTCGTGTCAGGTTTCTGGGGGCTCGTGCTAAATTTAACCCTGTGATCCCGCAGCAGGCAGAGGGGTTTAAATGCCAGCCTACAGTTGCTCCACACCAGTTGTTCTCCACACGTCTTCCACTCATCGCAAACTTAGGAAAAGAAGACAGGCATACACACATACACTCCAACACACGCTTCAACTGAGGACTAAAGACCACATACTAAAGAGCGGTTCTAAGCAAAGCAGGGATCTTTGCTGCTGTACATCTAGACCCCACAGCGTTGTCCAGAATGGAGCTTTTTGAGACCAACCCTTACTTCTTCCCTGACCAGCGCTTTTATGAAGGAGGTGACAGCTACTTCCCTTCTCGCCTGCCCGGGGCGTATGACCAAGCTGGCTACCAGGACAGGAACTCCATGATGAGCTTGTGTGGGAGTCTTTCAGGGGGTGTTGGTGTCGGAGTGACAGGCACAGAGGACAAAGCTTCTCCATCCAGCCTGTCACCTCACTCTGAGCCCCACTGCCCGGGTCAGTGCCTACCTTGGGCCTGTAAGCTGTGCAAAAGGAAGACTGTGACCATGGACCGTCGGAGAGCAGCCACACTGAGGGAGAAGAGACGCCTGAAGAAAGTAAATGAGGCTTTTGATGCTCTGAAGAGGAGCACCCTGATGAATCCCAACCAAAGGCTGCCCAAGGTGGAGATCTTGCGGAGCGCCATTCAGTATATTGAAAGGCTGCAGGCTCTGGTGTCCTCCCTCAACCAACAGGACACTGAGAACGGACAGCAGGGATTGCACTACCGGCCCAGCCCAGCCCAACCCAGAGTAAGTTAATACAAGTCGGATCAAAAGAGGCAAGAAATCTCAGTTAAAGAGAGAGAAAAGGAAAAAATATATGCTTTCTTGTTGTAAAGAGAGATAAGATGCTGGGAGGAAGCTAATGACTGAGACAAAGATACATACAAAATTAAGAAAAAAAGACTCCAGTTTGCTACCTTGATGAGCTGATGTGCTGTGAAATGTTTGCAACTGATTAATTTAGTTTAGTCTGAGAATTTAGCTGCCATTTGAAAATGAGAAAAAAGTATATGGTGTATATATGCTACACATACCAACACACACACACATATATATTTTTATATGTATATATGCATCCTGGTCGGTCCTCTGATGGAAGCAACACAACTATGACACAGGATGCATTAATGCTATTGTGTATGATATCACACTATGCTACAGGGTATACTGTGTCTCTGTGTGGGCTTCGGTGTTTTGTGTGGCAAAACAGTGACTGACAGCAACTTCTGTGTGTGTCTCCATGGTAACAGGTGTCGTCGAGTGAACCCAGTTCAGGGAGCACCTGCTGCAGCAGCCCAGAGTGGAGCAGCACTCCGGAGCAGTGCCCGCCGAGCTACAGCAATGAGGGTGAGCATACCTGCAAACTCTCTTTAGATGGCAAAGCCAAACCAAAGCATGTTCACCAGAGTTGACTGGAATGGCCTCACGCTCTCTCTCTGCAGATCTCCTGAGCGCCGCTGACTCTCCAGAGCAGGGGAACATGCGTGCCTTGACCTCCATCGTAGACGGTATCTCTGCAGCCGATGGACCTGTGGCCTTTCCTGTAGACATTCCCAAATAGGTCCAACCAACATAACCATATAGACAGATGCACAAAGAACCACAAACAGAGGAAAGGGGACAATTGGCAGTGGAGGCTAACTTCTAAAGGATCATTTTCTTGTGCATCTACTGATTTGAATGGTTTGTCTTATGCAAAATTCTAAAGTTTGTCATTGATAGCATTGTAACTCTGCTGTTCTAAGGGTCTACCAGCCGAAACAAATTCCTCCTTATATGGGGCCTTATTCCCTTTATTACACGCCTTACATTGTGGTCCACACTTGTCAGAGCTACAGACACTTAGTTTAGCTGAAGATTTGAGGACTTTGCTGCGTTAACCCAACACCTCCTTTCTATAGTGGATCTCTGTTAGGCTTGTCTCAAGACTAACAGAACTGGTTCTTTTTCTTACTTAACTTCCTTTTTTCAAAACCTTTCCCCGATCTTTCATTCTTTTTGTGTGAGTTTTAATGTTTAAAAAAACAAAGAAATATAACAAAACCAAAAGAAAAAAACAAAAAACAAAAACATGAGTTTAATGTGGGGCCAATATGTACCATGGCAGTGTTGACCAAGATCTGCTTAATTTAAACAGGTTATGAATGCTAGTGATGTAAATACGTTCCCTTTTTTACAGAGTGGTGTTGCCATTTTATTTTTTATTTGCTAACTTATTTTTTGACTTTTATAACTAAGACTGTTGTGTATTTGTAGATGTTCTGAAAAGCGATATCTTTTGTTCAGTTTTTGAAATAAAAAAAAAAACATTTCCAATACAGTGTCTAATGCTGTTGAAAACAAAAAGAAGAGAGCATCCAAAATCTTTTTTATATAAAAAAACAGCTTTACTTATGTCTATAGAGTGTCATAAATACAGTACACTTTTTCTGGATAGCCAAATAATAAAATCTTGATTTGTCAGCATTGTGTAACACCTGGAATAAAGACACAGTACTCATAGCTGCCACATAGCACATTACACCTTTTGACACCTTGGAAAAACTCTAAAATAAAAAAATAAAATAAAAAGATTGTATAGCCATCCAGCAATTCATTAGGTCATATGCTGCTTTCTCAACTGATGAGGAGTTGGTCAGGCAAGAGTATGGACTGCTCACTGGCACGTCTCCATGGCAACTAAATGGGAGATGACAGAACAAGAACAGATGAGTCTGTCACTCAGAGCAGTATCGTGTGGCTATCATTCACTGATGTTGAGCAGCAGTTTACAGTTTGACTTGAGAGATGTTCGGAAACAACAGAGGAGCTACAGTGTTCACACTACCATTCACAGAGAAAAGTTATGGTCACGTGGCTGGCGCCGACCGTTCACGCACAACCCCTCTACGAGTTACCAGAAGAGAGGCACATGCCTCACTCCAACACATACACGCACTCACTCCTCATATTAAATGATTCTTTCTAATCTAAGCTACATAGTTTCAGACAGAAGGCGAGAGAGGCGGAGAGAAGAAAAATAACAGCTACATTGTGTCTAAAAAGGAGAAGGGGAGAATAGGAAAGAACAGGTGAGAAGGCAAAGAGAGACTTGGACCCATGAACCTGTGAAGAGTCCTTGTAGAAATGCAAACTTCCTTTAGTGAGTCCCTCCCACCAATGAATCAAACACTTTCAGCATAATAGACACGCTAAGGTCCGACACAGAGAGAAAAAGAAAGAAAGAGAAAGAGAACAGTCACTATTGAATACAGGGCATTGGGTGTCATACAGCAATATTATAATGTTTTCCATAGATATGTATATATATATATATTTATATATATATATATATATTTTTGTACATATTACATATAATATTTCTATAAAAAACATAAGTCATCCATTTTATGTACAGAGTTGATAAATGAGTAATACCTTGCATAACCGGTAGAGGGGTAGTGTGCAGGATGATCTGCCATTTATACTCATCACTCTCAAGTCCAAATCAATGGCTGGTCACCATCTTTTTCACACAATTCAACTTAACACAGGGAGCCATGTCGAGACTATTAGAACCAGGACAAGAACCCACAGCTGAGACCAAGGGAGCAGAAGCACAACACCACAAGAACAAGGCTACTGGGAGTTTTGGGGTAAACTTGGTGAGACCAGAATTAGTCTCCTTTACAGCAGCGAGCGCAGCCAATGAGCACGCTCAGGGTTCAAAAGTCAGAGTTGGCCTCTGTATTGCACATGTCCGAAGGAGAGGTGAGAGATCAAAGGTGGGAGGTGAGACTGGGCAACAGAGAAGTGAAGCTTTCCCCTGAGGCACACAGGTCTCCGTCTCCAGATTTGGCATATCACTCTCAAAAGGCCGCAAGCACATGTCCGTATAGGTAATGAGAATGCACTGCAAGAGAGAATCAAAGATGAGGATGGTTGGACATTAAAAAAGAGAGAATGAGGCAGGTACCACTGTACTTTATTTCACCATTGTTGTGTCAACAGATTGCTGTGGTTAAGCATTGCATAATTACACGTAGTAGAACTGTAGGAGGACCATGCAGTCTCAATAACAACCTGCAAAGTTGTCTCTCCCAAGTCACCACTCAAGTTGTGGGGTAAACATTATTCAGGCTACCTGCTTCAGATCTGGTAGGATTATGGAAAGGGTGAAAGTTGTCATTTATTGTATGACCCCCTGACTGTGGCTCCAAAAGTGAGTCTCGATTGACCTTCATGTTAAATTGTCCTGCTTTACAGCAGAAATGAACAAATTTACAGTCAGGTGCAAAAATGATTTTGGTCCCCACAGCTGAATGCATTTATATATATATGCAATCATCAGTATAACTGATATAAGTCCATTTATGTACAATTAGGGGGTGTGTTTTGAATGACAGCTGCATTGCAATTTATGGTGTTAAGAGCTAGCTGCCATCAATTTATCTACTTAGCGCTAAGCATAGTCAACCTGACATCTGAGCTGTGAATTAAGAGCTAAGAGAGAATAATCACTCTTATTTCAGCCACTGGATTGGCCTGAAAGGCTACGGGGATGCAGCTACCTTTACCTCTTAGAAGGCTACTAGCCATGGCTAAACGGAGTTTGTGTGGCTTTGCTCTAACAACCTGCAGCTCATCGGCTGCTGACTCTTGCAGCAGGTCCTTTTGGCTGAGCCACTTTGGTTGTTCCAGGACTCTCCCTGGCAGGGAGTGTGGTAACAGTTACTGGGTTAGATGGGTGTGTTCCAGTCATCTGGCTAGCCTGCTTTTTCTGCCCGTTTTCCTAATTTTAGGCTATTTGTAAGGTGCAGTCAGTTCCTGCTAATTTGGCATGGTCCAGGCTTCAAAGCAACACTTCAGATAACCTATGAACGTTTGTCTATGGTTGTCAAGTCCATCACAGGAATCAGTAAATAAGTTATTGGAAGTTATTCTCTGTAATCTCTCTTTATGTTATCGCAACAGAATTTTTCTTTACTTTGGCAGTGTTTGAACAGGGAACACTGTGCCACTCTGTAATTTAACTAATAATTCCAGTTTGGGTTGGGTGTTCAACATTTCAAAAGCCTATGCTTTACTCTCCAAATGTCCCAATAACATTAATGAAATATATTATGTTTATGGTTTTTACAAACTAAAGGCTACAGTCAGCATAAAGGCGGTCTACGTTAAGCAAAGTCTGTGTAAAATCAGTGCCACGTTTTGCTGTTTCTTTTGGTATTAGGTTTGTTTAGACTAATAGAAACTGTTTGGAAGAATGTTCGCTACCGATCTCAAATCATAAATATCCAACATGTTCAATATTTAAAATTGCAAATCATTATGTGAAGAGAACAAAACCCAATCAGAAAGCAAGCTGACAGACAAATTACAAATGAAATCTAATAATTTATTATTACTATTATTTTTAATCAAGCAGAAGATATTATTTATCCAAACTCTACGGTTGTTATTTCCTCTTTTGTTAGCTTACCTGTTAGCATTAGCACTCCTGTTAGTATGCAGTGTGTGTAGTTAGCATGAATAGGTCCGCACGGCTGAGGGGTCGAGTCTCGTGGGTGCTGGGGGAGGAGCTTGAGTGGGTGTGGCATAGTTTGGTTTATAGACAACAGGACAGAGAGGACACAACATGCACTTAGTCATCAGTCAGTAAACCAGATGCTACATACAGGGAAAAAAAAAGAAAGGCATATAGAGCTGCTAACCTTCAGGCTGGAGTTGTTTTTTGGATGCCAAATTCACGGAGTGTGGCATAGACATGGAGGGCATACGGAAGCCAGCGGGTAGCGTTTCCATGGAGCCTGCCATCATCCCCAGACCTGCCCCTCCCTCACGAGCCCGAAACCTCTTGCGCCATGATGGGGAGCGTCGAAATGCCTTGTCGTCCCCGCTCTAAGTGGGTAGACAGAAAAGCAAGGTCATGCTGTTTTTCTTTACCGACCATATTTTATCTGATTAAAATTACTGCTTGTGCAGTCACCTCCTCTAGTCGGCGGTCTGTCCCCAACGCTAACAGATTGTTGAACTCCCTCTCCAGAACCTGCCGTGCCTGAAAAACACAGTGTCCATGAGCGCGAAATTCAGCAAAGTTGTGATAACAACATGATGTAAATGAAAGCTCCTAAAAATATCTCCAAAACAGTGAAAATCTTTTGAGATACAGGAGAAACCAACAAGTGTTCTGGTGAACTTTGAGAGAAAAAACAAACAAACTAAACCTAAATCCTGTCGATGTGGAGACCCTCCCATATCACATTCAGGGTGTTCTCAGATGAACAAGGGTCATTTTTCAGCTGAGCTCATCTGATAAACTGAAGCAAAATCCAATTTTGATTGGAAGTGAAAGGAAATTCTAACTATTTACTGCAACAAAAAAAGAGAAATCAACCAATATATTAAAACAAATGACCACTTAAGTCTACGCTGACAGATTTGCTAAGCTTAGACCGAGTACTGCAAAAACTAGCATCAAATGTGTATAAGTCTCAAAAAAAAGAAAAAGAAAAAAAAGTGTACAAGTCAAATTTAAGAGAAAATGATACTTTACTGGTGCTTTGTCAAAACAGATATTCTATATAAATTAGACAAAGTATGAATATTTTCTGAAAGCTGACACAATTTTATGAGACCTTGACAAAATGTCTGTTGCATGATTTTTTTTGTCAAAATACCAAATAAATAAAGTACAACAAGTCCCTGTTGGGGCCTCCATCAGTGTTACAGTAAATACTACATGATATGAAGTTGGATAGTGGTAAAGATGGATAATTCTATTTTGACATGGGTCTGTGATGTCACAGAACGCTCTTCCTATTAATCTTAATGGCTCACTGAATGACTTTTCAGACTCAGAGTGCTTAAAGCAGAGTTGAGTTATAATGTCTGAGTTTTTGACTTGGTCGTTACTACAAACACCAAAACATAAGTTCTCAAGCACAGAAAAAATGTCTTCTTATCATATGTTCCCTTTAATTATTCCATTATAGAATATCTTCACTTAAAGATGAAATAATACAATTTTGTTTCTTAGCTGCATCATTACATGCTGACTTTAAGCATCTGTGAGCAGCATTTTTCTTTATAACAACCTGTGTGTTCTGCATGGGGATCTGCAGAATGAGAGCTAGGCTGCTGTAGTCGAAAGTCTCATCCAGAGCAACGAGTGATCCATGAACGCCGCTCTCTAAGAGGTTGCTGCTGTACTCCCTTAGACCAATGGACTGGACCCAATGGATGACCTGCTCATTGGTCCACACCAAGACATCTAAAATAAAAAATATGTCAGTCCAATTCATAACACAGTGGCATAATGGTAACAAACATTTACCTCTATCAAAATTAGACAGAAGCATTCGAGCAAAAGACGGTCAGATAGAGATAATTTGCATGTCCACATGTGGTGTCAATTCACTGGCACACTCCCTTTATTCATTTAAAGCACAGCTGTCAGCCAGCTTTCCAAGTTGGAACAGGCGCAGCGTGTGTGTGTTTGTGTGTGTGTGTTTATGTGTGTGTGTGTGTGTCCAAACTGGACAGGATTCTGATTTGACACAACAGCTGAGTCAAGTTCATGTGCTGAACTCAAGGTCAAAAGGGCGAGAGTTTTGGTGAGATCTAAGCGTGCATGCTCGCGTGTGTGTGGACCACTCCACACACAAGTGGGGCTTTAGACCACAATATTGGCTTTTGACAGATGAAGTAACAGCTGTTTCAATACAAAGCACAATATCACTTAAAACCACTAGGTGGTAGTCTGGCCTGAGGTGTGCAAGCTTAGGAGCCAGTACTGGAACATGTGCATTTTTTCTCCTATACTTGTGCGCAAGGGTGTGTGTAAAGTGTACCTTTCATATCATGTTGACTGTCCTCTCTCCGGCGCTCTAGGTCTTTCCTGTCATAATTGAGTCTCTTCAAGCACATTATACCATACTGCAGACTAGCCCTGGTAGACACATAACACACACATTCAACATACATATGAAAGCACATGAACATGTGCATCATTATCCTCCTTAACTCAAATGCAAATATATCCAGTTAGCAGATGAAAGGAGAGGGAGATCAAACAGAAGCTGAACTAAATGCCACGGCTGCCAACCTGTGGAAACTGTCCACCATCTTCAGATGGCTCCTCAGGTCTTTCTTGGTCAGGTGGTCCAGCATCCGGGCATCCACTAGACACTCCATGAAGTAGGAGCGATATTGAGGCAGTCCAAGGCTGGGCAGCCATTCATTCCCTATCCACTCATGATTCATGTCTCCGTACGCCAAGGTCTGTGAGGAGAAAGGTACACAGTGTTACAGAGAAAAAAGCAACACATTTCAAACTCACAGCCTACAAGGTTGTATGGTTGTAAATAGAATTTTCTTGTCATTTTGTAAAAAAATAAATACATGCAGCAGCTACCGCCCTGCCTCTCTAATGAATACAAATTTGAAAATCAGAATCAAAACTCTCTCAACTGTAACAGAATCAGTCATCTGCCTCTCAATACATCCTGATCAAACTGGCCTCATTAAAAACAGAAATGAATCTGATAATCTCCCCAAACCCTCTAACTTAGTTAACAAAGTACTACTCAATTCTACTGGAAAAAACGAACAATCAAAAAAACAAAACAAAACAGAATCTCATTAACAATGTTACAAAATAGTAAACCACAAGGTGGACTTGAGGCACCACATTTTCTTCCTTATATTTTCAGCAACTCAGGTACAATACTTATTGGAATGGATTCATAACCACAACATCTCATGGCTTAAAATAGAACAGATTATATTTCATCCCACCTACACTAAAGACCTTCTAACTACAGTATTTTAAGAACGATACAATCTCCACTACTCTGACAGCCTGGTGGAAAACAATCAGAATCACAAAGTCATCATTAGACCCATGCAGCCTCACTCCTGCACGGCACAATGCTGACTTCCAGCTATACAATACTCCACCTTACTTCCCATTGTGTCAATCATTCATCTCCACCATTTGTTCAAAAATAACCACTTTATTCCATTCACTGCAGTAATCCACAACTGAAAGGCACAAGAAGATCTAAACTTAATATCTCAAATAATACACTGAAACCACCAAATTTAACAGCCAATATAATAAATATCACAAACACTAAGAAAAGCCTTTCCAAATTTTACAGACTACAGCAAGAATGACCTGGCTCTCTCTCCCGAACTCGACTTCTGGACACACACCTGTAAAAACACTTTCACAAACAGCAGCGACCTACAATTTATTTAATATAAAACAATCCACATATTCCACCTCGTGCAAAATAGACTATTTAAAATGGGCTGAGATGACACAGATATTTGTACACAGGGCACCACAGGCAGCACAGAGTACTACTTGCTTGGCTCTTGGTTGTCACCCCCTTTATGGATCACAGTCACAGGTAAACTACCAACAGTTCTTGGCTTCAGAACCCCAGGATCCCCCAGACTCTGTCTGCTCAGAGACACTGCAGAAGCCCCACTCTCAACCCTCTACTCGCCTCTCTAGCTATCACTAAGAAAATAATCTTTCAAAACTGGAAATCCAACCAGGCCTGTAACATAAATCAGTGGATCAACAATCACAGATATCCGCCTTTAATGACACTTGGAACCATTTCCTAAATTATTTACATCAGTCCAGTAATCAGTAAAGCAACAAACAATCAGTTTCTACAATTCCTTTGACATAATGACCTTATTGTTTCTTCCTCTTCTTCTATTATTATTATTGTTGTTATTAGTGATGATGATGGAAGTGGTGATAGTGGCAATTAGAACTAACTTTTAGCATTTATCTGCATTTGTATTTGTCTGTCATAGCTGTGTTCATGTCCATCTCATCGTCACATGTAACTATCTGAGCACACGTCTGCAGAATAAATAAATAAATAAATGCACAACACTTAAGTAAGCAGAACAGCAGAAAAGCAGAGCATATCTCCACGGTAAGCATGCTGGCATGCTGCAGGAGGTAAATCTGTTGACTAACAAAAGTGAGAACGACCATATTACAGATGAAGCACTCAGAGGTTTGCTGACTGACAGAGCTAATGGATTTTTTTCATCTAAGAAAAACACTCCAGCTAGCGTCTATGCTAACCTCTACACCTGTTCATACACTAAACACTTGCTCATTAGATCAAAATGACTTCCTATTGCAACCAACACAGCTGAGCCTGACATCGTGTCCACTTTTCAGAGCAGGAGTTTTTTTTGTTTGTTTTTTTTCAAATCTTGCCAGAATCCACCATAATGTCATAAGTTAAATGTGTATCGTGTCTTGAGGTTATTCTCTGCATAACTAGCACACCATTAGGGATTTTCACAGGCCATTCACAGACCTTAGGGATTTTTAGTTTTGCCTACTTTGCTGTCAAGGTTGATGTTGGACAAAACTAAGCTGCTGAGTACAATTACCTCTCAACAAAAAAATTAAGACATTAATTGTTACATCTCTCAGGTTCATTAAGCTATCAAGAGTATGAGACAAGGAGAGCATGAAAATAACTCAAAAATGAGACAGTATGCTACTGATAAATAATAATCCCCACCAAAAACCAAAATAAAATCAGCTGCTATCACTGTTTTAGAAAGCCGAAGGTGAGATTGACCTTATTTGTGTGTGTTTAAGGAGCCTTGGGATACGAGGGACAGTTTGAGCAGACAGACATTTGCAGATATGTGGCCTCACCTGAGCCCAGCTGCCCTCCTCGTTCTCCTGAGTGGCAGCATGGTAGAGACAGTACAGGAGGTTAGTGAGACGTGGACGTTACAAAAACATACAGACACACAATCTTAATCTTTCCCCTGTTGTGAACTTCCAGCTTTCATGTTACCAAATGAACCTTGAACGAAGATGCAAACTGTGTAACCACAGTTGTCATCAATTATAACTGACGAGCATGTACAAATAGCCGCGGAGGCACATAAACACCTTTGTGTGTGATGTAATGGGTTTTTCAAAGGGGCTTCTGGGAGAGTCCGTATCTGTGTTGTTGTGGGGGACAGTGAGTGTGAGAGTGTTGGGTGGGGTAACGGGGAGGGGAGCACCCAGATGGTACTGACCGCTTTAGTGGAGGAAGCCAGGTTCTCCATCTCTTCATGAGTCACCCACACATTTCCGGAGGACTGCTCAGAGGACGAGAACACACCGGAACACGCACATACACACACATACAAAGGCATTCATATACAAGCAAACAAAAATACATCCAAGAAAGCACCCGTGTTCATATTTTCACCCATATTCACCTCCCCCCAAAGCACATGCACCCATACAAACAGACACACAAACACAGACACACACACACACACACACACACACACACACACACACACACACACACACACAGAGACACAAACATTGTGTTCAGTGATACCAAGGAAGGAAGTGTACTTCAAGCAGGTAGCTTGTGGCTATATCTGGCACTATTTGAGTGTCATTTTCCCACAGTAACCCATGCAATTTAATGCTGCTGAGAAGGACAAATCAGTCCAGTCAAAGGCATGAAGCAAGCTTCGACTGTGATCTGATCCAGAGTTAAAACGGCTAAAAAGTGTGAGTAAGCAACACTTGAGCATGCAAAGTGGAGATTACGCCTAACGGTGCAGCAGAGTTTCAGTGTAAAGTGTCAGCATGTTTTCATTTCGGGTTTAATTGTTTGTTATAATTTTTTCTTTTTACCGTTCTGGATGTGAGCGGTGCAGAGGGGCTGGTGAGGGACACCATCTCCTGGATGGCCAAACGGAGTTTAAGTCGGTGCAGGGGGTTGCTGATGCCGATCTCCCTCTGGATTTCTGTGTCAGACAGAGCTGACATGATGGCTCCACTCTTCACATTGGCACGACAGGCTGCCACATACCAGGCTGGCATACCCACCCACAGCTGGTGAGAATCATCAAGACATGCAATGTTACCACTGCTGTTGCCATAAATGTACAGGCAGAGGGAGAAGGGAGCGCAGATCATTGCATCTGGCGTTTGCTATAATTAAATTCCTTTTCATATCAGATAGAAGTAGCAGCCTGACATCAAGACAGCAAGAGGCAGGTTTTATGTTGAGTGGCGAGATCAGTGAAATACCTCCAGCCATGAGACAACAGTTGGACCATCCCACTGTGCAAAGGGAAGACCTCTTTTCCTTGCATCTTCCAGAAGCTCGTGTCTGAATAAGGAATAAAACAAAGTGGCAAAAAGAAAAGTAAGAAGGCGATTAGAAATTGATCGCAAATAACTCTAATTTCCGGATGTAAAGAAAACGAAAGCATCCTTTTACTTTTTCTTCATCCTGCGGTCCCTTTCAGCCTGTGTGCCCAGTTTTCCCAAGGTCATAGTGTCACCAATGCCCATCTCAAAGTCTAGAATACAACACACACGTCAGTCTGTCTAACTAGTGAAACACTGTGGGGATGCAATGTGACAGAAACAGAAACACAGAAACCTGCTAAAGCTGGTAGAGACTGTCCATCCCTGCCAACAGTCTGCTCCATACGACCCTTCTCCTTCTTCCCAAACAATCGGCCGATAGATGACTTGATTCCTTTCTTCTGCTTGCTGAAACCGGCGAAGGGGAAACACCACATGTGAATAGGGTCAGTTATTACCATTAAACCTTCCCATGTGATACCTATATCAAGGCAAATGTTTATTTTCTTACATATTCTGAAATTAAGAATTTAAACATGCAAATGACGTCATTTGTAGCCTTATACATATATAGTATTTATCGCAATTTGCATAAATCTCTACAACAGAAATGTAAAAACATTCCAGGTTTAATTCTTGTTCAAGTGTGATAACATGCTTGCAAAAGTTTTAAAAAGAGTTTTCCTGTAACGTAGATCATCTATAATAAGATTAACATTTAAATGAAGAGTGTGGAGCACAGAAAAAAGCCTTGTAATGTAAAGTCTTGAAATGTACCCCTTTGTGCAACCCACCCTGACACTGTTTGTCGTACGCTGCTGTCTGGGTGGTTGAGTAAATGACTGCATGTGTGTGTGTGTGTACCTTCGTCCATCCTCCAAACTCCCTGTGAACTGGGCAAAATTGGTTTCTAGCCGTAAGCTGCGGGGGGAGGATGGAGGCGATGTCTCACACTTGATAGTGGCTTTGTCCACTTCCACTGGAGACTGAAAGAGGTACAAAAGCTCCTCAGTGCATTTATGAAAGCCACAGTCAAACAAAAAAACTCCCCAAAATACTGTTTAATTATAGAGGTTTCTGCTAACTTACGGCCACTTTCCTTCTATGTTTCCTCAAGTCACTTGGCTGCAGAAACAGAAGGACACTGTGGTAAAAGAAGCACTTTTGTCTAAGTTCAACATACAGGGTATGTGAGCGGCAGACTGACCAGGGTCATGATGCCAAGATGGTGGCTGGTGTTGCGTCCATGATGCTTAGGTGTGGAGTGGCCACTGGTGGGCGGAGAGCAGGATGATGCAAGAGACTGGGAAGTGGCAGAGGTAGGCAGGGCTCGGGGTCGAAGGGTTACATTAAGACCGTCCATGCTGCTGCTGTTCACCCGAGACTCGAGCTCGTCAGAACGCAAGTCTGTTGACTCTCTCTCTACCTGGATCATCCTGCATGCACGACATAAACAGGTGCACATGGAGCATGTGATCAAACTGTTTCTGCTGGACAAACTCATGCAGTGTACCTTGACATTTTGGCATTAACTCTCTGATCATGATTTTACTCGCACATTTGATTTTCTGTGACAAAAGTCCAATTACAAGTGCAAACAAAGACACGGGTAATAGGGTAACCTTTGTCTCTTACCCCCTTTTTTCCTTAAGTGTACATATTCAAGATAAACTGAGACAAACATCTACTGTTGGTCACTTAATTGTTTCTAAAATGTGTTTTATTCAGGGAAATCAAATGTCAAAAAACAGAAGTTCAGGTACATTGTATAAAAAGACAAAATCTTTTCTTTTTCTCACTGTCACATTTCACAACAAAACCTGTTTGTCTCGTGTGTCTTATAATACATCGATAGGTGTGCCTCTAATTAACTCGTGTTGTCAATTAACGTATCACAGCTGTGATGTAATCATTTGACATTGTTTAAAGACAGTATTCTTGATGTATGTAAAATTTTGACTTTGATGAAATTAATTTAAAAAATATTCTGTCTCTTATTATTCTGACATTTAGCAAATAGAAATAATGATGGTAATCCTACCTGACCTGAAGCAGGAAAAGTTTAGTTTGATTTAGTGTCAGGCAGTGAGAAAAATGGCTTTTTTAAACAGTGTATGTGAACTACTTGCTTCTGCTGTATAATAACGTTCAGAAAGTGCAGATGTGGCTTTCAGTATCACCTACTGCCTTCACTGGCTCAATTTATTCTGGCGGTACTTTATTCATATCTGATAAATGTTGCATTTCTCTTTCGTGAAATGCAAGCTTTTGATTTTTTTTTTTTTCATAACTGGAAACTATGTTATTTTATCGGTGTAAATGACTCTTATCAGTCCTGGTGTATCCTTTCCGGCTACGGCCCTTTATGCCCAGCTTCAGAAATAGGCGTCTGTTCCTTGTGATTATTTTTGTATAATTTCTCTCCTTCTATTTGCAGCCTGTCCCTTGTCTTGCTGCCTAACTTCGTCATGGGAGACGTGTAATGTTGCATTCCTGTAATGTGCCACCTTATCTCTTCATTGATGGCATCAAGTTGCTCTTGCAGCATGAGGGCAAGAGTCTGAGCATCGGATTGACCACTGGGGGAGAGCAAGGCCGAGCTGACATCATCATCCATGTCTGACTCTGCCTCGAGGTCACTGCCAAGGAGGTGGCTGACGCTGCCACGCAAGGATGGGTAGTCCTGTTCACACACCGCACACACCTAAACACACGAGGACAGAGTCCAACATGTTTAATACAAGTACAACCGAAACTGAGTGAAAATGCAAAAAAAAGGATGGATTCTGATGAAATGTACACATGTAAAAACAGGATATGATGCTTGAAAATGTGTCTTGCTGATTATCAGAGAAAGTGGATGGACAGGAAACTTACATCACACATTATGTCCAGCGGCAGGTGAGAGAGACAGGAAGACAGAGAAGTTAGTAGAGAATGGGGGAGTTAAGCATGGAGGCCATCACACAGCCGAGCATTAACATTTACTAGCAAAGCAGAAATGAACCTGGACTAAGCACAGGCAAAAGAGCTCCATGTGGTTAGAAAGCCCGTTAAAACGTGATCCTGTTTGCGGGTCTGTAAAGGCATCTTAGTTTGTGTATGTATGTGAGGAAGTACTGAGTTACTTTGGCCGCCTAAAAACATAATCTACACCTTATTTGGGTCATCTCGCAGTGCTGACAGCCGGCCCTTCTGTGCCCGTCTGATCACAGTTGTGCTGTAGTGGCCATCTTGGCCCTCCACTACAGAGAAGCGGAGGTCACTTGAGCTTCCCAAGTGAGACCTGAGATTGTGTACATAGAATCGACTGCCATCAGTAGGGTATATATTACAGTGACAATATAAAAGCCAATAAAAAAAGCAGGTTTGTACCGGGGATGAGTTCCATCTCCAAATGCCCCACTGCGGCGCTTCAAATGGTCGATCTCATTCCTCAGCTTATCAATCTCTCCAATCAAGCGTTCCTAAAGGGGAAGCGAGCAGAAATAAAAGTAGCTAAATCTATAAAACAACAGTCCTCCATTACAATTAGATACAGCGAGTATAAACAATATATACTGTGAGTTTATACCTCTTACATTTCCTTTTTTAGACCAGATGCTTGGAAGGAGTGACTGGGATTTTTTATTCTATGATAGCGTCCAAAAGATTGGATACCATTTAGCATCTCTTTTGCAAGTAAAATTAATGGTTAGATTTAGATGGTTGGACATTTAGACACTAAATGTACGTTTAAAAATGTAAACCTGTAAAGGTCAAAAAGAAAACATCATCAACTTAAATTAACTAAGCAAATACTTGTTGAAACATGTTATTTAACTAACGGATTATCTTTCCATTCCTTTAACCAATCATGTGGGATGACGCATCTTCCAGCAAAATGTAATCGAAGAAAATTAACAAGAGAACACACAGCAGTGTTTGATAGAGAAGGTGAGAGTAAAAAAACAGTCTACTGTTTAAAAAACAGTCTACGCTGTCTGACGTGTCCAAATTTAGGTGCACCGTGATCACTGAGCGATGCTGCAGGTTCATGATCTGGGGTCAGGCAGCTTGGAAATGATAGCCATGAAGCAGGATGAGAAGATAAAGCAGGAAGATAAAGCAAAGTCTTTCCCAGGAACTAGTTTCTCCGTTTTGTTTTGTTTTTCCATTGATAAATAGCAGTTACCAGTGGAGGTGAATTTTGAGGTTTGGACGACCTTTAAACCTTTCTTGACTCATAGGACTGCTACAAAGGCAAACCAATTCTCATGCCCATCTTTGCGGAGGTTTTGCAGACTTTGGAGTGACATTACATTGCTGTGCTGAAGAAAGTCACTATAGAGCATATGACTGAAAAAAACAAAACACAAAGCACCACAAAAATACCATTTACCACAAAATTAGATAATAAACCAGACAAGCCGATTTAGGAAACTACTGATCAAGTTATAATAGACTTTTTAGGCTGCAATTAGCCAATGTTGAAGGTTTTTTTGGACGCTATAAGCTTATGGGTTGTATATTCCATAACAGGGCCTCATCATGAGACACTGCTCTCTGGAATGTAGTTTCAGTTTCTTGGGAGTAGCGTAAAATAAAGATAACACTTATGTAAATGAAAGTATTCATGCTTCGCTATTAATTATGGTGCAAGTGTAAGTTGTACTGAGCCAAGTAAGTCTTACGGACCCTGGTATGGTGGAATTCTTCAAGCTGCTTCTGGCAGTTCTCCAGGTCCTGAATTAGGGAATTCTGGACAAAGAAAGAAAACAATAACAACAGAATACAAAATGAATCAAATCAAATCAAATCAAATCAAATTTTAGCGCTTTTCATGCCCCAAGGCAACACAAAGTGCTTTACATGGTAAAAACAATGTATATATATTGCAAAAAAGAAAATAATAATAATAATAAAAACACATAAAAGCCATCACACACCAAAAATATACCAATTAAAGACCAATGAAAAGACCTGCATCAAAGATATCTCCTGTTCAAGTAAAAGATGTGTTATACCGTGACTCATTTGGCCTGTGAGCCAAGAGTAAAAGTGTGTATAGGCCTTGCCTTGTCCTCCAGTGCAGCCATGCGCTCCTTCAAATGGAGCTGTAGTCGTTCATTGGACTCAGTAAGCAGACGATCCACAGTGTCAGATAAACGCTTGTTGTGCTCCTCATTCATTTTCTCCCTCTGACGAGCCTAATGAGCAGAGGGGGAGAACCCGACGAGTGAAATGACAACCTCACATTTTCTCTTTGATACAGACTCCATGTGGGTGTATTTAGGCAACTAATTAAGCATCTCTACATGGATTAAAGGATAAAGTGTGCATTTAGCTCCTGATTCACAAGCTGCCACAGATAATTCATCTTGGCCAACAATGAATCTCACAGCCAGAAAGACTGTAATTGCAGGCATTTACATGATCATGAATTAGGGTTAAATGACTTCTCTTGGATAGGAAGCGCTGTGCCAAATATGTGTTCTGCAGTATATTCATGAAAATAAATGATCACAGACACATACAAGCAGACATACGCATCCTTGGAAAACTCTTTCTACTATATATAGAAAGAGGGAGACAGAGAGAGAAATTAGCCATGCGTGAATTATTCAGAGTCTAAAGATAGCAACCAATCAGTTGTACTGGGGGGATGGGGGGTGGGGGGTGTTCCAGCAAGATATGTAGGATTTGGTTTAAATTTATGCAGCAATGCACTGGTAAAATGAAGAGATCTTACTGAATTTGTTTTTTTTTATGTACGTGTTTGCATGAGGGAAGACAGAGCGAACAGTCAAGCCGTCCAACTAATATGGAGCATCAGCCCACACATGGATACATCCTTATGAGAGGTCAGAAGCACCCTGAGGGGCTGGAACACACTTGCACACATGCATGCACACAGGAACACACACCCTTCCAAGCTCTTGGTTCTTCTCCTCAAGTTGTGACTCCAACTGTCTGAGTCGCTCCTCTACGTTGCCATGCCGCTCCTCTGCCTGCAGGGGGAGACACATGCACATACTGTAAGTACAGCTGCCTCAGTTAGGGCTGTATTTTAAGTTTTTATGCTTTTGTGTTACATATCTATGTCTGTGACTTACTTTTTCAGTATAGCTTCAACAGCTGTGTGTGTGTGTGTGTTACCTTGGAGAGTGCTGCAACTCTCTGTGCCAGCTCAGCTTCCACCTCTGGCAGTGTCTCAGCTTTCCTCATGGTCTGAGCCAACCTCTGTTCCGCCATCTCCAGCATCTCCTGCAGCTGCCGCACTTTTTCCTCGCTCTGACACACAGAAACACATTCAAGTACAAAGGTTGGTAAATATTTCATTCACAAGAGAGGTATAATTTTTGTGTAGTGTAGGCGAGTTGCGAGACATGACAGACGGGCACGGATGCTGCTGCTGTTGGTCCCCACGTGAAGCCAAAATCAGATTTACCCTGAACTGCACATGAACCTTTGAGCAGTGTGTTTCTAGTGCTCACTCACTGGTTTTAACAATCTACAGTACTTAGATGCATTATTTTGAATCGTTGGCATAAAATATTAAAAATGTTGCAGGAGAAAAACAAATGCTAAGAGAGCAGATACCAGCTTGAATCCATAACTTTTATGCCAGTATGTATCCAGAAACATCAGCTGTGTTACTCAGTCAAGGAAGCCTGAACATTCATGAATATTTATTCTGCAACTCTGCCAAAATTCCTCTTAACTTAATATAAAACAAGGATAATGTTTCATCTTTTTATTTATTTATTTATTTTAACAATAATATGTGAATAACTATTTTTGAAAGGCTGAAGCTTTAATCTGTTCACATGTTAATTCTACACATCCAATGAGGAAGATCATAATGCATGTTATTTTATTTATTTATTCATTTTTACTGGGGATAGTGAATCGGAGTGTGTTACCTGTCGGTGCAGCGAGTCCTTGGTGGCCAGTTCATTCTCCAGTTTGTCATTGAGGTCGTGAATGTGCGTGGTCTCCCGCTGAGCAGCCAGGTAACGTTTTTCTAACGTTGTTATCCTCTCCTCCATATCTTCTCTCTGCAGACGCAGAAACATCATATATATATATAAAAAAAAAGGAAAATCAAACATTGCACAGTGATGATAAATGTATTAAAATTTATTAACTGTATGCCCACGGCTAGGCATGTGCATTATGGACTTCTCAGTTCAGTGAGATGTAATCAGTTAATACTGATAAAAAGAGGATGGAAATCTTTCAGAAGTTCTGCACCAGCATGCTAGGAAGAAAATCTGAAATTCACACTAGCAAACATGCCTCAGAAGTAATTCCATGTCCAAACATTTCATCACCAATATTCAAACCTGCATAAAATTATATCATTTGTGAGACAGTGGCGTTGTACCATAATGACAATTAAAAAAGGCAAAAGGAACAGGCACATTTTTTTGGAATGAATTAGATTTACATATGTATATTAAACATTAAACATAATCCCATCATGGCCACGAGCACAGAGGAAGCTTTTCATGGCATTTAGAAAAATGTATATATATACACTGTATATATATATATATATATATATATCTATCTGTATATATATACATATATATGGCAATGACTATTAATATGTATATTATATATTATATATATATGGTCCATAACGTTTCTTGTTCAACTGTATTAATTTTTATAGTGATGTACTTTAATATCAACACATGATTGTAACTAACTTTAAAATATTTTCTGACTTACAGTTTTTTTCCTTTTGAAAACTTTACATAAAAATAAATGAAAGTGAGGCTCTGCATGTGAGTTGAAATATTCTTCTTTTACCCTGTGAAAGTTTAAATACATGAAAAAAAAATATCTGCACATTATACACCAGTAATGTCAAAACCAGTGGAAACATGTCTTCCGTCCCTATTGTTTTTACTTGGGAAATAAAACTTTTATTTATTTATTGTTTTTGTCCAAAGCCATGAACCTTTTCTTCCATAAATGATGCACATTTGTTTCTGCTCATCCCTTTGCTCTGACCTCTCTCTGCTCCCGCTGCTGTTTGATTGACAGCTCCTCACTGCGGCTCAGTTCTCGGCGTGTGTTCATGAGCTCTGTCTCCAGGTCGACCACGCGGGCATTAAGTGTGGCAGAGTGTTTGCGACTCTCAGCCAGCTCCTTATTGGTCCGATCAAGCAACTCCTGAAGCTCAGACACCCGGCTGCCATCGTCGTGTGCATCTATAGAGCCATTGGGTAGTCTCTGTAAGGTGGACGCACAAAATTAACAGATGCTGCGTAAAATAAATTTAAAAAGAACACACGTTCTCACATAAATATTCATCTCAGGACTGAGTTACAGAGATGTGACTTTTGATGCTCTGGGCTGAAGGAGTGTTGTAGAACTGCTAAAATTATTGGCTGACCTAGATTTAAAAAAAAAAAAAAAAAAGTGGTGAGATTTATGCAAAGAAAGTTGTGGTATGTGCGGTTAGGCTGCCGTGTTGTTGTTTTGATGCTGTTTCTCTTTCCCTCACAGCTCAAAGTGCAGTTATATCCAGGGTCTTAATTAAACAAACCGTCAGGGACACATATTCAGACAGGAAACGCAGTGGGCAGCCAAAGTTAGAAAGACCCCTCCTCCTGCTCCCTCATGTTCCCATTTTGCCTGCTCACACAAACATAAACACTAATACTGGGGGAAACAGGCCTAAATGGAACCAAACTGTGCAATAAAACACACCTGGTGAGTTGAAATGTTGTGTAGAATCCCTGATCAGCCAGATGAAAGATTACCTACATTTAGTCTCTGAGTGTATAAACAATTGAACATTGCAATCAACTGCAGGGACAGTTATGCTCTAACATTCTTTTAATGACAGTCCCTTTTAATAAAACCCTTGAATTTCATGATGTTCCCTAAAATTGCTGTTTAAATCATTATGGGTCATGATGTTTGCAAAGCTCTCACTCTGTGACAACTGCCCCCTTTCCACATTATAGACATCATCAAGATGATTTTCTCATCATCACTTCTTTATCATCTACTTTGAATTCTGTACAGTCTACTCTTTTCTTTGATCATTTCCTAATGGTGGGTTATTGATTACTTTCTTGTGATAAAGAGAGACTGGCACTTCAGAGTTTCAGAGAAAGACAGGCTCAGCTGTTTGATTACGGGGAGGTTTGTTGTTCCACACAGATCTGGTTTTAGTAGTACACAGTAGGGAGCTGCATCAGGGGCTGGCTTCAGCCCACTCATGCTTTCCCACAATCTAAAAGGGAAAAGAACAATAATGCTACCTGCACCTCCCTGCAACCACTCTGCACACTGTATGTTTGCGTTCAGACGTGTTGATTGCTATGAAGGAGGCAGAAAGGTGACGAGTAGCCAGACAGAAATACTTTATGGACAGAAAGGAAAAAATAAAGCACAAGCAGAAAAACAATCACACAGCCATGAAGACCTTCCATGTAGGCTTGGATCCATCTGTTCGCTCCACTGAGTCACCGTCCTTCCTCTGCCTCACCATGTTCAACTGCAAAGAGATTAAAAAAACAAACAAAAAAAACCCTCAACAAAGTCTTGCATTTGCTCTTTTTTGTTTTAATTTAGTCTGTCCAAGAAGAGAAACCAGCATCTGTACGGGAAAGAGTGGCTCTAGCAGCAAAAAAACTCTTGTCTATGCACAGATGGGAATCATACTTCGAAAGTTGAGGTTTTGCTTCATTGAGAAGATTCTCCTGAAGAAAATAAAACTTTCAGTCCAACATAAACAAAATAAAAAAAGCTGACTCAAAAAGGAGACATATTATACCTTATTTTATATGTCCAACAGGTCTAAGTTGTTATAACACCACATCATTTCCATGGTTTCCATGATTTCACAAGGACATAATTAGACATTAGACAGCATACATAGAGCCTTTTTAGTATTTCTTTCTTAATTTGACTAAACTGGCACTAGTGGTGGTTAGCACTGTTGCTTAGCAACAAGAAGTTTCCCGGTTTGACTTCTGGCTGGGGCCTTTCTGTGTGGAGTTTGCATGTTCTCCCTGTTCTTGCTTTTTACTTTTACTCTGGCTTCCTTCCACAGTCGCCATGTGTGCATTATATTTGGTCGATCTCTCACACACACACACACACACACACACACACACACACACACACACACACACACACACACACACACACACACACACACACTAGGAGCCACAGAAAGTTTGTCAGATGACTCCCAAACACTGAATTCACTGTGGAGACACGGTGATGCAAACATCATGTTATGGGGATGTTTCTCATATTGTTTATCACATACCAGGGATGACGGATCAGTTTGAATATATTAAAATACTTTGATGCATGACTTGGTCATGCTGCCTTATCCCCAGGAGGAAATGCCCTTTAATTTTGAGTTTCAATAAGATAACGACCCCGAATACACCAGTCAGCAGCAGCATCTTGGTTCCAGACCAACAAGATTAGTGTTTTGGAGTGGCCAGCACAATCCCTGGACCTTGATCCAATAGACGGGTTGTAGGGGTGACATCAAAAAACGCTATTTACGAGGAAAAACCAGGAAATGCAGGGAAATTGTGGAATGTAATCCAACTGTAATGGGCTGGAATACCTGTTGACAGGTGGGAGAAGTTGGTAGGCGTGCAACACAGATGTGAAGCATAAAAAAATTTATTTTGGAAAATTCCATGTGTTGAGGGCCTAAAAGACAGAACCTCACACCCAATGAGAGAGGCTCTGACTCTTGAAGGGTATAACCCATCAGACTGGAGGCTTCAACAGATGCTTGCTGGGGATCGAGCAGATGTTTAATTTACCAGTAACTGCTAAAATGAACACACACGCGCACACACACACACACACACACACACACACACACACACACACACACGGTCAGCTCACCTCTTGTGTGGCAGCTGCTAGCTGTCCCTCCAGGGTGGCCACCCTCTCCAGAGCCACCCGAAGCCTCTCACGTACCTGACAAACACACCAAAAGCACACATAAGATAACTCTCTGGGTCTTCAAGCTGCAGTAACGGAGACAACAGTGTATGGATTTATTTATCTATTTATTTTGTCATTTAGCATTAAGGTAGCAGCTGCCGGCATCAATATGCCAGCATGCTGCTGCTTCTATTGAGGGACCTTGATTGGTCATGTGTCCCTCAGTGATGCTGCTCCCTCAACCTTGACGTCACATCTCCTCCTGCAGTGAACAAAGCCACACTCCACCACCATGCTCTCATTATTTATGTTTCCATGAACTTTGCTGTTCTTAAAAATTAATATTATATATACAAGTTCTCATATAATGGGTGCGGCGTTTTAATTTTGGATTTTTAATTCCCTGTGATGTATAAATACACTGTCAGTTGCTATGTAAATATGCTGCTGCTGCTTCTGTTAATACCATCTCAGGACTTCTTCCATTTGCCTCACTTTAAAAGCCTTTTGGCAGCAATCTCCTCCTTGACATGGAGAACTTTAACTGTGACACTAAGGAAGTAATGAGCTTCATTAACAACTTAACAGCAGGAAACAAACAAGAAAATTGACTAGTTAAGATTTAATCAGTGAGGGGACACCAATACTGCTAGAGAACAAACACAGAGCCAGAAAATGGTGTACATGATGGAAATACTAAGCGCTGAAAATACCTAATGAGGCAGTTGTTACTCTTCAATTTATGTCTAAGAATTAACTTCAGTGACAGTTTGAGTTTACCTTTTCATCCAGAGCCTTGTGGTGTTCAAACAATGACTTCAGAGCTTTGAGGACCTCCACCTCGCTGGAGACTCCAGATGGTGGGGGTGCCTGTCTCTTTACAACTGTCATCCTCAGACTGCGTTCATGACGAGACACCAGGCACTCCAGGTGCTCCAACAACAGCTACAGCAGCACACACACACACACACACACACGCAAACGTTAGCACGACCAAAGAGAATATAATTTCACAGTTGCATTGTTTGTTTTCATCAGCATGACCACACAAATTGCCCATGCACACGCTCACGGACACACACGTGCACATACCCTGGTGTTGTTTCTTTCAGCTTTCAGCTCCGATATTTCCTCTTCTTTCTCCAGCAGCTGCTCCCGGCATATATTTAGCTCCTTTGTCAGGGTGGCAAACTCCTGCACACAACCACAGACAAACAGCACCCACAAAGGTTAATACTTTATCACTGGACAATAGAACGGGCACTTTTTCTTGTTAAACTGAGCGCAGAGACACACATGGATGTGGCCGACCACACTGGTGGCCTGAGGCCCTGACGTCCTTCTGACACATGCAGGAAAGCCCGGGATGAGTGCTCTCATAGTAACTGTGCGGGGAATAATTTATAATCTCCTGACTTAAATAATGGAGGGCGCAGGCCAGCCAGTTCAAAACTGTTTATCAGTGAGATGGTGTCTGGACAGTATTTTCTACACACTTGTGATAAGAAGAAAGATGAGAGGGAAACAAAGTGGGGAGTAAAAGGCTCTGCAGTGTCTGATCTGCATGTGCCACCCTGCCTAACTCAGCGCTCAGCTCTAGATAACACCCATCAGCTCCGCTTCTGTTTATGCGGTGAGCTACCGGTCTGGCAGAGACACCTGAAGACACTAGCAGAGGTATTACTCCGCCTAAATTCAGTGTTTGCGCTCGGCTGCAATAATTCAAGCCTTTGGGAGCGTGTTGGATAAGTGACACTTGTACACCACTTGATTTATTGATGTTTATTTATCACGCTCAGTTTTGACAGAAAAATGCCCTTCACTGAGGTTGAGGAGCACTTGTGACTTTCTAGATGTCTGATACACATTTAAAAGTCTTGAGTGGCTTCATGTGGACCCATAAGGAAGTGAATTTCTGCCATAAAAACTCAAATTTCACAAAAATCATAAGATAAAGACTTTTTTTCTTGTAAAGTCACAATTAAAATAGATGTTTATGATGTTGATGATTATGTTTTGATGTTGGGGGTGGGGTGGGGGATTTATATGTATGTGTGCTGTGTGTGTATCAGTGCAAGGATGTGTGTGCAAATGACCTGATGTGTGTTTTTATATGTTTGAAAAAGTGTATTAAAACAGCTATAAAAATAAAGTTTGGTTTGGTTTGATAAAAAAAAGTGACTTTTTTGTTTAAAGGAAATTTTGTTGTAAAATTTCAAATGATTTTCTTTTTAACATCTCAAACTTTTTATTGTACAATGAAAAATGTCACAAAAATGTTGACTTTTTAATTTAAAAATGGAAAATATAAACTTTTTGAAACATTTTGACATACTTTTCGAAACTGTAACTTTTTGACCTAAAATCACAAATTTCTGTTCTACAAAAAGTACTTTTAAAAAAATTCATAAATCACTAGTTTTGACAAAAGTTTAAGTTAAGTTTTCATTCTAAAATCTTTTGCAAACTTTTACTGAATCTAAATCTAAAACTTTTACTGTTCAGAAATTCCTCCACCAGCATCAACCTGGAGGATGAATACCAAATCGGCTTGAAAAGACAACTTAGACTTTAATTCAAACACTGATACATATATCTATATCTATATCTATATCTATATCTATATATATATATATATATATATATATATATATGTATATAT
>JBAMYA010000020.1:14616416-14656409 GCA_037176975.1 Arrhamphus sclerolepis | reverse complement strand
TATATATGTTAGCATTTTTTTAAAATTGAGGTCTTAAAAAGCAATGCCATTTACTGGTGATTTGCTTTTTTTTGTTTGTTTTTCAGTCTTCTGCTTTCTTTAGAAAGAGCCTATATGAGTTAAACACATGAGCACATTAAGTTGATGTAGAGCTTTTAAGCTACAAGTGGTAATCTAAACTGCAATATGACAAGGAAACCTCTTGTTCCCACTGAGTTCAAATTATTAATTCTTTTTTAATTTTTGCCACTAGTGGCCTTCTATTGACAGTCAGAGAGACAGGAATATGGGAGACATGCAGCAAAGGGTCACAAGGTGGGAGTTGAACCTGTGACCGCTGCATTAGGACTGAGCCTCCGTACATGGGCCACCTGCTTTAACCACTAAGCTTTGCAGCAGCCCCAAAATATTAATTCTAATGTGATTTGTCACAATAAGTTATTTGTTGCTTCCTAAGGTGTCTTTTACTTTGGTAATCATGGTTGGGATTCTGACCTCCACCTCAGTCAGTTTTACAACCACAATACCTCCTCTCTGTAACGCCCCAAAGAGTAAATCTTAGAATTCAGAACAAAATACAATTTAGGATAATTCATAGTGTCCTAGAATGAAGGATTGCATGTAAAATGTTTTGCTTTCCATAACCAGGCCCACAGAACAAGAAACACAAGACTTAGTGAGGAATTTCACAGGTTGGCCCTTAGGTGGCAGACAGGGACTTCTTGAGTAAGCTAATGTGGAAAAGCAAACCAGGATGCTCAGAAAAGCACTACCAGGGTGTCTTGAAGTAGCTAATGTAATAATGGACTCTGTCCCTGAGTGTGGAACTGAAATGAGCACCGTCAACAGGGAACACCTGCACCGTTGCATTATCAGTGAGGTAGAAGCTGTGGCTGGTAACCTTCAAAAAATACCTGATGTGGTTTCCTTCAGTGTACTAAACCTGAATGAAAGAGTTTCCACTATCCATCACTGTAATACTATAGAGACGTCATTTTATTAGATAACTTTGGCTAAAATGAAATGTGATGAATGTTATTTTTTTTACAGCTTCAGTCTTGGCCAAATTACCACTGAAAAGCTAACTTATCAAATGTCTTCCATTGTTTGCTACATTGCGATTCATTTAATCCTGTGGTTCTGTGTGTATTACTTTTCAGCCATCCATGTCAGGTTTTCACTGGCCAGTCAGGGAGCAGATATTGGACATACTTAAAAACAACAACAACAACAAAACGGTACAGATGAGGGGTTTGACCTTAAATTCTGGCTTTCAAGTTGGCATATGACAGTGTTCAGGTGATCTTAGCTCTGACAAAATGTACTCACTGGCCTACTCAATGATGGCCTTCAAGGTAACCAACTAAGTTACAGGGTTCAATGTTGAGATTTCATAACTCATCTATCTGGTTAAGAGAAGTCAGAAATCTACTTGCCTGAAAGACAATTTTACTTCCCTGTTTGCAGAAAACTGTTTTTTAGTAACCCGTGAGTTCAGGGTGGGACAGTATCTCCCATGACAAAAGGATGACTAGCAGCTAAGTTAACTCTAAATACATTTGGCTATTATACAACCTGAAATATTAGGCCTATACCAGTCTCTTTTTTTTCACCATCATGTCCTCCATTCTGAGTCTCACATGTTTGTTAGAGTTAAAAAAAGAACATATTTTGCATCCAGGCTCTTGGGGGCATATAATGTCACGTCTCTGGGGGGAAGGAGTATGAACTCATGAGTGAAGTCGAGAAATCACGCCTAACTAGATATCGGAGGATTCACCTCAGTGAACACTGGGGGTTCCTGAGCCAGAGAGGCTGGACTTAGTTCCATTCTGGGACTGATGTGAACTGGAATGGTGTCGAGCTGGTGTGGGATTATTTACATTATACAGTCTTCTCGGTATCCCAGGCGGGTGTGCTGGAGAGTCTCTGAAAGCAGACTCCATTGTTCTTCTGGGGGACTTTCGTGTTCACATGGGTGTTACCTGGAAAAACAAAACAAAACAAGGCAGAGCATTTTTATTTTTTATTTTTTGTCTAGCCCATTTCATATACAAAGGCAACTCAAAGTACTTTACACAGACATTAAGATCAAATAAGAATGAAACTAAACTAAATAAACCAAACATATTTTATTATTGTTGTTGTTGTTATTTTATGCTTAGTATAAGGCAATTTGATGAGATTTAGAAATATAAAATAAGAAATAAAAGGAAAAAAGAAAAAAATGCTAGTGGGGTAAGAAAAATAGTGCTTGGCAAGAATTTTAAAATAAGATAAATGTCTTTAAAGTAAGACCATTTTTCTCGAAACAAAGACCCCCCCCACACACACACACAGTTTCTCTCTTTTTTTTTTATTTTTATTTTTTAACTTCCTTAGAAATCAGTTTGTTTTTGCAGCCTTGTGGCAACATTCAGGTATTTATTTACTCACCCAACAGCTTATTGTTCATCAGCACCCTCTATATTCAGTAATTTAGTAAACTACTAAATTATTAAAATACTAAATTGTGCCAGGCAGCCATTTCACTGTTGTAGTACACAAATAAACCAAGTATAATATCCTTCGTAAACATTTACGATTAAATTTAGATTGTATCAACCCAAACCTTTTCTCCCATTTTATTTAAAAAAATAATTAAAAAAAAGACACAGCTGAGATGTACACATTCTGTAGTGTCCAGAAATATAGGTTTTAGTGCAATAATGCATTTTGAAATGCCACTTTGGTGGCGAGAGAACAGTGTATGTTGGACCTCAAAGCCATCAGAAGAACTGTTTCGGTATAAGATGGGAGCCATTCCTGCCTCCTGGTCAATACGGTCCTACTGGAAGACAAAGAAAATGTCGGTTTTTCAATACTGGTGATGTTATTTAACCATCTGCGTTACAGTTTTAACCTAGCCATTATTAGAGTTCAAATTTCAAATGTGAGGAAGTTCAGTTTATTCTGATCCTGGAAACATAAAGGTACGAGCAGACGATCTGTTACATGAATAGTAAACCTTTTCATGTACCTATTTGAATATATACTTATTTACAGTAACATGAGCTGCAATGTGAAATAATTTGTTTCATGTTTCACGCCAAATTTTTTATTTTTTTTTCCAGCTCAGCAATGGATGCAGGTGGTATAGGTGGGAATAAGAATAGAGCCCTGAAGGTCACCTGGTCTAAATGGCCATTTTCTGGGTATTTTAGTTCCTGCTTCAAGTCTGCGCCTCACCAACATTGTCTACAGCTCTGGAATATAAGCATACTCTAAGTTTCATTGGTTATAAAAACATGCTTGTTTGTTGTAAAGCTTCTCTGTCGTAAAGAACTTATAGTATGAGAGTCACTTTAACTACATAAAACATTTAGAGCTTTTTTTCTTTTATTCTTCTTTTTATTTATTTATTTTTTACCAGAAATAAAGGTTGTACAGATGATGCCTGCATGTTAGTGCCACTTGCCCCTTTTTTGTCAGCTGGTAAAGGTGGAAATTGTAATCCAGGGGTAAAGACAGCTGCAGCAGGGAAGTAAAAGACATTGATGTGGGAAAAATTGGAGAGTGAGTGAACAGTTTGAGTGACAAGTGGTGGGATATAGATGTATTATACCCGAGATTGACTTTTCATGGAGGTGAAACCTTAACGACGTAAAAGGAAAAAAAACAAAAACCCACAAGCTATAAATGGTTGAAGTTAAATGATCAGAAATAATTATGGTACTGAGTCCTGACCACAATTGCTTTCCCAAATTGTCGGGATTGCTGTTGTTTTAAAGACGTACTGAGCTGACTGAAAGTTTTACTGGAGTCTGTAGGTTGACCCACACGCCTCTACTGTACAAATTTATTTTACGTTATCACATCTACGTGGTGAAAGTGACATTACATGGACGGTTCGTCCTCATGAATGAGCACAGTGTCTTCAGAGGGCTCTGTAGTCTACAAAACAGTTTAATGTGTTTAACATGATGTCAAAACAGGTGTTGTTCTTTTTATGTTTATTAACTTATATTAATTTGGTTGTTTTGCTTAATATTTAAGATAGCTATTACATATGGCAGCTTTTAATAGGCCTAAATAAAATTAAGTTAATGAGGGAAAAATAGCATTAGTAACCATCCATTATCTACATATACATGCTTATTCCTGTGCTGGAATAAGCATTGTCATCTCTAAGCCCCAGACAATCAAGTTCTAAATCTTTCATCTAATCCAAATGTGACGTGTCAAATGAAGGTTATAGGTGGCTTATCACAATTGTGAAACCTGATAAAGATTAAACTGAAAAGCTAATGATTACCAAAACGTTCGTGCAGTAGCAATCAAGGCAATAAAAGTCCAAAAACCAAACCATCTCCTTTGATTTAAGTCTTAAACTTAGGTCATTTGTCATAACTTCCTGCACAGCATCACCAGGCCTCATGTCAGCACATTAAAAATAATGTAGGGCGCTGACAATAAAGAAAACTACAATACCCACAATCCCATTAGGGAATTGTCATTGGCGGTGGCACAGGTGACTGCAGACGCTCTGAGTTGTGACAAAATAACGACCGTCTAACGAAAACAAATTGGCGACCGAAGCGCTAGAGGTTGTACGCGCGTGTGTCAGTGTATGGAAATACAGAGAAAGTTAACACTTCCAAACTCTGTAGTTTCTTTTTGTCACGACTTTTTCCTGAAAACAGCTGCCGGGTCTGGTGTGAGAATATAGAGAAGCGGACGCGCACTTTTCCTCAACCTGACTCGTTGTGCCTGACCTTCAGAGCGGGTAAGTTGTGCTTCACCACCACGACTGAAATAAAAGCCTCCGCTACAACATCGCCACCTCCGCCTGGGATTTTAATGCATATTTTAAGACGTATTTCTCGTTTTCATGCCATGTTTTGTGTATTATCAACTTTAAAAAATAGCGCCTTAAAAGTTTATATTTTTCTTCTTCAACAACATTACTTTCTTATGTCGGTTATTTTAGACGCCCTCCAGTAAGAATTAAAAAAAAGTCCACCACGGATTCAAACTATACAGTGCGCATGTTTCCTGCGCAGCTATGGTTATCCTCACATCTTATTATTGCCTTTAGATTGCAAACATCACAAATCATGCAGAACCGTTGAATCTCTAGACAGTCATGATTTAACCATGACCTTTTCTGAATAGAACATTGGAATAAAGGTTAAATCATTTACGAGTGCAGGCAAAACAAACACAATCCATATTCACAGTATTATTTTTAGATGGTCCTGTCAAGTTTTTTTTCATATATTTTGAACACTTTAAAAGAATGCTTTGAGTGTGGAATTAATACTGTGGCATTTTTTTGGCAAAGACTAGTAGCACTAGATAAATCATATTGTGCCACGTTTCGTTTTTGCTGTCATTTGTGAGTCTGCAGGGAGCTGCCCCTCTTGCCATTTATAAGCTGCAGCCAGGCCAGTATCAGTAACAACACCTCAGCTCTGGGGTATGCTGCTATGTATAAGCTGTGACTGTAAACTGTTCAGACTGTAATACTCGGCTGCTTATTCAAGCACTTCACTTTAAAGTCCTGCATGGTGCCAACGCAGGAATAATGAAGGCACAGCTGACCACTTACTTGTTTTGTGGAAGGATTTAGTGTTAATATATGATGCTAGTAGTAGCATATGGCAGATATCTTGGCATTTAGCAGTCATTTTACTGACATGCTGTACATGCCTCGTCTTTGTTTACTTTGGAATATGTTGGAGGTTTGCTAATAATACAGTAATTCAACTAGAAATAATTATATTACTCTCAGTCCTTATCACGTTTGTTTTCCCAAATTACCGTGATCGGTGTTGATTTGAAGATGTACTGAGCTGCAGTTAAGATCTAATTTAATTCCCCTGACTGGAAGTTTTACTGAAGTCTGTAGGCTGACCCACATGTCTCTGCTATGCCACCTTACATTGCACCAACAAAGTGTTTGACATAAGACCCTGCTTCCTGACCCCTCTGGCCTCTGTCATCATGAACGCTGTTCCACAGAGACCCCAGCGAAGGTCAATGATCAGGGTTTAAATGTCACAACAAGTCTGCTCTGAAGTGACAAGCACACCTTCATATATCTCAAGTTTCTCTTTATGTTCATTGTCACTTGTCTGCATCCATCCTCTGCGTATTTGTTTCTTTGCAGACGTCACCGCTAGCTTTTAACATTGCTACCTCTGTTAAGACATTCTGTAATGGCATCTTTTAAGGTAGGGGAAATGAGACATGAAAACATATTTTCAGGACAGAGGGAGATAAACTGTTCCCTTTTTTTTTTTTTTTTCAGAGTTTGCCCTGAATCACTTCCAGTAAAATGATTTTTTTTTTTGGGAAGTTACACAAGCTCGCTGAAGTCTGTCTTGCACACTTGACTTGGTCATGCGTGAAATTATAAAAAAAAAAATGACTTCAATATGAGAAATAGACATAAATGGACACTGGGAGACATGAGGACATCCGTCTATCTGCTGTTATATTGTTATTGACACAGTTACAGATGAGCATGCAAATGAATGGGGCCTTATGAAGATGTACTCTGAATCAGAGTAATCTGAATGTTCTGTCTCGGTCTCTCATTTTATTACTTTCCAAACCGTCTTCTCCCTCTTTAACGTGAGTGCATGAATGAAAACATTTATGTTGCGTAACCAGATAATATAGATCTACGCTGCAGCAGCACTGGCACACAGTTTAGCTGTAACTAATGCCGTGCTACCACATTTCAATAAACCAGTATAACTGAATAATTGTCCCTTAATTTTATCATGTGCCTCTTGGTGTGTTTATATAATATTCATAATGAATTCCTCTGGCATTTAAGAAAAAAATCTGACCAGGAGATCATGAAAGATCAAATGCATGCTCATTTTGGATGCAACAGCAGCAACTTGTTTAATTAAAACTGGGGAACAAAGGACTGTACAAGTTTAAAAAAAAAAAAAAAGTAGGTGAATTGGCAACAGGTCAGAAATATGATTTGGTATGAGAGGAGTGTCTCAGAAAAGGTTCAGCACATATATTTTACTATCTGCTTTCTAAAATGTAATAACAATTTTAATAGAATCTGAGGAAATGTCATTGATCAATGTGCAAGGATGGAATGTGTCAATAACTAACTGCGATCATTAAAAAAAGACATTGTCAGTGAACACAGTGCACCACAACACCATCAGATCTGAGTTCTAATATTTATTACTCTTAAAAAAAAGCCATTGACATCAAAGCAAGACCCAGCAATGCCACCACCTACTGAACCCCAGCTTACTAAACATGGAGTCAGGTCATGTGGCTCACTGAATGAGCGTACGCAACGTCAGTCATAATCAGTTTTGTGAGGGGAAAAACATGTGTAGATGCAAGGTGTGTGTGGCTCTTCAGACCTTTGCCTGCTTTATTGTCAAAACTACCTTGTTTACAGGATAAGCACAGGTTGGAGTATGGGACAGCGGCATGTTGGAGGCCAGGCTTAGTTAATGCTCTTGGTTGTGAGGCAACTGTGAGGAAGGTCAGAGGTCACTGTCCAGTAAGCAGAGGTGTGGTGATGGCCGAGAGACTCTTTGTGCTCTTTCCACTTGCACAGCTCTAGCTTGCTGGTGAAAACCGAGCGAAGATGAGCAAAGAAATGTGACAGGAAGGTCAGTCATATTTACTGTTATTGTCTGGATCATTAGGTCTGGTGATTTGAGCATTTCTTCTGCTCATCCTCGACTGTCATCACTTTGGCACAAAAAGGCCACACATTAGAAAAATAGCACTGCTTCTTTTGGGTTGTTTGGGATGTTTTTGGCTTCACCGGGATCATGTCTGCTTAAAAGTGTCGGTGATTAGATTAATTTCCTTCAAGTAAACAGATGCAGGCAGCTATAGGCACAGAGCCACATGCACACACTCATGCAAGACAAACAAGCACATTAGCCTGGTTCAGAGGATGTGTGAGTGTAAAAGAGCATCAGGTGTGTGTAAACACAGCTTCGTCTGTTTGCCATATGGACACAGACACTTGTCTCTCTGCTTTGTGACGAGCCCAAGAAAAGGTGTATGAGGAACTTGTGTATTTTAAGGGAAGTCCAGTAGACACAAAGACAAACAAAAAGCCAACAATAAAACGAAAGTATAATCTTTTGAAGAAACCTTGGGCTTTTTCTTGAAAACCAGAGGAATGACAGCATGACATGTGCTTTATGACAACATGACCCATGATCTGTCAGAGGTGAGTGTGGGTGGGATGTTTTAGGGCATGTGCTGAATGTGTGACTCCACTTCCTCATCTTATCTTCATTCCTCTTGTTTCATATCCTCTTTTGTCTGACAGTCAGTAGTGATGGAGTTGTCTTTTGGTTGTGTTAGAATGTTTTTGTTTTTTTATCACTTCATGAGTTATATTTACTTTTTTTTTTATTTGATTTTTGTGCCTCTTGTGGCCTTTATTATTTGCAATTCTAAGACATGAAAGTGTTGCAGGGAGAGGGGGGAGGTGCACAGCGGGGGGGCAAAGGCCGGAGGACAGCAGACCCTCAAAACACGGAGCAATCCAGCAGCTCTCATCATCAGTTTTGTTTCGCTGAATTTCAAGATGAAGACTTAAAAAAAAAAAAAGAAAAATAAAGAACACAAACCAGAATCAGAAATACTTTATTAATCCACAGTGGAAGCTTTATTCAGTGAGCTCATTCTGCAGAGAAACAAATGAAATCAGTGTTATTTGCTCTTGTAGTTGAACACCCACAACACTTTTATTCTTCTTCTTCTTCTTCTTCTTTTTTTTTTTTTTTAAATAAACTTGATCTGTGCTTGCCGCACCTTGAATATTATCCCTCCTGGGCTCCATAAACAAGTTTTCTCAGTACAATTCCAAGTATCCTTGATACTAAGAGGTTGTTTGAAATCAGTGGCAGATAGAAGGAAACATCCCATAAAAGCACAGATAATGTTGAACACACTTTTCAAACTGATTTCAAGTTTGTAAAAAGGAAAGAAATGCTATATTGATAAAAAGATCCACAAACTTACCTGTATGCCTTTCTGTGGCCGCCCCCTTCTTTTTCTAATGACACAATTCTCAAAATATATTTTTTAACAACCGTGCTCCTTTGAGTTGAACATGTGTGTCTTGTGTCGCATCAGATTATTAATTAAAAGCTTCTTTTTCAGATTATTTTCTGTAACTGGTGGGAAAACCTCGAAGCGTCCTGATAATATGGACTGAGTGGAGAGTTGTGTTGATTTTAGACAGCAAATTATTCAGGGATGCATTTTACATCAACGAGCAGCGATAATGGAAGAAGAGAAAACTCAAGTGTAAATTAAATTAATACTACGGTTGTTTTGTCACGTAGTTTTAAAATGTTTTCAATTGAAAATGTAGCTCTAAGTTCAAAATTGTTGCTGACTTATTGAGCACGTCTTGGAAAACTCCTTCTGATGCTTTTAAGATGTGTAGACCCACTAGCAGTCGTACCGTACCTGCAGCCAGATTCCTTGAGCAGGCCCCCCCCCCAAAAAAAATACAATACGTGGAACAATACAGTTTGCAATTAGACAAGACTAAAGATAATGTCAAACATGTACACCCAACGACTGAGGTCATGGGAGCAGGCCACAACTCCAGCAACCCTTGAAAGAACTTATAAAATGATTAAATGTAAGGTCAAATTAATTAAAGAAAATATTTTATTGTTTTTTCTGACCATACATTTAATAACTTGTTTTAGAGTACTTAATTGTGTAAATAAAATAATCATGTTTACGCTGATAATTTGTGGAAACAAAATGGTTGGAGTGGTCCAGAGTCCCTCTGTGATTTATGTAGATGAATTTAGGATCTAATCTTGTATTTTGGAAACGGAGCCACAATTTTTGTTAACACTCATGTGGAGAGTAAAATGTAAGATGACTGAAATGGTTAAAGTGAATATTTCTGAGGGTCTCCGGCCTCCACTAGCACTTGTTACCAACTGCAGTTGCATCTTAGGTTAATACATTAGTTTGGTCTAAACATTTTTGATGTAGTATTTTATGAGAACATTTTATTTACACATTTGGTACTTTGAAATTACAATGTTTATTGTCTTTAAGTACTCATTAGCAGGAATGAGGGAGGAGGAAGTAGTTTGTTGTTTTTAAAGTTGCAAATATACTAGGTTTATTTATTCATATAGTTATTTCGGTAGATTCACTTGCATTGCATTTGTATGGATGGCCAAGAGTAGGATCCTGGTTTTCATCATCATCAGAGGGCATGATGTGGACTTTGACAAGGATGCAGAGGATTTGGACTTGAGCTTTGTCAAATAAAGCTTACCTGCTTCCTCCACATCTATACTCATCAGCTTTATTGGACTATGGTGTTAAAGAAGGGTCTGAAATGAAATGAAGGTTCGAAAAAATAACAGGTTTTGGGGGGTGGGGATAGTAGACTCCTTACTAACTGGTAACAGGTAGACATATCAAATTTACTTTTTCCTTCCAGTGATTCTTAGGATATACTTATGATCACAAAAAAAAAAGAGAAAAAAATTACATGAGGCTATTTTGCTGTTTTGCTGGTGCTATAAACGTGCTATAAAATCTAGTTACATTCTCTCAAAAATTGTTACAAAATCGTCTCAGTCTAAATTCAAAGTTCCTACTTTCAGTCCTAGACTCTTGCATTTCCTGATCTCTTTCTGCGTACGGACACTTCTTCCATCTCTCTTTCTTCGGCCAACAGTAGCCCAGTTTGCACCAGCGCCCCGTAGGTGAACAGCTGATGGCAGTTATAGTTAGTCCTCGACAGATCTGGTTCAGGGGTTGTGGGTTTGGTGACTCTCATGATTTGTTTAGCATAGGTTTTATGTCGGATGCCCTTCCTGCCACAACTCTCTGCATTTATCTGGGCTTGGTACCGTCTTAAAAAGACACAGCAGTGTCTTTTCTGTGGTTTGCCTTTGAAAGAAAATAAATGTATCATTTTTCTTTTGATGTAGGCAAAATAAATGTATGACATTTTGTTTTGGTCCGGAACAAAAGTAAGAAACTCCACATGTAAATGCACCCACTCCAGTGGGACTGTCTTCTCCTCATCAGAAAAACAAGTACCCTAAATTGACTATGTAAATAGCTGTACACTTTGAACTTCTTTTATTCAACCCTTCTTCAAGAGGGTGAGGAAAAGGGAAGGGTGGATCTGATGTGATATTGCACGAGACAGAGAGCAGAACATTTTGTTAAGAAGTTGATTTTCTTGTGTGACGGTGAAAGTGGAATTAGTCTTATGGGGGGTGTCTTATCTCCAAGCTCATCTCCTAAATGCCTTCCATTCCACATTCTTGTACACAATGACACTCACTCATGCAAGAGCAAAAATGTTGTGTAGCTGGTCGGTTGGCTACTGCACTGGAGTACCAAGACTGGAGTAGATTGCTCGATATTAATAGGTGTGTTTTTATACACGTACATACACATATATACACCTAAACAGTGGGAGATGTCTCTAAATAGTTTCCTGTGAATTGTTATCCTCATATATATCCTTTTTATTTACGCAAATTTGCTAGCCTATGAGGACTAGCCATTGGTGAAGGTGCAACAGTGTGTTTGAATACTGCATAATTTAGGACTCTCACAGTGTAACAATATAACTTCTAGCACGGTTGTGACATTATGTTTTTCCTCCACACATATTCTTTTAAAAAACATTTGGGAGCTGAAAAGGCAAGCTGTCACTGTGAGTGTGAAATGTTTTCCATTATTGCTCAATATCCGATTACAGCTGCTTAAAACATGAGCATCTCCTTTAACTCTAACTTTTAATTTCAGAATACATGACATATTTTCCATAGGTTACAGCTCTGTAATGCAGGCAGGCCACTTTAGCAACTAGGCTATTATCTAACTGTACTTTTTCTTTTAAAAAAAAGAAAGAAAAGTGTAGAATAACATTGAAAATCTTCCCTAAATCATCAGCAAATTTGTTCCGAATCCTGCTTGTAGTCACGTGAATAATAGCACACTGCCTTTTAAGGTTTTAAAATTTGAGATGTGCAACAAACAAACCAACAAACAATCTGGTAAGGACAGCAGAAATACCTTTTCATGTATCATGGGTCCTCAGCTTTGTCCTCGTCTGGCACATTGACAGCGTTGTTATGTAATCCTAAGAGTGGATATCCTTCTGCTAGCATGGCTGGGTCAGACTTCATACTTCACTCAGACACATCAGCGCAGTTGTTCAACACTCTCAACAGAGCTGCATTGGTGAGCTATATATTTAGTATTTGTTTTCAGCCTCTTGGCAGCCATAGTGACTGAGGGACGAAAAGATGGAAAACTCGCCTGCCTGACAAAGAAAAGTGCGTCAAAGTGCGTCATTAGTTTGTGCATGTGTAAATGTTTTTGAAGTGTGGGCTTGTGTCAGTGGTCTTGTCTTTTAGCCTTCTTGATAAGCCATTGTCAAAAAGCGCATAATGCAGTCCTGGGCAGTGCTTCTCTTCCTACTCAAAGGCCTCGTGATTGGCTAGACTTGACAGGAACATAGTTCATCCATCCAATAAGCTGATGCCCCTCATGGATTCAGCCCCTAGACCAAAATAACCCAGTAAATACACTGTGGTCACTATGAGTACTGGAGCTTGCCCACTAGTGAATTCTTTGTGTACAAACAAGGGATTCTTGTCAGTTTGGTGCTGCTGGATCGTGCAGGCCTCTGTTCCCTTCTGTTATGATAGGAACAACTCGCCTTGTGGTTTTCATGTTTGTCTCTCTTCATTCAGGGATCCAGAGTGGGGAGAGGATGGTTGAAGGGACACAAATAGCTGGGTTAGATATGGTGATGAGAGAGAGAGGGAGAGAGAGAGATTACATTCCAACGTGTTGCATTTTACATGAGGCACTGCTTATTTATAGTGTTATTCTGTGGCCATGAGGCAAATGTTGACTGATTTACAGAAAATGTTCAGAACTAATCATTGTTTATTTTAGTGGAATACAAAGACTTTGTTTCATGTTAAAATATTAGTTTCATTTCCATTCAAAGAAATATTTAGGTAACGTCATCTAGCTGTTGTTGTCATATGTTCCTGCTATTTACAAAAAACAACCAAAGCATTTTCTCTTGTTTGATGGTACTGTGTCACACATCAGCAGCAATGAAACTAGCTCACAAAGATGCAGTGGACATCACGACAGACTACGGAGTTCAGGAAAGTAATGGTGGAAGAGAAAATAAGAGTGACTGAATAAGAAACCAAACGAGGGTAATGCTGTAAAAACAACTTACCTTCCATGCCTTAGGTGGGTCCACTGATTTAAAAATGATAAGTTTGCTTTACTGGACCCTAAAAGAATGATTTATTCAAGCTAAATATGATTTACTGGTACATGCTCGGCACTCAGATTCCCTCTTCTTTTTCTTTTGAAAACTTTAACCGAGCATAGGCAGTGTTGGCAAATGCTCCGTTAAAGATGTATCTTTGTACATTGAATAGTCCAGATCATCATGATTCACTTAAAGTGTAGACCGTCCTCTTTAAACCAAGAGGTGTCACAAAAATATGGCATTTACCACTTGGCAATTACAGCCAATTACAGTCCTTCCATTTTCGGGGGCTCAAAAGTGTCCTGACAAAGCGACATATTTGTATAACCATAGTTTTTATTACTTAGACTTGGAACATTCCTCAGAAGTTGAGATTCCTCCTCGGACATGTTTTTCCAGGCCTTCAGCACAGCCACTTTCAGTTGCTGCTTCTTTGTGGGCCTTTTCTGTTTTCAAAATTGCCTTTACTAATGGAAAAGCATGGTCTATTAGGTTGAGATTGACAGTTGTTCGTGGCTTTTCTTTAATAAGTTTAGAGTTGCTTCCACATTATGTTTAGGGTCATTGTTCCTCTGCACTTTGAAGCAGTGTTCTGTCATTCTTTGTTGCATTAGGCCGAACGTGAGCAGAGTAAAACCAGATACAGCTCAGAATCCATCTTCAGTAAACATCAGTGAGTCTCTGTCGTTCAGAGCGTGACATGCCCATACCATAACACTGCCTCCACCATGTTTGATACATGTGGTATGCTTTGTATCATGAGCTGTTTCTTTCCTTTTCTATTTATTTATCTATTATTATTTTTTTATCTAATATTTATTTATTGCTATTATTATAATACAAGTTGATCTTGGTGTGGAGAGGAACCACAAATACCACAAAAACTAGTATCCTATGTTTTTGCTGCTGGTGATGTCACAGCAGTGGTCCAGCAATAGTCTGGATGGTGACATCTTCTGACACTGAGCTGAGATGGAGATGTTTTGTTTCTGAAAATTTCATTTCAAACCAGACTAGCGCCACAGTTGATGTCCTCTCTCTCTCTCTCTCTCACCTCTGCTTTGACAGCTGTCTGACAGACAGGCTGCTGTCACTCAGAGATCAGCTGGGCAGTGTCTAGTTAACAAACAGGAAGGTTGCGCATTTCTCCGTTTGATGCACAAAATATCAAAACAAGGATATAGCTGAAGACGCGTGAACGTGAAGAGTGATGGCTCAGCGTCTGTCTTCAGACAGTTTGTGGTGCTCTGCACAAACACCCCACACTCATCAAAGTCTTTTTTTTCTCCTGATAATCAAAACAGCTAAGGTGATCGCTGCAGACACTTTGTCCTGGATCCCAAAGGTGGATCATGGAGTCTCAGCTTTGCTCGGTGACGGTGGAGGGACTGAGGCTCAGAGGAAGAACGTGAAGGATAGTTTATTAATGTCCAGCATCCACTGAAGCAGGTCTGCAACCAGCCATGCCAGTTATGTTTGGGCAAAGGTGTGACGAACATGTAAAAGACTACACATTTTTCCAGCCAAACTACACAAATTTCAGGTTTAAATGTCAAAAAACATATCTCACTGTACACCAAAACAGCTAAAATATACTACCATTATTCAGTGCTTTACTTCTACTTTAATCTGTCCAAGCTTTATTAGATGTTTTCTGACAATGGCAGACCTTTTTGAAATTTTTAAGCTCATCAGTCTTTTGTTTCTTTTTAAGTATGTACCAAACTGTTGATTTGGCCACATCTTTTCTTAATTTTTAATTTTTTTTCTTCAGCCTAATGAGATTTCTTGGGACTTTGTATTAGTAGCTCCTTGAAAATAGTTACTGTGGTTAAAATGGTAAAGGCCTTTTTTTTTTTCCTAAAGCCTCTTAAATGAAAACTTTGTTTACACTTTAAGTACAAAAGTCTGTCATTTTCCAAATACTTAATTGAACATTCAGTGTTTCTGTTTATTACCATCACTCAGGAGACTCCCCTGAGACAGCCTGCCAATGGCTAAAGGTCAAACTTGTGTTAAAAATTTTTCTTTGTTATTCCCCTTGTTGGATGAATGTATCATCTCTAAATTTCAACATTAAAGATTTATACTTGCTTGTTAAGAGCAACACAAAAATATCAGATTTAAATCTATTTAAAAAGCATTGAGCGAGAACTTTAAACCCTACACAATCACCCTATCAGTTAAGGTAAACAGCAACATATTTATATATATGATATAAAGTCCTGAAGTTGTACTGTCAGTGTTGATGCGCTCAGGGAAATTCATACCATCAATCGCAGTTCTCTGAAGTACTTCAAAGTATTGCTTTTAACTTGAAGTACTGTTCTTTTGTGGGTGATTTCTTGTAAGATTTTCTGGACAATGACACATCTAATTTACAACCTTTGGTGAAATATGGAAACAGCAATCTTGTTTATTCAACTCTTTCATTTTGTAGAAAATTGAAACGGATTATATACAACACAAAACTACTGACTTTTTAAACATATATCCAAAAGTTTTATTTGAGGGAAATATTTTTGAGATCATGTTTGATGGGAAAGATTTGACGATCATGATGAAAGATAACAAAATCGCCAAGAAAAAGAAGTAAACCTCAGTATCTCGTTGCACCTCCTCTGGCTTTCAGGACTGCTTGGAATATTTGAGTCATGGTCACTTATGAGAAATAATACCATTCATGAGTCATTGTTTTACAGCTGACATATCAGTTTTGCTGGTTGGAGACTTGGCATGGACCTTTTCTTTTCGTGCTTTTTTTTAGTCAAATTGAGATGTGGACTCTTTGCTGGCAGTGTTTGCAGGCAAAGTTTCAACGCTCTTTTCTCTGCAGCAACATGCATTATTTTCCTGAAAAATGACACCATCATTCCCAAACCTGCTTTTGATTGATGGGGGAAGATGTCCGCTATTGGCCTGTGCGCTTGTGCAGTTACTGACATGCAGCTCCATGTCATCAGTGAGTGGAAACGTTTTCTTCTGGCGTTCATCTTTGTTGATATTGGTGTGTTCGCCAAACGAAAGGTCCAGCATCACCCCCTTCACCAGTGGTGGTTTGTGATTCAACAGTGAATCCACTTTCATCCGATCAAACACGGCCTGCGATGGCTTCTGTTTATCTCTCTTTAACGTTGTTTTCTTCTTGGTCTCGTATCATTCAGTTGATTTCTGACAGAAACAAAACCGATGTTTCTTTCTTTAGGTGCGTGTTTTCTATTTTCACAACGTAAGTGATTGAGTTTTCTGATACCATAAAATTCTTCCTTTATCTACCTGTATGTTTCCCTTCTACCATCATCCTGTTTTACCTGAAATGTTAGACCAGTTTGCAGTGTTAATGCGCAATAAAAATTATATGCTGATTCATTGCCTTGTTTTTTAGAAAGAAAAACAAACGAAGCACGTGCACTGTAACTTGTAACAGAATAAGGAACTGCTTCCAAGTCTGTGTGTTTTCTGCATGCGCATGTGTAGGCGTTACTATATGTAAATGCTGTGTAGCGCTTTAACAGGGAGGCTGCTCTGAAGGAGGAGTTTCACATTTGTGAGCAAGACAGGAAAAAAAAAATAAAAAAGGGATGAGTTTGTTAGACACAGGACTCTCCTTGTTGTTGCCCCAGACTACGACATTCAGGCTAATTTAGGGGAAGAGGGGGAGAGCAGGAGAAAGAGAAGGACAAGTAGGAAGCTGAGCTGGCTGCTAGAGAGGAGGAGGAAGGTGACTAATAGTAGCTGGAATCAGCCTACTGTATAAACTGGTTGGTGTGGGGAGGAGGGGCTTCACAATCTGTATGCACAAGCTGTCCGACTCAACGAGAAACTGTCAGTTTTTGGCAGAAAGTGTTTGTATTAACACGTGGAAGAACAGATCACATCTGGTTACACTATGTTGTCTTTGGGATAGTAGGAGAGTCTACCGGTAAGAATCTTAAGTTCATACACACAATATCTGTCGTTAGGTGCTCTGCTCCCTGACTGACGGCTTCAGTCAGCCTGTGCTTCATTCATGCTCATTTGTTGTGCAGTCAGAAGTCAGTCTGAACTAATGTCAAAAGTATTCTGCGCGAAACATCTGCAAGAACGAGCTGTTGATTTTAAACTTGGATAATCAGTGACATGTACAGATGCAGGTTTGTCCAAATTCCTATCAAAAGTATGACTTACTTCTCCTGACCTTTCAAAAGCAGAAATAGAGTTTAGGGTAACCATTGCTGCATTGTTACTTGGGTTCAAATGAAGTTATGTTGGAGTGGTGGTGGGTGTGGTGGAGGGCAGGGGAGGGTCATTTCTAATTGATGAGTTGAAACGGAGTCCAGATCCGATCGTGGGTTTGAGTACCTTCACCAGCATGTACGCCTTCTCTGAATTTGTTGTGATACCACCCAGTGTTGTATGTGTCGAAACAGTTTGGTTACGCAGGGAACTGCTTCAAGTCTTTGAGAATTTGGTACCAGTATCAAAACATTTCAAGGAAAGATTTTGGTTTAAAGCTTTGCTCCTTCTTAAAAATGGTGGCATAACAACAAATTTTATTTCTTCCATGCACTGCCTGCAGAGGAAGCTGCTTCAACACTGACAAAACTAGGACTTGTAAAAACTCTTGAAGGGAAAAGAGAAGTGATACATTGTGGTTATTACTGATGATTCTGCTCTATTGTTTTTCCTGTCTGTCATTATGCTGTGCTTCAATTAGAGAGTACGAGGGTTGTTGATGTCCCCCTCCTCACTAGTTTCAGACCCTATTTTGTGTAGTAGTGTGAGGGTTGACGGTTACTGTGTGAAGGGTCTTTCTTGATCAACCATACTTTGGCTGTTTTGATTCCAAACATCGTGATTCACATCCATTGTTGATGAGTTTCAGTGAATCATTCCGATTAACTTCTTAAAGTTGGTTACTGAGCAGAAATGCTGGATGACAGCAGTTCATATCAGTGGTGGCACAGTGGGCAGTTTCTGCTTAGTTAGTTAAACAAACGGTTAACCTCAGGTCTGCAGCCTGAAGGCCACAGAGGCTCAGCATTTTGAATATCTTGCACTCGTTTGAAAAAAGACCAGAAAAAAGCAGGTGCTAACACAAGATTCAGTGGATTGCACTTTTTAGACTTGATAAATGAACTTTTCAAAGGGCTGCAACAGTTTACTGTATGAAAAGGCTGAATCCTGTAACAGCAATCCAGAATCAAGACAGCAGAGCATTTGCTACATATATTTTTGGGTCTATGACCACGGTCTGTTGCTCCCTGTGTTTCCGTTGGGGAAATTCTTTGCTTCTCTAAATGTCTTGCACACCTGCAGCTTCCTCTTCGCTAATACTTCATCATCCTCCCTGCTACTTTTTTAACAAACAAAGTCTCCCCCCACCCAAATAACTGTTTATTCATTGTGTCTCTTTTGGTAGTTTTACATTTTGTACCAATTATTGTCTTGTGTCTTTTTTTCTCTCTCACATCATCACTGCCTGTCTTCATCCCCCTCTGCCCATGACTTCCCTTGACCATTGCCTCTCCACCAACCAGACATGTGGTGACCAGCATAAGCAGTGTTTATACCTCTTTGTGAGCTCTTATTTTCCCTCTCAAACAGGTAACTATGCATGCATATGTGTTTGTGTGCTTTGAAGTGTATGTTCAGTAGGTGCTAGTCTGATTGCAGAGGACTAAACACAGGAGCTACTCCTGACTTGAATGGAATAGAACTGATGATTAATATTTCTTGGGTCCTAAAGTGACCTCTTACTCTGATGTGCCCGCACAAACCCTGTGTACTATAATGGAACACATCCTCAGCATAGATGTGAGGTGGTAACAGGAAGTTTTTTATATCTAAAGCTGACTGGGTCTGTATACCAGCCTGTCTGTCTGTGTGCCATTACAGAGGAGTTTGGTGTCTTTTGGCACCATGGGTTATGAATATTTGTGTCTGTGTGTGTGTGTCTATGTGGGAGTTTATGTATCCAAGATCAGGACTTCATACCTCGAATGCAAGCGTTGGTAAGCAATCGTAACGTACTTCCCCCCCATTAAGTAAATGCGGTAATGGTAGTTAAGTAATATTGATAATGTTGATCTGTTTACTTGTACTACCCTCGAAAGCCGAAGAGTAGAGGAGTGATATACATGCATTCTTACCCTTTACATGCACGCCCTCAACCCCACCTACCAGCCAACACATGGAGAGATGCATGCGGATACACATGCACATAAACAAAACAGAAAATGCACCGTGGCTGAGGGGAACAGGGTGTTCCTGAAAAAGAGAACAGAGAGCAGAGGGTTATTTTAGTCATTAGAGAAGGCAGACAGCCAGCTTCGTGCAGAAAGTGTGTTTAGGTTATGTGTTGTCATTGATTATTATTAAATTTTCTTATATGATCAGGTCAGCAAATATAAATATGTAAAAGATTATGATTGTGAAAAACAGCGAGATGATTTATGTTGTTATTTGATCAGCATTCTGCCTGCTGTCAGCCAGTGTGACTGTTTCCTTCACAGCTATTCTCTGTGCTCTCTGTACATCATTTCAGTACAATGAATTTCATCAGTCATTATTGTTACCAGATTTTCTTTTTCTATTTTTGCTTTGAGAAGACACAGCAGTTATAAATTACTGACTTCTTTTCTGGAGACCCTCTTTACCAGTTCTTTCTTTCTTTTAAAAAATGTGACATTATTTGTCAGTAAATTGAGGAGAACCCGAGTGAGTCAGCAGTTAGTTTTTGTTGGGCTGCGTCATGAGTGAGAGGAGAAACACATACACGTTGGTACAGACTTGAAGAAGCATCACCATTTTAAAATTTAGAATTTATTTTGGATGTTTATCAATATATATTTTTGAAAATTCTAAATCATATGTTGTTGTGAGAATTTCAAAACAACTTTTGAACTGCTCCAGGCTTGAAAGGAACTTGAAAAGACTTCTACTGTATGTTGGTTCAGAGTTATTCGAAATATGACTGTAAATTGAGTGTAATTCTTTAAAGCTTTAAATGCATACTCCAAATACTAATTTTACACTCACATTTTTGTGAAAGGGCTCAATGTGTGTGTATATCCCATATTTAGGTGCTGGCCGCCAAAGAGACTTTCCTTGGCACTGTACAGTTGCATCTAAAAATACACTCTCCACAAATCAACACCATATTCCAGAGCACAGGTGCCACAGTCCCACACTTCAATATGTGTGCTTTGTATTTATCTGTTAATGTGTATTTGGTGCATGAAAGTAAGGCTATAAATGCACACTTTTTATTTATTTATTTATTTATTTTAAATACAACTCTGTCTATAGTTTACTTATTGTTCACAAGTGTTTCTGTGACTAATATGTGGCACAATCCAGCGCTGGCCTCTGACCTGGGCTTCCTCCGCGTTGCATCCTCCTACTGGCCGTCAGTGTTTGAAGTGAAAGAGGCCGTGACATGACAGCATTGGATACACAATGGTCTCTGTGTGCTCCTACTGCGTCACAAATGTCCTCACTGGATGTCAGGCAATGGGAGGCCCCTAAATAGGATATCGTGTTGTCTGGCAGCAGTGTGTCACCATATGATTTCAGGAAGTGATATTTTGCCCCTTTTTTATGTGTAATATGTGACAGGACATCCTACAAAGCTTGAGCAGAAGGCAACTCAACCTTCCACTCTTTTTAGGATGACCGTGGCCTGGGTGACTGAGAATGTACAGTAGCATGTTACCAGATATGTGCATAGTCATGTAAGGAAAAAGTGCACCTTCTTTCAGTTTGCAGTTTCACAGTTAAGGAAAAAAAAAAGTCATCTGGTTCTTAAATGGGTAAAATCTCATGATGAACGACATCACATGACCTATTACGTAGCTTCCTTTTTCATTTAACTAAAAGTAAGCCAAAATGCAGATGCTGTGTGTGAACCTCATGTTGTCCACTGGAAGAAGGAAAGTAAGTAGCAGCCAGGTGCTGTTGGTCATATGCACATGAATGACTGATCATTGAGAGCAGACTTGTTTATTTGTTTTTTGTTTTGTTTTGTTCTGGAGCATTTGCATGCGTGTGTATACATATATATGTATATGTATACACACGCTGTATTGTCAGAAGTATTCACTGACCTTCCTTGACTCATGTATGAACTTAAGTGACGTCCCATTCTTAATCCAGAGGGTTCAATATGGCGACGGTCCACCTTTGCAGCTATAACAGCTTCAGTTCTTCTAGAAGGCTGTCCACAAGGTTCAGGAGTGTGTTTATGGGAATTTTTGTCCATTCTTCCAGAGGAGCATTTGGGAGGTCACACTGTTGTTGGACCAGAAGGTCTGGCTCTCAGTCTCTGCTCTAATTCATCTCAAAGGTGTTCTACCAGGTTGAGGTCAGGACTCTGTGTAGGCCAGTCACGTTCATCCACACCAAACTCATCCAGGTCCGTCAAGACCTGGATGAGTTTGACCTCATGGAAGAGGAAGGTTCCATCTCCAAACTTTTCCCACAAAGCTGGGAGCATGGAATTGTCCAGAATCTCTTGGTCTGCTGAAGCATTCATAGTTCCTTTCTCCTAGATGGAGAAGCATGATTTATCACTCCAGAGAACGCATCTGTTGTAATACGTGCAGAATGTGGCTTAGCGTTGTCTTGCTGACGTAAGAAGTGACGTCCCTGAAAAAGACGTGGCTTGGATGGCAGCATATGTTGCTCCAAAACCTGTATGTACCTTTCAGCATTAATGGTGCCTTCACAGATGTGCTAGTTAGCCATGCCATGGGCACTAACACACCCCCATACCATCACAGGTGCTGTCTTTGGAACTTTGTGCTGGTAACAATCCGGATTGTCCTTTTCCTCTTTGGCCTGGAGGACATGAGGTCCATGATTTCCAGAAAAAAATTTGAAATGTGGACTCGTCAGACCACAGCACACTTTACCACTTTGCTTCAGTCCATCTCAGAAGAGCTCAGGTCCAGAGAAGCCAGCAGTGTTTCTGGGTGTTGTTGACATATGGCTTTCACTTTGCATGGTAGTTTGAACTTGCACTTGTAGATGCAGCAACAAATCGTGTTAACTGACGATGGTATTCAGAAGTGTTCCTGAGTCCACGTGCTAATATCCTTTACAGAATGATGTCAGTTTTTAATGCAGTGCCACCTGAGGGATCGAAGGTCACGGGCATTTCAATGTTGGTTTTGGGCCTTGCTGCTTACATGCAGAGATTTCTCCAGATTCTCTGAGTCTTTTGATGATATTATGGACATAGATGATGAAATCCCTGAATTCCTTGCAGTCGTCCATTGAGAAACGTTGTTCTTCAACTGTTGGACTATTTGTTCACACAGTTGATCACAAAGTGGTGAACCTCGCCCCATCTTTGCTTGTGAACAACTGAGCCTTTCAGGGATGCTCCTTTTATACCCAGTCATGACACTCACCTGTTTCCAGTTAGCCTGTTCACCTGTGGAATGTTCCAAATTGGTGTTTTTTGAGCATTCCTCAACTTTCCCAGTCTTTTCTTGTCCCCGTCCCAGCTTTGTTTGGAACGTGTTACAGTATCAAATTCAAAATTAGTGAATATTTGAAAAAACAAAGTTTATCAGTCTGAGCACTAAATATCTTTAAATATCTTTGTAGTGTATTCAACTGAATATAGATTGAAAAGGATTTGCAAATCGTTGTATTTTGTCTTTATTTCCGTTTTCCACAACTTCATTGGAATTGGGGTTGGACATACAAACAAAACCACAAGATGTACACAGCAATGTCTTTTCAAAAGACAACACTAAAATGGAGATGTTTGTCCAGAATCCACTACAAACCTGAACACAGCCTGTTAACACCAGTACTTCAGACCAACCATCAGTGATGCCCACCAGCAAATCTAAAACAGAGCAAAGGGAAAATGTAAGGAAGTGTTGCAGTTATTGACACACCAGTCCAACTTTTTTGGTCCCTATTCCAATACCTGAGTTTTTCATTAGCCAATACCTGATAGGAATGATGATATGTAGAAAAGACTGAAAACATCGGGCTTATTTGTATAGCTTTATATAGCTTTATATTTGTACGTATAAATTAACTGAATAATTGTTTATTAAACATGTGAGTATGTAAGCCCTTTGGAATGAATTGGTTTTTGGCATTTATGTGCCTTAAAAGGGATCTTCATTTCAGTCACAAACAGAGACAAAAGCAATGCACTGCAGCTGATAACACTTAAATCATAACTTATTTGACCAGAATTGGTAAATAAGTAGTAAACGCACAAGAAATTGTAATTCTGTTATCAGGTTAAGCACATTGTCTTTTATTGTGACTTAGATGAAGACCAGGTCTCATTTTATGGCAAATTATTGCAAAAATCCGGAAGAGTTCAAATACTTATATATAAAACTGATTTTTTTTCTTCCATCTGCAGCTGTGCGAGCAGCTGATGCTTGTTTAGACTATGTTGGACCTGATATCCAATATAAAAATTAGAATCGGTGCATCCATAGCGGCAAATGTTACAGTTAAAGTACATGCCTCAACTGAGCTGATGGGCTGCATCAGGACTTTCAGACAGCTGTACGTAAACAAATGTCCACAAACATCAGTGAACTGAAGCAACATTGTAAAGAAGAGACTGAATATGTCATACAGAAAAACAATTACTCCAAGTTGTTGGTCCCAAAGGTGGATCTACAAGCTGCTGGAGTCATGGAGTGTGTTCAGTTTTTCACACAGTGCATCTGCATATTAGCTTTGTTTCTTGTAGATAAGCAAGAAAAAAGAAACAAAGTTATGGGTAGTTTTTTGGCTAAAGTTACATTTACTGAATTTTGAAACTTGGTAAAGGCCAAATGATTTGAAATTGTTGGTATGTTCTTTTTAATGTAACTTTTATATACCATAAGTGGCTAAGCTATGGTATATAAGCCCCCCACCCCCATCCCCACCCATCCCCAGGTGTTTTTGACTGTTGGACTGATACCTTAACTTAATCCGTCATTGATGTCCTATTTCGTTGATTTCTGTCAGCAAGAAAGTAGGAAAGTTTCCAATCAGAATGATGAAAGTCCTTCAGATGTTTCTATGCACCGTGTTGAGCTCCGTGCAGGCAGCTTGTCTGTATCAGTTACCTCCATCATATGCCATGCTGACAGCTTGGCTGCTGGTTTACTTTAGGCCTACACAACAGGCACCACACCTACTTTATGGCACATTTCCATTTGTACAAGAGTGAACGGGGCTTTCTCCACTTTCTTTGGCTCATTCTGTTAAGTTGTCACTGAAGACACACGTTTTGTCTTTTTGTCAAATGCATAAAATTGACGGTTGTATACTGACACACTTTACAGATGGAAAAATGACTGAATGGAATTGTTCTAGAGCTGGTTGAATCTGCTAGTATTATAAATATAAGAAATTGGCTTTGTGTTTAGTCTATGTGCTGAAAGTCATGAATTTTGTTTATTTATTTATTCATGGTTACAATATATTGTGTAAATGTCTATTACAATTTGTGCATGGATGAGTGTATGCACATATTTTATTCTCTAGCAGGCATCACGACTTTAGTCTAAGATGTAATCACGGTATTTGTCACACCACAGTTACGCTGTGGGCTGTCCTGCTCTGTGCACGTGTGCACATGGACCTGTTTTTCTGTGTAAAGTAGATGGCTGCTGATATCATGACAGCAGGGCTCCAGATTTTAGCATCTGTAATTCTGAGTGTTAGTTTAATACAGTTTTTGAAGTTCGGAGCCGCTAGTGCAGCGTTGGGGTTTGTCTAGGCTTACGCATACACAGTTTTGTGTATGTGTTTCAGTGTGTGTCTCTGCATGGGTTTGTGTTTTTCATGTGGGCCATTTAATGGGCACAAAGCGGGCAGTGTGTGCCCCCTCGGGTGCTGAAATGTACTCTTTGGACAACGGGCAGCTTCAGTCCTTCTCAATAGGAGCTGCCCTTCTTATTGTACCTCATGCACAATGAGCTTTTCTCTCTCCGTCTGTCTTTCTCTCTGTGTCTTTCTTTCTTTATGACCATATACAGACAGTCTTTCTGATGAAAGATTTAAGAAATCAGATTCTGACTGATGCGTTGTCATTTTTCATCTCAGTCCACATCACTAAGTACATAGAGCAGAAAGCTGTCCCTGGTTTCATCACACCTTAAAGTTCTGACAAGCTTAGTCATGTGAGTTCAGTATTGTCCACAAGTCATTGCAGAAGGGGAACTGTCTGCCCTGGGACTCCCCACTGAATGTTTGTGAGTTTGTTTTTGTGTCTGCGTGAGAGAGAGAAAAGGAGATGCTTCTACGGGGTGATGCGTGTTCCCCTCATCTTTCTGCTCACATGATCCCTGAAGAACAACAAGATAACATGACACCCACATGACCTCTCCAACTCTGCAGAGGAAGTCTTCTTTAATTCACTGTAATTGGATGGATGATCTGTGAGATACAGTGAATGTAAAGATGCTTCCTTAGATATGCTACGGAAGTGTTCTTTAGGCAATACGTTGACGTGCACATGAGCTTTTTAAAATTCTTTTAAAATTCTTTCTTTCTGAAAAAGAAATCATTCAAAGGTTGTCATTAGGTGTGACATGTATCCATCTGTCTTCCTTTTCACCTGCTCCCTATAGCAAACATCTGTGTAGGACAGTCTTCTTTAAAAAAAAACAAACATTTTGTCTGAACATTGTGTGATTTAATTTTGTCTGCTTTATGCCTTTAATATTATCACAGTATTTTCTATTTGTTTTTCATAAAGACATTGAAAAATAAATATGGATGGTCACAAAAAAAAAAAGAGATGAAACTACAAGATGAGGGGTGCACAGTAAACTACAGTATACACACAGTATGTTTTAAAGAAAGGGTTTTGTGCACTTATGGGTGACCTTTTATGATTTTCAATCTCAACATGTTAAATCTGATCAACCAGCACAATACAACAATGTAATAACTTGTAAGACACTACAACACATCATTTCTCCTGCAGCAGTGACTAGTATGGCTGTCTGGCATTAATTCACACATGAGCAATAATGAAACTAGCTTGCGGAGCTGGCACCGACATCATGCTACCTATGAGACTCAGCAACAGCATCGAGAAAGCAACTCTACTTTCATGCCGTCAGAAGCTACAAATTTTCTTTTGTTCTGCTTTAAGGGGATCAATTCAGCACTTTGTCTACACAGTAAAGAGAATCTGACTTTCAGTTTCAACCCGAAAATTCAGCCAGTTTTATGCCAGAGTGTTGCTGAAAAGACAGCGAGTACAGCTTTTTAAACACTGACTGTGATAATACGGCGTATTTAAAAGGTATGTAAGAATGAGAGAAAAAAGAAAAAATAACTATTGGCTGTGCTGTAGGAGTAGTTATTTATAAATATATTTGGGTTTTTTAACATCAAGAATGGAGTGAGCAGCTAATAACATCTTGACAATATCTTCTCCACCAGCTGTTTTAACAACATTCTCATCAACAATGAATAATTTAATGAGACTTGACTCTAAATGAGTCTTGAAAGAAGACACTTTTTTGTAGAACAAAAAAAATTGTAAGACTTTTCTTTCACGTTTCTCCTTTTAATTTTCATTGTTTCTCTTTCCTCTCCTCCACAGCTTCATTCACCTCTCGGGCTGGACTGTGGTGCTTTAACTTCGGCTCGCCCTCCCCTGCCCCCTCGCCCCTCTGCAATGGCCTCACGCATTGGGCTGCGAATGCAGGTACAAGCGTTCACTGTGAAGCACATGCAAGACTTTCCAGACTTTGGCCGTTTGTTAGATGTTAGATCACAGAAACCCACATCTAAGATTTTACGTGCCGGGACGAGGGCTGAGTGTTATCGCAAAAATATTATACCTTGATGTTTCAGGCAGAATAGCAATAGTATAGCTTTTTATTTTCCAATAAATTTGTGCGAATATTAATATTATGGCTATAAATCGCTAAGTATTTTCATTCTGTCACCAAACAGTGGCAGCAGTTATATTTGTTTGCTCCTCTTCTACCATCTTTTCTCGCATGTGATACATTTTTATACAACTTAATTCCTATTAAAACCATTATCATTTACAATTGTTCCATTTCTGTTAAAAAAGTCAGAAATTAGTCAGAAATTTGAACTGAAGCAATGCCTGTTAACATGGTAAGCGGAACTCACTGATTTTGCTGAGTCATTTGATTTTATTTCAGCTGACTCTGAGATTGTTAGATGACACGTGTAGCTCTGAACCAGGGTGCTGCTCTGTTATGACATTATTTTTGTGCCGTTATCCTGATCAAAGCAGCGGGAGATTTTGAGCGCAGAGCACATCACATGTATGTCGAAAGGAAATCACATTCAAGCAAGAAATAATTCATTCTGAGCAAGCACATATCTGTATTATATATATTATATATATTCTGTGCTCAATAAATGTCTCACAAGCTGTTGCATGGTGTGTGAGATACATGGAGATTTTTTTTCTTTTACTTACTTTCAGCAGAAATTCATTTATAATGTTCTGTAGAAACAAGAGTGAGGTTGACCAATGAGTGGTTATCCACTTCCCTTTGCTTGTGGCAAATGTGTTGCCTTTAAAGAAAACAACATTGTTGCCATTTAATTACTTGTTAAAACAAGACAATTATTTATCTGTGTGTGTGTGAATCATGTCTTTAAAACAAGCCCAAAAAAGCCTCCAAAGGTTGAGGGGGTCTGTTTGCACACCCTCTAACCACTTGTGAGACATTTATTGAGCCACAGAATAGATATTTGCTCGCTCAGAATGAATTATTTATTGCTTGAATATGACATACATGTGATGTGGCCGCAAAATATGTTTCTCTGTGCTCAAAATCTCCCGCTGCTTTCTTGGGTTAATGGCACAAAAATAGCGCCATGCCTCTGTTGGACATACAGAAAGAGGGAGGACAAGTGTTAGCAGGGCTGTCCTGGAGACACTCTTTGATAGAGAAACTGTGCTAAAATAAAATATGTGTTTTTTTAAAAGAACCTGGCAGAATGGTTTATTTTTGTAATGTTGCGTCTCACTGTGAGACCTTCTTTAAATACTGTTAGAGTGATAATCTCAACCAAATATTCACGTTTTTTCATTGGAAACTGACATCGTTCGGCCATTAATAATTCTACTTGACAATTTACAATTTGTGAATCACTTGTTGCTCTGGGGCAGAAGAGAAAAATGCAGGAGTGATGTTACCCAGCTCCCTAGGTTTTACTTGTTTGTTCATAATACCGGTGATGTGCGTGCGTTTGTGTCCAGCTGATGAGAGACCAGCTGCAGCAGGAGGAGCAGCGTGAGCGGCAGCAGCAACAGCAGCAACAACAGCACAATGCAGCTCTGCACTACATGCAGCAACGTATGGCTGGACCACCTGCACCCACGCCACCCGTTAGCACGCCACAGCATTACCAAAGCATGCAGGTCCCCGTGGAGGTTCTGAAGGTCAGAGCGGCCGCAAGCAGTGATTAACATTATTGATCTATTTGTTTTCAACTGAGTGGTCAAGAAACCTATGACATTTTATTGGGTAAAAATACCAAAATAATACATTTTCATTGCTTGTTTGATGATAGTCAGTTGACATTGTTAAGACAAGAAAGAAAAGCAGTGAAAACTTATACCAAAACATGCACTAATCACTTATTTTAACTTTTAGATCAGATTAGTGAGTGAATGTAAAGCACTGCTTTCGATTTGTGTGTGTGTAAGAGAGACTTAATGAGAGAAATATTATGAAGTATTTTGGCAGGAGAATGTTTTTTAAAAGATTTTGTAGTTTGATTTTGAAAATTGAATCACCGTCTTTCCAAAAACTTTATCTTATAGATCCAGCCTGTCCTGGGCAGTCTTTGGGAACAAAATGTGTGTAGTGAAACCTCTGTGTCCCATCGAGTCTGAATGCGTTGCACCACAAAGACAGAACAGTAAACAAATCTCATTGATGGGATTGGCTTAAGAAAGAAAATATGTTGGTTTAGGGGGGCTTTCAAAAAAGGCTGGGGGTTGTGTCTCTTCCATTAATCCAATCACATGTTCCTGAGAAGCAGACAGGACAGGAAGGTGCAGTGGAGGTGGCCAGGGTTTCACCGGGTATTGTGGCCTCTCACCGCCATGCATGGAAAAATGAGGGACAGGCTTGATAAAGGCAAAGAAAGAAAAATGCATTGGAGCAGCAAGCAGGTAGGGAGCCAGGGGGCGAGATAAGAGCCATTTGACATGTTTTGCGATAGGGCAGACAGAAGTGATGTAGATATAGTCTGAGTCAGACAGGGACAGATAAAGCTGAAGTGACATTTTGCCTGATTCCAGAGATGCCTGTGTTTGTCTTTATCTTTAATGGTGTGTGTGTGAGTGAGTATGGGTTTATGCAATACTCTTCATGTTGTTTTGTGATATTTTTAACTGTAAATCTGTAAAATTTGCACACACTCTTTATTGTATGGTGCAGCTTGCTGCGTTGACAGTTTAGCCTGTGTGCATGTGTGTAGGTGGATGTTATACATGAAATATTAGAGTTTTTGCTGTTGATTAAAAAGGAGTTGCATGTCTGTCAGGCCCATTGAGCCGGTCGTAACTCCTGAAGAGTGTATCTTTGGACTTGTGTCCTGACAAAGTTGTTCCAATTGCTTATCAGACGCACATAAACTTTAAATGTATATGTTTATCAGTTTCAGGAATGGTTCCTCCACTGTGGTGAGCGCTGCAAGATAGGAATGTAATCATTGCCGATCACTGTCTGTTTGCTAGCAAGATTATGCAATTTCCAAAAAGCCAAATTTCAAGACATCTTTTCAGCGGCGGGTGGCTTGATCCCTTTAAATTTGCAAATATGCCATTGGACTTGAGTGCTCTTCAAGTTCTAAAAGAAAACAACAAAGATGTGTAAAAGTAGCATTAAGAAATAGAAACGTCTATTTATGGAAAAGTTTCTAGTTCATTTGATGTAATCCTGCTGCTGCCTATTAAAGCTGGGGGGTTCCCTCTCTTCTGAGCTTTGGTCTTTGATGTGAAGGAATGAGGCCAAGCCATTTCTCTATGTGGCCACACCAGAGGATTTAGTGTGGCTGTACACATTACTACTGACTTAATACCACTATGTACCAGTGCCATCACATCACTGAGATAAAGGAGTGAGAACTTGGTGTATTTGTAGGTTTAAATGCTAGTAGTAAACCGTACAGAGCTAATACGCTTATATGGTACATTGAGCATGTGCCATTTCTTAGAAACAGAATTAATTATGATGATGAGCATGTGTGTGTCAAGGCTGTGGTAATTGAAATAAGCATTATTACTATCAGAATTCTTTTTTTTTTCCACATGGAACTTGAATTTTGAAAATGAAAAAGAAAAAGAGGAAAAAAGAAAAAAGTGAACCTGTTTGCAAAGTGTTGCATTTCCAGCAAAATGAATGATGGAAAAATAATGAACAACATCTTTATCTCATTTTTCCCCATTAAAGGTGCAGACCCACCTTGAGAATCCAACAGACTATCACATCCGTCAGTCACGGAGACAACAAGTGAAAGAATACCTTTCAACCACCTATGCCACCAAACAGGTTTATATCTACTCATTTCTTAGACTTTGACTTAATTCTATCCAGTATCTGAAAAAATGGCCCATAGAGTGTATAACCTGTCTTCCTGTTTTCACCTGATTTGTTCTGCATAGTATTGAAGTACAAAGTATTTACATTATTGAAGTACATCACAATAAGCTGGAGCTCTGTCATTCATTAACGATATCTTAACCCCTATTCACTATGTGTCCTTAGACGATCCATGCAGTGACAGGCTTACGGCAACCGTCTCCTCCCACAAACATGGGACCTGCAGGGGGTTCAGTATCTGCGCCTCAGCCTCTCCACTCCCCACACATGCGTACAGAGCAGCTCATTACCGGCAACAGTGCGCCCAACAGCCCGATGGCCATGCTCAACATTGGCTCCAGCCACGAGAAAGAGGTAGATGGCTGCGAGCGTGGGCATGCCGTTGCAAACATAAACCCATAATCATTAAGTCCATGGTCATCTCACAACGGTTAACTAAAAGGAGACTTAACAAATGACCTCGTAATATGACAAAATTACAGCAATATAAAAAATTATGAGGGTTGAATATTACCTCAAAAGTGACATTATTGCCACATTTTATGATTTTTCTTTTGTAGGCTGGATCAGCAATTGCGAATAAACTGGTGTTAACGTGTTGTGCGTACAGTAGTCGTGTGGACAAAAGTGGTGACTAACTGGCAATAACTGAGACTGGCAATCAGTGGGATTTAAATGCTCTGTAATGGCCCTGCAGCAGTAATTAGAGCTTAACAGGTGACAGAGAAGTGGCAGAATGTAGGGGCCTTTGAACCTGGAAGACTTTGACCAAGTCTCTGCCTTCAACTTGCTGCTCCTCTTCTCTCTGTCTCCCTGAGAGAAAATAATTCTGCCAGTCAGCCAGTTTCTGGTGCTTCATTAAAACACATGTACGAAATATGTAAGTGTTTTCAGCGTTGCAGCTGTTCTGCTTGTATGTTCTTTCTTTGTCTTTCCTTTTAAAAGCTCTTTAAACACAACACACTATTCTTATGTGCTGCAGCAAAAAAAAAAGTGAAAAACTTGCGCTGCGCTTGCGGTTTTGTATACATACATATATATATATATTTTTATTTTTTCAGATGGATGAGGTCATTGATAATATTATCAGTATGCAGTCCAATTATGACGACGGTCAAGCATATATGGATTCTGTCCAGATGCCAAACACAGTAAGTAAAATATGCATGCCTTTATGCATGGGTCATTAGTTTACATTCTGCTTTAAATGACTCTTACTTTGCATCCGCTCATTTGCATCGAGGCTATCGAAGGGCCTTATAAAGCAAATTAATGAGATATTTAAATTGAGTGAAATTTTAACAAAATAGTATTTTGTTCATGTTTTCCATTATTTGTACAAGTATTCTGTTATTAAAGTTGGCTTGGCTTCTTTTAATGAAAAAAAAAACTACACAACAGACATTTTTTATAATCATAAAACACACATGCAGATATACAGCCAATTACATTATCATTTGGTGAATGAAATTCACACCTTTTCAAGTACCACAGTTACATCTACTCACCAAATAATTTGGTCTTCAGCTTTCATTCTCTTCATTCTGGTCCAGCTCATTAGCACCAAGAATTTTTACTTTCACTTGTTTTCTTTAATTACTGTTTCTGTGTTTGTTTGTCACTTTAGATTTTGCCACTGTTATCAGACATTGTTATTTTTGTGTGTACTCTATTATTCCTGTTAAACCATAATGAGTTAATGTTTCAAACTGGCGGTTGAATTTTGCTCCAGATTCCCCTTTTTGTTTCTGCACGTACACATTGTAAGTAATTGGTCATGTCTTTATGGAGCCATATACACAAACACGTGTAAATGCAAAAAAACAGTGTATAATTCACTTAAACACTAAACATTCCATCCCTAAACCATGTTGGACATACTTAGAAACTGTAGAAAAGACATGTCATTAGAGGACTGTGCAGTGCTTTGTGTCTGAAGGAACACACTCAGAAAATTAACAATTAAACTACCAGCAGTTAGAGTTCAACTTGTTTACAAGACAGTCGGAGCAAGGCGGTGGGGGAGGAAAGGGGGGGAGAAAAGAAGGGAGGAGGGAAAAGTGGATGAGGACAATTTATGCAAGGGGAAAACAGGCTGAAAGTCCAGTTAGGGGAAAGTTCACTCCTGTTTGGTGGGGAGCGGAGGTAGAAGAAAAACGGTCGCGGTGTTGCCGAGGTCATTCTGTCAGGACCGGGGCGGCTGTGGCAGAGAGCTGCATGTGCTGCCCGTTCCCAAAAGAGAACAAGAGAGCCCCTCCGGCCTTGTAAGGGAAGGAGTGGAGGATGAAGGAGATGAATAAGACATATGCCATTGTGGAAGTTATTGAAGGAGAACAGATTCAGCTGGTAAGACAACAAATATCCCTCACTACTCTAATATGACTTTGAGTTGAAGTTGAGAGAATACTCTGCCTTTTTTTCTGTACTTTATTGATCTCAATTAAGATGGATGCAGCAGCAGCAACTCTAACTTCAAGCCTCGGGTCCCTGATTATAAGACAAGCCATAACAGAGGACGCAGAGTGGGTGAATGGCCTTCATTTTCAGAGCTGTTTTCTGCGTTAGCAAGTAACGTGTGTTTCAGCAGGACTCAAATGAAGATTTTCAGACATTTAAGATCACGACTTTGGGCTGTAATTGGAATAAAAATCTTATCATGGCAGACAGCATCTACCTGATTTCACCACTTCCACCATTGTTCTTGTAAGAGAGGAAAGTAGCTTTATCTCTTACTGCTCTGTGTGGTTGATTGGTTTAATCACTTTAAGTGTGTCTCCTCGCATGTGTCTCTGTCACACTGATTGATTTGACTGGGCAGCACACACTCGTCAAACTTAAAATGATCTGTGTGGGAGAAGCTAGTGCAAATCAGTACTTTAACAGAGCTGCCAAAATTCCAGCTTTATTCCCGACTGCCAGAACAGTGAGCGAAACTCACCTGCTAATCCTGATGGGGATTAAAGCAGCAAATTCCATGGAATTCTTGGAATCTCAAAGTTTAGTAAGAGCCTGGGACAGCACTGAATACCAGGCACAAGGGAACAATTTGACTCGTAAATGTGTGTATGTGTGTGTGCGCGCATCTGCGTGTGCATATAGATGGTTACCCTGAGCCATTTTAAGTTCTGCTCAGCCTCGGTTGTAAGATTAATTAAGTGGAATCTTACTGGAGTCAAGCATGGAGGTGAACTTCCCAATCAGGACGTGACCAGCGCACAAGCTCAGAGGAGGCTCGCTTTAAGACTTCCAACAGCGAGTGCGTGTTTTTGAGTTTTCTGTTGTCAGCAAAATGCACTTACTGTACCATGGCAAGCAAGACCAATTACTAGTTTTTATTGGGATATTATTAGTCACAATCATGCACAAATTTCTTTTTTCCATTGAAGCAAGAAAATATCAGATTTTCCAACAGATAATGGATGTATCATTCAACAATGTTGTCTGAAAGCCCCTTTTGCTGTAAGTTCAGAGCTATTATTATCTGAAAATGGAAGATTTTCCACATCTACACAGCTTGACATTCCAACATACATCTTTGCTGACAGCAAAAGCAAATGTGCAGTAAAAGAAGAACTGGTTATGGCTCTAATTCTTTAGATTTTTCCTTAATATGATATTCAGTTTAGCCTCCCTGCAGAGGTTTAACCAGCATTACCATAGATCTGTGTCTGTGTTTATGTCTGAATTTATTTGATCTCACAGCTTACACAGTAGCCCTCAGATTATTTCACAAGTTATCTTTTCCTTTGAGCTCTTTATCTTTCAGGCCTCATTACCAGCGTCATATTGCCCTTGCTTCAGGGAGTGTGATACAGCTGCTTACAAGGCATAAAAAGTCCATCACTGCCATTAACCTACACAGTAAAAAGAAAATCAAATATTTTTAAGGGTCCATACAAAACCAGATCACTGTGATTACACAATGTCTAAAGGGCAAGAGTTTGGAGTTTGGAGCACTCTACAAGTGTAATTTTCAGAAGCTGGAGAAAGCAGAGGCAGAGCCATAAAAAGAGATCAGATAAGATAGATGTCATGATTGTCAATCATTGCTGTGTGCGCTTGGCAGGCTGCTCTCAGGTGTTATATTATTGTATTATCTCCGGCTATATTCTCTTACAGCGCACTAAACATGAGCACTGGCTTCATAAAGGTACTTAACAAGGTGCATGAAGCACCTTTAACTTAGACAAATAATGCAGGTGTGTGGTTGCTCAGTTTTCTATTCTCGCTGCATCGTCTTGCTCAGGTGGGACGGAGCCTGTCTCACCTTTCATTGGAGTTCACCCTGGACAGGTGTCCACTGAGTGGAATAAGCTCATAACCAACCCCTTTATGGCTTTATTTTATTTTGCTGTTTTTAAATTTGATTATGTTTATATTTCACTGATCCTATGTTTTGCCACATTATGAGCCAGGTATATTTTAGCAGTTGTAGCTGACTTCAGAATATGTGATTACTATATTTTATTATATTATAAAGTTCATTGATCATTTAAGTGCCTAGGAAGAGTAGCTGCTGTCTGAGTATCATAAAGATCTTTAATTGTAGTTTATTATTGTACTCTTTTTCTTCATTTCTGTTGCTTTCTGTGCCCCCCCCAGCTCCCCCTATCAAGCAGTCACCTGGATGTGTACACAGGTCCTGGGATGAAGGGGCCAGCCATTGCTATGACAAGTAACTCCTGTCCCGCCAATCTGACCATCAAGCGAGAACTCTCAGGTGCGAACATCTAGATTTTTCACTTTTAATGGTCACACTTTGCTTGTCAGGAAGCCCCAGAGACTGTTTTGAGTCAACCAAACTATCAAGATGTTACTGAGTGATAAAGACATTGTTCGGCATCTATTAAATCTGAAATATTTACTGTATTTACTTGTGTCGTGGTACTTGTCTGACAAACTGTGTGTATTAAGACACGGTACTTTTTCAGTCATTAGTTAATCACTTTTTGTTATTGCAAAGATGCAGAAGCCCGTGCTCTGGCCAAGGAGAGACAGAAGAAAGATAACCACAATCTGAGTAAGTCTGTGCCTCAGCATGCTCCTCAAATCCTCCACCGATTCTTCATTTTCTCACCACACTATCACTCATGCCAGCACACAAGCATGCAGGTGTTCACACAGTCTTGCACACACACACACACACACAATCTCCTAATCGGTCTCTTGCACAAACAGTTTTATACAGCTTTGTGCTGATTTAGCTGACATAGTACAACAACTGGGTGGATAGTTAACCTGATCCTTTCTGCTGTCCTGGCACATAAGTGTAATTGCCTGTGACTGCCCGCGGTGTTTTCGCCCAAGTGTTTTTTCCTTTCTTTTCTTAACTTCAAAAGAAGCGTAGCTTTGAAACATATTGCAATGCTACCATGTCAACAGCAGAACTTTATCCTTATCATTGCTCATTTGTAATATTTCTGTTCTGTTTTTCCTTCTACAGTTGAAAGGAGGCGAAGATTCAATATTAACGACCGCATCAAAGAGTTAGGCACTATGATTCCCAAAACCAATGACCTGTAAGTGGTCCTGACTAAACAGCATATTTATCCTAATGAAAATGTTGAATGTAACCAGTTACTTATATGTGGAAATTGCCTGTGTGTTTTGCAATGTCCCTAGTGATGTGCGCTGGAACAAAGGCACTATTTTGAGGGCGTCTGTAGAGTATATTAAGCGCATGCAGAAGGACGTTGAGAGATCCAGAGAGGTGGAGACCAACTTCAAAAGGATGGAGATGGCCAACAAACAGCTGTTGCTCCGCATCCAGGTAACACACTGTCACAGCCGCTTGTGCTGAAACATCACAAATCAAACGGTTCTGATGGTTTTGCTCATTTCAACTATGAACAGGAGCTGGAGATGCAGGCTCGTCTGCACGGCCTGCCCAGCAACTCTCCTTCTGGCCTCAACCTCGGCGACATGATGCCTTCTTATATAAAACAAGAGACCAGCCCAGAGGACAACATTTCTCACCCTATGCAACAGGCCCATCAGCACCCCCAGCACCTACCCCATAGTCAGGCTCAGCCCCAGGCCCAGCAGCACCACTTCCTTCCCCAGACCCACCTCCACAATCAGGGCCAGGCCCAGCCTCCACCCGGGCATCTCCCACCGCTCCCACAACACCTCCAGCCCCAGCAGCCCATCCAGTTCCCAGCTGTGGGTAGCTCCCAGCCCTTTGACTTTGCCCAGTCCCTGGACTTGTGCGATGGGATACCTGGATTCTCAGATGGCATGTCAGGGCTGGGTGACCTGAGCGGACTGGATGTCCAGGTGAGAAGAGGTGATATGGGCTTCTTGATGATGGACGAACCTTTGTCCCCTATGGGTGGAGACCCGCTGCTCTCTGCAATGTCCCCTGAGGCCTCTGTTGACTCCAGTCGCAGATCCAGCTTTAGTATAGAGGATGGAGACATAATGTAGACAGCTGTGTACAAGTATACACTCACTCCAACACATGAGGTTTCAGAGTGGTTGAAATGTAAGCAGCATTGAAATATACCAATATATACAGCAAATGGACAAAAAGAAAGGAAGGAGAGCTTTACATAGCACACACTTTCACATACGTTTTACACACACCAGTGAGATTTAGTTGTGGCACAATTATATCTTCTTCAGGACAAGGGAAGAAGACGGTACACAGCACCTGCACAGATGGAAACATGCTGTATGGAGCAAATAATTCCACATACACATACAAGCGCCGGTGAATTTATTTGAACTGCTTGAAACTCTGCCCAGCACTCTGAGCATTTACAAGTTGTCACCCAGCCAGATCAGTGATATGGGACACTTGGCCTCATTTCTATGAAGGTGGTTCTGAGTCATTATTGAACAGTGGACAAACCAGTAGTTAATTAGAATGACGCTATCAGACACAAGGACAACTAAGTGCATTGTCTCACATCATATGAGGACAAGTTATTTGCCCCGTGCACAACCTCGTTCAGCAAGCGTAAATGATTGAATGAATCACAGTTAATAAAATGGAAATAGCTTTATGGTCCTGCATGCATAATTCTTCTTGAGGGGAAGCAGTGTGCTCACTTTGTGGCGTTCCTCACTGTCATTTCACAGTTTGCTTTAGCCCTTAAGCGTTGCTGTTCAGCACTGGACAAAGATCTGCTAGCCTGCTAAGCTGGAATGTATTCTTTAAATGTGCCCATCCTATGACATATTTTTAAACTGAGTGTGTGGACAATAAACTACTGGAAGTGGAGAATTCAACTTTCAGCAAAAGTCCCCTTTACATGATTGGTGGTATATTTTACCCCACTTGTAGCTCAAGTTCTTATTGCTAACACACACACACACACATAAACACACTGCCATCCCCCACTTTTAATACCTGACTCTGTTGTGATTTTCATTGTGAGACACTGGTAAGTCTTTCAGAGAAAGGGTAGGGAAAATCTCTGGATGGTCTGAGGAAAAAAGAAGAAGAGAGAAAGAAATCAACGTTAACATTCGATTCAGTAGGGGTGTTTCAGGGCTCTGGTACAGTAGTAGAATGATTAAGCAAGATCAGTTTTTGTATGGAAGGAGATGTTCACGGAAATGTGTTGAGGCCGTAACCCTCGTCTGGGTGTGAATTTTGATTTATGCAGCTGCTTCTCTTCATGCTTTTATATATTGGAGGTCAGTCATGGCGTTAGATTCCAAACCACATCCACTTTTAACTGTAAATCAACTTTGCTTCAGCTTTTTTTTTTTTTTCTTAGTTCAAGAGGTAAACTCTTAATTTTGTATTTAACTGAGTGACTCTGTTAGGGTTAAAAAATACCAAAACAATAAACAAAACGCAGAGGAAAGATGAGGTGACAAGGTTTTACTAGCCAGGGAATGGGAAAGGTTGCTCTTCTAAGTTTTAACTCAAGAATATACTGATGGTCATAAATGTACGCGCTTTAAACACAGACACTCCCATCGCACATTGTTGTGCACATATTATATATATATATATGTATATATACATATACATATATATATAGACACACACACACACACACACATATATACATATATACATAATATGTGCACTTAGTGCAGTGTCACTCAAGGCTGTTTTCAAATCCTTGTGATTCAAGTTAAACTGCCTGTTGTCGTGGAGGATCAGATCTACCCAACAAGGTAATTCATGACTCCAGTTGTCACGGTGATGGCAGGAGCAGGTTGTGTTTAAGGTCTGCTGTGTTAGACTTGGGGCTTGGCCTTGAATTGTTATAGCTTCTGATCTGGAAGGATAAAGATAGTACAACAATGTTGATGGTGATTTATTTTTCTTTTCTTTTTTTTTTTTTGATTAAAGAAGTGTTTGTTTTCTTTGTTTTAGATTGTGTTGTTTATTTTATCTCCCAAAGCACTGGAAACTATATTATTGTTTTGACTTTGTACATGGAATAAGAATTTCTGTTTTGTGTCATTAAGCCACTTAAATGTGTTTTATTTTCATTTGTTGTTTTAAGTTCTATTTCAATTTCCAGGCTTTCCTCTCAGAGCCATTTTGTGGAAGTACACTGTAAATGGATTATTTTCCCACTCTTTCAGCTGTGAAACACGAGGAAGAGTGACAAAAAACTATGTATAGACTTGTCGATTTAAGATCATTTTTGAGAGATGAAGATATAATGTACAATTAAGAAACTTTTATATCAATGGTTATTTCCCCGATCTGTTTTAACTTTTAAATTTGGGAAAATTCTGAAATCAAATAGCTCTCCGTTCTCCCTGTTCACCTCCCTCCATCTCACAGAAACTCTGAGCCAGTGTTTTGTGATTGTCTGGTGTTGTACCACTGACTCGTTGACTCCGCTGCATTTGTCGTGCAGACTTGTGGCCTTCTGATGCAGATTTCCAGTCGTGGTACCAACCAGCCAACACTCCAAAGAGCTTCTCAGGTCTCCTCTATGTTTTTCCACTTGAGGGCGCTCTGCAGAGAAACTACACAGGGAAAAGTGGCTTTGAATTTACTGAAGATATAAAATGTTTTATCAGAATAATTAGCCTTTTGGTGATTCTTTCTTTCTTTGTGTGTGTGTGTGTGTGTGTGTGTGTGTGTGTGTGTGTGTAACAGCCACAGACAGGTTCCAGCAAACAAAGCTAGGTCTGTAC
>JBAMYA010000020.1:14589064-14611136 GCA_037176975.1 Arrhamphus sclerolepis | reverse complement strand
ATATATATATATATATATATATATATATATATATATATTTCAGATTCCAGCACTGAAAGATAAAAGTTTCTCTCACATTTATGTGTATCTACTAGATGATCTTGCAGCATCACAAATATTTATCATTCACTTTTACAGTGTGCAACTTAGAAAAGTGTGATGCACCTGAAGCAATCAGATATGATATAGTAATCCCCTTTTGGTTAAAAAAAACAACAACAAAAAAACATATCCATGGAGTTTTCAGTGAACGAGAGCCAGTTCATAAAAGGTATTAAAGAAGCAAAATAAAAACCATGAATATTATATGAAACATATTTCTTTATAAGCACCAATTCTCTGTTGTTGTTGTTTTTAAAAAAAACAAAAACAAAAAAAACTAATTCTTCATATAGATTTCAAACTTGGAGTACATTCTTTGCTGCTTGACATGCTTAAACCGAAAATAAAAATAAATTTTAAAAAGTGTATAGAGTTCGTGACAAAATAGTTTAAAACAGGCAAAGTCAACATGCAGTGTCTATTCTTCCACCACCTTCACATCTCAGGATGGAAATAATGTTGGACTTAGTCCTCCTAAAGAACTCAATCATCTCCTTTTTCACATTTTTTGATGACGTGATTGGTTCCGCGTGATGCCGTTTCCAGTTGTCTTCACTCAGCCTCCTGTCCACCACTGCACCCCCCAAACAGCACAGTATTTCTGCAAGAGCGAGGAGTCCAAGATGTGCAGGACATTTGAGGGTGCAGAGCAGCAGCAGTACAGACTACTGTGGTGTTCTTGTCCTGCTGTCCACCCACTCAAACAACCCTTCAGCCTTTAAATTGTCCTTTTTTTTGAGCTTGTTAATAAACGCACCGTTTGGTGAGCTATCTACTTCTATTTTGTGGAGCTTCTTGCATAGCAGTGCACGCTGTATTGTTGTAAAACATTAGTGGTGAAATAAAACAACAGGAACTTCGTAACACTGCCTGCTTCAGCTAATGTCAAGATTATTAGCTCTCTTTTTGAAATCAAGTAAAACTTCAAAAATAAGAGATAAATGTTGTTTTATATTATGTCCACCAGGGGGCGTCAGAGCTCTATATGACTGTAAACTCCCACCTCTCCCGTTAACAACTGTTCCTATTTTTGTTTTGTTTTTTTCCCCAAAGGTAGTTTTTAAGTAACTAATCAAACTTCTAATTTTCATATGACAGAGTACTGAGCAGCATGTTGTTTCTCTCATGTAAAATGAAAACAAAACAAAAAAAGTTGTCATACAAACTCAACAAGAAAGCAAAAAGGTTTTGACTCAATTAAATTTATTGGTATCAATTTTATAAAATCATTGTCTGTTTTCAGAAGTGGTTTTGAACAAATGTAACTGGCGTCTCTTCATTTATTACTATCTGTTCTTCTCGTTTGCTGCTCCTTCGTCTCCTGATATATTAGTCCAGCATCGCTTTGGGATGATCCATAAACCGTTTAACAGCCTTTCTTAAGTTAAGTCGAGGTAATCTTTTTCCTTAGCCGTACACATACTCTTGGCGCGCACACACTTCCTGATACCGCAGAGCATGTTAAAGTGTGGTGATGGTGTCTGCAGCCCATCCACAGGCCATTCTCCTGGGTCTTTATGATGCTAATGTACTTCCCAGTCTAATAAATCCCTGTAGAGCCGTGAAGAGTATATCTTATGGCTCACTCCGATCACCACCTTTTTGTCCATTTTTCCTCCTCCCAACACACACACACACACTCTCTGCTATTACTGCAGCAGAAATGCCTGCTTTGCACTTCCACAGATACTTGGGTGGCTGTTTAGTGAGAAGGAAAGAGGGGAAAGGTTGAGACAAATCAAACATGAAGGTGCCATTTAAGCGATGTTGGCACAGCAATGCAGAGTTTGGCCCTGGCACCGTCTGCTGGAGGTTGTATGAGGGGAAACATGCTGAGAAGTACTCCTTGCCTCTTTTTCTGATGCATGGGCCTTTTTGAAGTGGGTTTGGTGTAATACCCAGCACCTCTATTCCCCAAATACGGAGGGGAACGTATAATCACAAAATGAAGTTCGACAAGAAGCACCATTAAGAGCAGAAACCTCTGTTGCACTGAGGCAGAAATGAAGATTTGTTCTCTCTTCCAACCAGTCCTCCTTAGCATTACGTTTACCTCCTTACCTCCACATCTCTCTCTACAAGCTGCCCCCTCCCTCTATAGCTGCTGGGTTTAGTGTGTGTGTGAGAGTGTGTGAGTCCTCCCTGCATCCCAGGGGAGCAGTGTGTCACTCAGTTTGAAGCTCACGGAAGAGAGGTGAAAGAGGGCTGATTGAGCTAATTTAGCCCCTGGATGGGAGAGCAGGAAAGGCCTCACCCTTCGCTAATAGACAGACATCAAAATGGAGATGAGGAGGAGGAGGAGGGGGGGACGACGAAGAGGTTGGGCTATAAAACTGAAAAGGCTTTTTGATGGATTTATCTCTTTTTGTCCAAGACAGTGGGGAGAAAACTTTTTTATGAACACTGGGTGACATTGTGAAGTTGGTAAAGGTTTATGTGTGTTGTCTGGAATTAAAACATGCTGATGTTACATATTGATCCGTCCTCCTCCATTAAGATACCCTCAATCACGGTCTTCTTTATGGTCTCTCCTGACCAGGCCACTCAACATGCATTCTCCAAATGACAACTCACACCAAAAATACTACCTTTTACCACATGTTTGGGGGTTGGAGGCACTTAAAAAACAAACAAAAAAAGAAAATCTTTTTCAAGCATGGAAACTCTTGTGGCACCTGATGTCTCTCACTCAAAATGACTCTGATGTGGACGGCACCACACTCACAGATTGTTGAAATTGAGCTCTTGTAAGATACGGACAGACAAAAACACCACATCCTTCTCTTGCTAACTAACTTGAGCTCCACACTGTGGTCACACACCTCCCGTCCTTCTTCATTCCCATTTCTCTTGCCACTCTTCATCCTGCCGCTCCTTTGTCCATTTTTCTCTACATATTTAATGCTCTCCTCTGACTCCTCTCAACCCTTCATGGCTCTATTCCTGAAAGAAAAGGAGCTGAAATTGGCTGCAGAGATGAATAATGTCCCCGTCATTAGCGGTGGCATGGACGGATCTGTCTTTTTTTTGTGTGTGGAGAGGTGAAGAGATGAGCTGCAGCAGAAGTGAGGACTGGGCGGTGGTGGAGTCGGATGTGGGCTGCAGGATTCTCTCTAACTTTTGCTCAGACTGCGGAGGAGGAAGTGGCAGAGAAACAAAAAGGCATAACTTGCCTGGAGTTTTATTGTATTGCATTTTGCATTTTCGTCTTTTTAAAGAGGTGTAAAAAAGAGAGAACATTTTCTATGAGCTACGATTTTTTCCTCTTTCTTAATGATGAAGACGCAGGAATGTACTTTTGACTCTAAAAGACATTCCTCCCTGGATTTTAGGAAGTTTCCCCCTCCTTCTCATTCTTGGCCAGCAGGGGGAGGTAGTGGTCCACAACACAACCAGAAAACAAACTACTCCCAAATGACACTTCTTTGGGCTGAAAATGAATAAGTTGTTTGGAAATGTAGTGAATGTCATCCACTGACCGAGAGAACATCTGGTGCAACCTTTGTGAAATTAAGACACGGTGTCGTCACTTAAATTCCACCAAACGGCTGCTTGGAAAATTAATAGGAAAACTGTTGTTTGGCTGTTACGATGATCAAAGATGGAACACACACACACACACGCACATACACACACACTTTCATTTAACATCTTTCAGCTTTGTGAGTTGATTGAAGAGGTGCTAAATTGTGCTAACCATTATTAAGATAAATAATGCGTCTGATGTAGAAATTGACACATTTTGAAGGTTAACCAAGCCATCCTATTCTTCAGCAGTTGATGGAATGACTATGAAAGTGATGGATCCTGTTTAATATCTTCATTGTAGTTTTTCTTTCAGTTTTTATCTTGAGAAAGATCTCAGATGACGGACTTATTATCGTCCTTGACGACCAAGACACCATGAAGATTACTAACTAGCTAATGGTCCGCTGCACAGGATTCATTCCATACTAGGCTTTAGAGATTATTTGTTCTTTTGCCTTGTTTGTTTTTCTATCTGCCAATCCATCCAGCCATCCACTCATCCGTTCATCCATCCATCTTGCAAATCCGCTTCCGTTTCATTGGGCGTTGTTATGAGTGAAGAGGATGTTTTTGTGAACTTAAAATCTGAAGGTTGCAAAGATTTGACTGTTCTTCTTTATTCCACCCTAAAAAGCAGCACATTTTCTATAGCCTACAGCTTTTATCACATGTATGCCCCTCTTCAAGCTTCTTTATATTCTCATCCTCCCGTCTCCCAGCTTTGAGAGACCTGGAGATAACAACACGCCACATGACGCCATTGTCCTCTCTCTCTCTCTCTCTTTCTGTCTCTCTCTCTTTCGTAGGTGGAGATTTAAAGTTCTGTTTTAAAACTGCCACTATTCCAATCCTACTTAAACCTTCCTTTTCCTCCTCCGCCTGTTGTCTCCCCCTTCCTCATGAGCATACTACCTAACCTCTCTGAACTTCAGTCAGAGTTACTGAAGACCCCGGGTACACAGGGGAGTCAGCTACACCGCTGAGAGAGACACAGAGATAGACAGAGACTTAGCTGCCTGCTATTTTACCACTCTGATAATAAGAAAAGTTTCTGTTCTTCTCTGTGTTACAGCAGGGAGATATAACTAGGGATCACACACACATGCACTTTTACACGCTAAAACACCCACACACACACACACACACACACACACACACACAGCACAAATCAGGGAAGACACAGAATGAAGGCACAGTGTGGACAAAGTTGCTCTCTCACACGCAGACTTAACCCTCACAAGCAAGGCTTTGAACAAACTCTAGGAGACAAAAAGAACTAAAAGATGAGAGGAAAGAAAAAGAAACAAATTTAGTCCATAAACGGCTCAAGAACCTGATTCGAATTAGAGGGCAATTTCCACAAAGGTCAATGTATTCAGCTGATACCCTGAGAGGGAGGAAATTTAATACCCCTTTTTGGTTGAATTAATTAATTATAATATTAGGCTAGCTCTAGGGGCCCTTTTCGTCAGTGATTAAGTGAGCACATATCTTTAAAAGACTGTGTTGGTCTCTGGGGCTCTGGGCTTCTGAACCTTGGGGTGAAACGTATATATGTATTATACATGAGAGGACGCCAGTACCCCTAACCAGTTGTGCTCACCTCCACGGCAAGACACAACACGTCTTGTATTTTGGACCTTCGGTAGCACTTGTCTTGGCGGCGACGCTTTGGCGTCGGCCCACAGACGCCTCCGACCCACCATCCAGCAGCCCCCACCCTCCTCTGGTCTCCCCAGTCTTCAGCTCAGTGCAGGCTCGGTTTAAATGCCCAAGATAAAAGCGAGGCATCCATCTTTACAGATGTTACTTACAATTGTGCAGATGCTTAAATCAAGACAAAAACAAAACACCATCAAACATACAGCTTCTTCATAGCATGTAGCGCTCATGATTAAGGCATTAATCTGCCAGCAGCATTAACCCTTTAATGCACACAAGGCCATTTTTCCCTTTTTAATTCATAGCACATTTTATTCTTTTCTTTTTTTCAAGCATATTATTGATATTTTTTGAGTAATTTTAAAGAATTTTTACGGGGATTAAAAGAGTTAAAAGTCACCAAGATGGAGCTAAAATGAAATACACAGCATAAACAGTTTCTTATATAATCTTTCATCATTGTGTTTCTGGTGTACGAGTTCAGCGCAGTGTCAGTGTAAAAGCTGTTGTTTTTTTGTTTCTGAAATGCATGAAGATGCATGCATGTAGACAAATTTGTCTACATGCAGGTGCACTACAGATGTTTCACTGTATGTGTTATTCCCTGTACTTGATCCAGTCAGGAGCCTACAAACTGCTAATCATGTGAAGCCTGTGTGTGTGTGTGTGTGTGTGTGTGTGTGCGTGTCAGTGTCAGTGTGAGTGGCGGTTCTAAGGCATCAAGTCTGAATTGTGGTTGCTTAATGGTTGTTCCCCTCTCTAGGAGAGGCTGATGATGGAGACAAAAGAGAAAAGGGCAGTGACGACACGGAGGTGATGACATGAGTGCGCATATGTGTGTGTGTGTGTGTGTGTACGTGCGTGTGTGTCTGTCTGTGTATGTGGTATAAATGTAAATAAATACTTGTGGAATAAGGTTACTCTGGCTGCATCCACCTCCATGGAAAGATGTTGAGATCCAAATTATAATGGCCGGCTTCCTCAGTACACACACACCAACACACACACACACACAACCATAGGCATCCTGCCCCCCTTGCCTGACCCTACTAAACATTCAGGCACAATTAATTATTCCTTCCTGATCTAACAAACGTAGTTCACTGATTGGACACCCTTAGGGGGCAAGGGCACTATTTTAAAAACACTTTCTGGTCATGAATTTTAATCACTTCAAATGTATTGATAAATTATTAATTAAGTGACTTTAAGTGATGCCAGGTGGGCATAATTTCAGAAGGAGTAATAAAATGCTTTCGGGGTTGCAGTGAAAGCAGAGCCTTGTTATTTTTCTCTTCAAGCAGCTGTTTTATTTAAAAGGGATTTTTCACAGTCTGCCACAGTCTACAGGGTTTGTTTGGTCAGGCAAAAGGACACACTGTTTTACAAAAATTAAGGCCATTTTTCATTCTTTGTTTTACTCCAGCTGTAAGATCCTGGTAGTAAGAGTACGACTCCTGACTGAAGAGGATTTTTTTCTTTTTAGAAGAATGAAAGCCTTCTGTTTAGTAAGTGGGGCCTCAATACTTAAAGAGGTAATATTCTGGCACATTAGGAATTTTAGCTTCTGTCTGACATTTTCAAGATCAAATACAACTTTGGTTTAAAGCAACAATCTCATGCTTTTACTGGGTGTCATTCAGCATAAATTTCTCATAATATTTAAAAACTCATACAGAATATCTACATGACTCCTGGCAGATTTGGAGTAAAAAATAGCAAGTGTTTAAGTGTAGGTTTCAGTGAGTCCCTCCTGCTGCAGTCTGTTGCACATTCTTTAGGTTAACCTGCTGAACAAGACCCGAGTGAGAACAGTGAAATTACAAATTACCTCCCTTATTAGGCCTGACCCCAAATTTCCTTTCATGAATATTCATTAGAATGGCCGCTTGGCATGCCAAGAAATGAATTTGCCCCCTTCTCTGAGTGGACTGTGAAAAAGGAATGATTAATGGAATTCAGTGTGGTATGAATCCATCATTCCTGGGCTTGGTAATAAGGATCCAATTAGAGCCACAGTGGGTGGGACACAATAGGAATCATGGCAAAGACAGAGCCTGTAACACCGGCACACAAGCTCAAAACCCACTACAAGCATACTTTATGTTTGATTTTTCTTTTTTAAATCTGAAATATAAATATATAAATTCACTACTTGCAAGAATAACTTCCCTGCATCTCCCCTCCTCCTTTTTTTGGCTAGCAGTTTACAGTGGTGCTGAACAGCTACCTCTCTGTCATTTTCTCCCAGTGCACCTCTCTTCGCAGCAGGTTGGGATTTTTTTTTTTTTTTTTTTTTTTTAGCTCTTCTGGCACCTTCACCTTTCCTGCTTAATTTCATGTTCTGGTGCGTCCTGAGACAGCTCATCCTGCTGGCAAATATTTGTGTTGGGAGACCAGCTTAATCTCTGAAGCTTGGTCCATGTTCTGATACATGTTCCAACACCCCCCACCCCTCCCAACACACACACACACACACACACACTCTAACAAAAAGAATAACAAAAAAAAAAAACTGTTATCAGCTCTCAACTCGGTTTTTGTGTATGTGTGGTTGCAGATTCCTCAGTGTGTTCTCTCCCTTCTCGTCCAGTGTGTGAACATTTGGCCGTGTTCCATAAGATTAACAATGCATCCACGTTTACTGCTGAAGTGTAACTGCTGTGTGTATGGATGAACGGATGAGTTACAAGACTCTTCATTTGGGCCTGCCCGTCCAAAATGGCCGAGATAGCCTCCACTTACTTGGGGTTTGTACAAGAGCACAGTGTAAATGCAGCATGCATTGTTCAGATGAGTCCACATTAATTGAAAATATCCCGTATTTCACCTGTGGACAAAGTAAATCCCACTTCCAAGTACATGTTTATTCCCCGTACATTCATTTTCCTGTGTTTTCTCTCCTCTCTCTGGCTTTATTGAAAGTTCCCTCTGTTTTATCAACTAAAGCCTTTTGGATAAATTACATCTCCCTAAGATTCATCTCAAGCTCCGTGGACTCTTTCACCTTTTTATAATTGTATATAAATCACATCACATCTTTATTCAGAACAAATATCCACATATGCATCATCACAGAGTGCATGAATGTTTGAGTGAAGGCAGACAGACGTGGAAATGTGCCAGCAGAGCCGCTCAGTCTGTTCTCTGATGATATTGTCGATAAGACTTTTAGCTAATTACTGACTGCTGCTTCTGAATGCAGCTATAGTGAAGACAAAGGCAATGAACCTGCCTGGTAGCTCAATAGCGAGGGGACACGGCTGTTGAAAGAGAGACAGATTAACATTTGTTCTTTTACATGCCTCCCTCTGCCACACACACAATAACTTTGCTTATACTAATTAACAATTAGGAAAGACTGGTTGGCTAATTGTGTTATTGCTCCTAATCAAGAGGCTAATTACCAGAATGTCAATTTAGATTTAATTACTAAGTGCTTTGTTAATTCCCACTGAGCATAAGTTACCCTTTCCCTCTCTTACCATCTCTTCTCCATCTCTCTGCCTCTCCTTCCCGCCTTCTTTTTCCCCTTGTTGGTAGCTGAACTTTGGGTGTGTTCTAGGTCCTGTGTTGGGACTGGGGGAGAACGAAGGAATACAGAGATAAATGAGGCAAGGTGTTTGAGCAGGGAAACCAAGGGGCAGAGGCATTAATGAACAGCTTTTACTGCTGGGCCTCCAATTATCCAACTCTCTCCTGCCAACATCACAGAGTGTGGAGACCCAGTGAGATCCACTCGACATCCCCACCACTGGATCCCCGTCAGCGCCTCACGGCTGTCCCTGACACTCAGCAGACATCCACGGGACTGAGACTTCAATGACAGCTGAGACTGACTGTGAATCAGCAGGAGCACACTGAGCAGTTTTATTATTATTAAATTTACTATCATCTTCATAAAAACTTAGTGTACATATGGTTATTTTCATCTTTATTGTAGGAAATTTGTTTGCTATTGGAGACCCTTCTTTCCTCTTATTGGAAAGAAGGGTCCAATAAGGGTCCCCCCCAACACACACACACATGTTTTCATTGGGATGAGAGTATATAAATGGGAAAATGAGAAACGTGATGTAAAGGTTACAAAGGAAAAGACCATTAAACCTCGGCAATATAATCATACAAAACAAAGTACATTTTTCTTTTATTATGTCAAAACATGGTGTCATTATAACATATATTATTGGATATAAGCATGCCAGGTAATCTTTTTTTTTTTCTATTTCTGTCATTTTTATCCTGTGGTATTTCCATTCCACCCAGTTGCTCTTTTCTTTCTCTCTTTGTGGCTAATTTTATCTTCTGATCTTTTGGGTATGTTTTCAGTTCCTGAGCTCTCAGAATTGATTTAATTGTTGCTTGTTCTCCTGTCTGAGTCAAAGGCAACTGTGCAACAACGTATGATATTGATGTTATACTTAATCACAATGTGCACTGCATTTGTTTTATAAAAGGTAGCCATTGAGTTCTCTGTGTTCTTCCATTTTTTTTCATTCTACACCCCCAGACAGCGTTGGAGCCCATGAGCATCTTATTGTGATCTGGAACAACACGGATCTTGTTGTGGATGTACCCTGCTTGTCTATTTTCGTAACTCTCTTTTTCAGCCACTATCTGGTGCTGTTGTCTTACTATTATTCATCCCCTTGGACCACTGCTGAAGATGAGGGTGAACATGTGTGCACATACAAACACACTCATGCACATCTCTATCTAAAAAAGGAACAAGCACTTTCACTCTCCTTTCTAACTGCCTGGCTCCTCATACTCCTGCCAAAATACCATAAGACAGGGTATAATATATATAATTATCCCCACTTACATTAGCCATTATGCCAGTGGAGCATTGCCTGCAGAATGACACACGACCTGTCAAGACTTCATTCACGCCATTAATAAGCGTCATTAGTGTCTGCTTTGAATACCCCTCTTGCACACTGCAGTCATTTCAACATGTCATAGATTTTAATTTGAGGGTAAAAATAGCTGTGAGGATATTATGCACTCTCAGAGCCAGTCTTTGTGGTCTTCTGATGGGGAGGAAGTTCACAGCGTGACCTTGGCTTTCCTCTTTATTGGAATTGGAACATTACTGTTCTTTAGTGCTGCGGGGCAGCTTCTAGCGCTAAGGCTACCGCATTTTTGTTGTGTTCCTTCTTTTGTGACGTCCATTAACGGCATTCAAAATCAGAATTTGGAACAATTTCATTTTTTTGTCACAAATAACACTGAGGCAATTGACTGAAAAAAAAATGCACTGCTGGGAAACTTTAATGCTTGAAATGAGCACCTCCTAGATGAAGGAAAGGCGATTCAGTGGTAAGTTTTCTACCTTAACAGGATGGATATGCTCTTCATTGTAACACTCGATAAACATGTTTAGTGATGCATTTGGACTTGTGTATACCCAAAAAGAGGGAAAGAAGAAAAATAAACTGAATGCATCAAGATAAAGCTCAAAGTCAAAGCTTGGTTTATGGTTCTATGTGGCAACTCCAACCTTTTAGTCTTCTACTGCTCTGATCACATGTGGAGTGCCACCAGGTTCTTTCCTCGGTCCGCCTCTCTTTTCCCCGTACTTACTTCCACTTGATTTATTCTCTGAAAATTTGGCATGTCATTTCACTTTTTTGCTGACAACAGCCAGATTTACATGCCAATAAAATAAGAAAATAGCTGCAAACCACCTCCTGGAGTGCATTACAGAAATGCAGGAATGGACGTAAGTCAGTTTCTTTTACTTAAATGATGAGAAGACTGACGTCATGCTGCTTGGGCCCAGTGATGCCTTTAAAGCCACAGTTGATCTGGGTCCTCTGAATCTTTATGTGATACAAACAGCAGCTGGGTGTCAGACTGGACAGTAACCTTAAACTCCAGTCACAAATACAAATCTGAGACAAACCTGAGACAGCTGACTAAAGACAAGTCATTTGTCTCTCAGCATCATTTTGAGATTTTAATCCATGCTTTCTATCACCACTCGTTTAGACTGCTGTAATGTGCTTTATTTTGAGATGAGCCAGATGCTCTTTCACAACTGCAGCTGGCTGAAAACGCTGCAGCTCATCTTTTAACTGGCACTAAAAAACACGAGCACATCATCCCAGTTCTGGCGTCGCTTCATTGGCTCCTGGTTTGCTTTCGTGTTGATTTAAAAAAATCTTTTATTTGCTTTTAAATGTCTACATGGCCTCGGCCCCCAGCATCTGCCTGACCTTGTGCAGCAACCTCACGCTCTCTCAGGTTGTGGAACAATCGCTGCTTTCTGTCCCAAAGACAAAGATTAAGGAGAGAAGTGATCGGGTGTTTTCAGTCGTCGCCCTGAAACTTTGGCATGAGCCGCTTCTGTACATCAGGGAAGCTGACTCACTGTTTAAATCCTCCCCAAAAACATTTCTTTGGCTTATTATTTGCAGGCAGGCTGATCCACTCCTGTTTTACATTTTTCTTAAATCACATTTTATCTTTTTATTCTTTGCTTTTAAACCTAGTTTTGAAATGTTGACATTAATTCTTCCTAATTGTAATACCTTCTGTTTCTATTTTACCTTTCTGTTGTTCTTATTTGTTTTAATTCATTCGGTGTTAAGCTCTTTGGCCAACTGCATTGATTTCAAATTGATAATAAGTGATATTTAGTTGAGTTGAGTGTTTTTATCGCTCTGTATTAATGCCACCAAACATGGTGCTGGTTCTTTTCTGCCGTGCTGAGATTCCCTGCGTTTACTTCCTTTATGCCACTACGACACAGCAACAAAAAATAAACCTTTAGTAAACTGAAGCTGATGAATTTATCTTTCTAGAGTACGGAATTTTATTGCTGAGCTATAGCACTTTTAAAAGCTTAACATGGAGGCACTGATGATCTATTAGAGGCTAACATCAGCCATGACGGCACAGATGTGCAGCATCCTTGCTGTGGGCCGTCGCAGCATCTCACCATGGATGTTTGAAGGTAGAAAATGATGTAAAATGAATAATCTTTATTGCTTGCTTTGGTGTGTTGCTTTCTTTACTGGAAGTATAAATGGAGACAAATGTAGTTATAGTAAACAGGCTTCACTGCAGGCCTTCTGTTGATTATTGATAAAACACAAATCAAGATAAACTCTGGCATTAGTCTTTTTCTCCCTTATTATAACTGAAAATGTGAAACACATGAAGTAATGCACTGTTATATTTTTTGTTTTTTGCTTTTTTACATCAGCCACCTGTTTAACTTGTTGCATTTCCCAGCTAAGTGCCTGCAAGTGATTCTACATTTTTCCCATGAAATTTGCTTCCACTCTTCCCAGTTTGACTCTCAGCACGTCTGTCTTCATTTCACGTCGAAACTACTTGTTTTTTCCACCACTTAACAAAACATCTTGTGCTTTATTATTCTCAGGAAAACTGGGGATGAGACCTGAACCTTTGGCTGAATAACACACAAGATTTAATTCTGTCAAACTGACTCAGTTATTTCGAAGCCCCAGATGACGCCGCTGATATCATTACATCACCGTGTTAACAGACCAGTAGAGTTCAATACAGCCGAGACAGATGACACCTTTTCATCAAGTATAATTCAGTTTGATTTTATTGCAACCCAATACAGTTTGATGAAAAAGGTGTTTGGTGTTGATTTATTTATTTTTTTAAATCTTTTGTTCTGACTCTGACCAGAATTTACAAAGAACAATCTTTTAACAGTGGAACTGGGCCACTGACTGATTGATAGTACGTTTATATCTGCATACTGAGGTAAATATCGCTTTAACTTTAAAACTGGGCTCGTGTTTCTGCAGGTCCTAACCTATAGGAGGTGTAATGTAAAAACAGAGTGAAAGTGACTGGAAAAGAAATGAATGAAAGTACTGTACTTTTGTTTTGCAGAGGAGGAAAGAACACTGGCAACACTTAGAGAACGGTATCTGAACAACAAGCGGCTAACACAGACGCTGCTTGTCTGATTGTCAGTGGCGGATTGTGGACATCCTAGACGGAGCAAATGTTCTCCCACCTTCTGTCTCCACTTTTGTTTTGGTACAAAGAGCAACAGCTGGTCTGCAAATCTGAGAATGTGAGTGGGGGGTTTAAGTGATAAGAATCAAAGCAGGGTGGTGCATAACTAGTCAATGATTGTTTTAAAAAAAGGGGGGAGACAGGAGTTTTAAATTAATTGTCAGTGTGGCAGTCCCACAAATAATGAGTAACTGTAATCTAAATATGTGCAGGTATTAAGGCTTCTTTATATGATAATGCTAAATTATTTTTAATTTGTCATTTCAACAGGTTCCACCTTTGAATTAATGAATTAATGAATTAATAAATTTCTGCCTTGGGGATTGATAAAGTATATCTTATCTTATCTTATCTTATCTTTACAGAACAGCAAAGTGAGAACAATCTGATTAAAAACCTTTTTGTGCATATACCCCAATTATAAAAAAGGCGGGGACACCATGAAAAACTTAAATAATACAGAATGCAATGATTTTCAAAACTCATAAACTCATATTTTATTTCTAATAGAACATTGAGAACATATGGGATGTTGAAACTCTGACATTTTGCCATTTCACAGAAAATATTAGCTGATTATGACTTTAACGACAGCACACGTCTTAAAAAAGTTGGAACGGGAGCCACAAAAGGCCCGAAAAGTAATTGGTGAGAAACTTAAACCAAACGGAGGAGCGTGTGACAACTAATTAGATTATTACTGGCAACAGGTTAGTGGCATGACTGGGTATAAACGGAGCATCTCAGATGTAAAGATGAGCAGAGCTTTACCGTTCTGCAACAAATTGTGCTTAAAAATTAGGAATAAAGATCCCACCATCTACAGTACATAATATCACTAAAGGTTTCAAAGACTCAGCAGGAATGTCTCTGCAGCGGGGACAAGGACAAAGGTCAAAGAGATATGCGTGATCCTTGGTACCTCAGGCAGAACTGCACTAAAAACAAGTTTGATTCTCTACTGGACATCACTGCATGGGCTCAGGAACACTTCCAATCACTTTCCAGTTTGTTGCACAATCCTAAAATGTAAGTTAAAGCTGTGTCATGCAAAGAAAAAGCCATGTGTCAGCATGACCAAGAAACTCTGCCGTCTTCTCTTTACCAAAGATCATCTAAAATGATCTGAGGCAAAATGGAAAACTGCTTTGTGGTCAGATGAATGAAAATTCAAAGTTAGTTTTGGTGCCCATGGATGCTGTGTCTTGCTGACTAAAAAGGAAAGGGACCAACGGACAGATCAAAATCCTTCATCTCTGATGCTGTGGGGTTACATTAGTGCCTACACATCTGCCCACACATCTGCCCATCTGCTTATATATTACAGCAGAACAATGCTAAACTGCATACTGGATCCATCATAACAGCACGTCCAGGTAATGAACTGGCCTGTCTGCAGTCCAGACCTTTCACCAATGAAGGACCAGGACTGTTGAGCAGCCAGAATCCTGCATCAGACAAGAATGGAACACCATTAGTCTCCTAAACTCCAACAACTGGTTTCCTCACTTTCCAGATGTTTTCAGACAGTTGTTAAAAGAAGAGGGGATGTTATATAATGCTAAACATCCCCCGTTCCAACTTCTTTGAGATGTGTTGCTGCTATCAAAGTCAAAATGAGCTAATATTTCCACGAAATGTCTCAGTCTCAGTTTTATTTATGCTCTATTGGGACTAAAATATGGGTTTATGAGATTTGAACATCCGTGCATGCTTTATTTATTTACATTTTACACCATGTTCTGACGTTTTTGGGACTGGGGTTGTCTTCCAGGCTCGTAGATAGCTGTGTAAATTAGTGATGACAAGCCACAGAAAAATGCCAGCGTGGTAAAAACAAGAAGAAAAACTTTTTTTTTTTTTTTTTAAATGCAGCAAATCCTAGCTGGAGAAATGTTAAGAAACTCAGCAGAGTCAACAGCAGGCACGCACAACATGTTAGTCTGCAGCAGTTGTTATTGATGTACAATAGAAACTGATGCTCACTTGTAGCTTTTTCAAGTAATCTATTACAAGTACATAATTATGAGGAATTAATAAGACATCTGGCCTTCTCTGCTTTCCAGACTTTTGCTCATGCAGAGCTCTACAAAAGGTCCTTCAAAGCATTTAAATTGAGTCGATGCCTGGACTTTGTCTTGGTCATCCCAGAACCTTAATTATTTTATTTTTCAGCCATTCTCATGCAGGAGTGCTTCAGATTATTGTCCTGTTGTATGAATCCATTTCAAGCAAACCTTTGACAGATGGCCTCACATTTCTCTTTACAATAGTCTGGTATGAAGAAGCGTTCAAGGTCAAATCCAAAATAGACAGCATTTTATAATCGTCTACATTTTTCTTTTAATTTAATAGCCGTTGTACAATGGCTGATTTTAAACCGAGAGGAATGACATCTGCAGATAAAAACTTTTTGCTAAAGAATATGGTGATTTAAAAAAAAGGTTAGAACTTTCATAAAGAACATGGTGGGATTAAAACAAAAAAAAAAAAACAACAACAAGAAAACCCAAAACAAAACAAGGATGATTTGATGCTAGAAATTCTCCTTACAAGGTCAGACATGTGATAGATGATAAGAGATAGATAGAATTAATAATGTGATTGACTTTTATCTGAAGCAGAACTGAAAAGGTGAGATTTGCTCTCTAATGCAGAAGACTTTGTCATTAAAATGGGAGAAGAACTTCTCACTTCTCTCAGCGGATGAAACTTTTTAGTGTGAGTGGGATGAGCGGTGAATAATTGAATTAATAAATCAAAATAAAATCCGGGGGATTGTGGCATGTGAGGCAGTGAGGTTTGACAGGTATCTTCATCTTCATCTTCATCTTCATCAACACAGTTCAGTAGAGGGTACACAAAATGTAGAGATCTGCAGAGAACTGCCTTAAAGCCTTCTGCAGAATATTCTGACTGTTGGATGCTGTGAACAAGCGGAGGATGTGAGTTCAAATAAACATTTAAAACACTGTTAACACAATAAATATCATGCTTTAACAGAGAGCATTAATTTAGCAACGAAGACCATTAACTTAATCGAAAAGATGATTACAAAGGTAATAAATAAAAGAGACGTAGAGTTCCTTTCCCTTGTCCTGGCTGCTGGAAAGTAGTGCGGTTGAAGCATTATCCTTCCACTTCTCAAAGGTGACGGCTACTTGCACTAATCTGTGTGTATCCATGCATGTGCACGTATACACACACACATGCACAGTAAATGCCCACACATACAGCGTGCATAAATCCTGGCACCTCAGTAGACGTAGACCTTTTGAATATAGTCGTAACTCTGCTTTATTAATCTAATTTGATATACATAACCACACCTATGTAACATAGCTTTCAAAATAAATATTCCCTGGAGGAGATAACGTCGGATAAAGGCATGCTTACTCTGTTCTTCATGTCCTATTTTCAGTGCTGATTAAGTGTTTAAAGAAAGTCTAAGTGTGTGTGTCTGTTTGCATCCATGCATGCCAGTACCTCAGACTCAGAGTGTGTGTTCTTTTTGAAACATGTCCCTGTGTGCAGCTCAGGAATAAGAGCCACTGGGGAATCTCCCACAGGTACTATACGTGACGAGAACGCTTGTGCCTGTGTGAGAGAGACGGAGTAGGAGAAAGTGTCCCACAGGTACAAGTGCATATGCGTCTCTCTGTGTGACTGTCCCACAGGTGCAGGGAGTGTTTGAGCCTCCTGACAGGCTGCGTCTTTGATCGTCTGGTGAGTCAGTCCTTGCTTGCTTCGCCTGTGTGTTACTGCTGTAGGGGCTAATTAACCAATGAAAAGACTTAGTCACTAGAGCTTGCTGTCAACTGTACACTTTAGATTGCTTTCAGAAATCCTTAAAAAAAGAAAAAAGAAAAAAAAGGGAGTTGCGGGCAAGGGGGTTGGGGTGGAAATGAGGGAACTTGAAAGACACGTCTATTTCATTGTTTCACTTGTGTTCAAACAAAGTGATCAGAATGCTCAGTTCTGCAATCAGCCACGCAGCATCTTTGAGTTCCTTCCACACGGAGAAGGAGGAAGGGAAATCTAATGAAAGGATGAGAGATGGCATCAGAAAGATGTGGTCATTAATCCTGATCAGTGACCCACTGCAGCTTTCTGCTGAAGAGGAGAAAAAGCAGATAAGAAGAGGGGAGGTGAAAAGAGGAAGGGTATGGACGATTGACACGTCAGGAACCTCTGCTCGATGTAAAGAGCCAATTAAAGCCAGGATAAGCCTTTTCTGTCATCCCAGTCAGCTCTAACATAGTGGCCCCTTCTCCTTTAACCCTCCATCAGCAAACTGCCAGACAGGCCTTTATGATGTCATGACCTTACCTTTGGACCCCAGAAAACACGTATTACCCGATAAACACAAACTGATGTGTGAGTAAGTGCATACACTATTGTATCAATGTCAGGAATAAATCTTTAATTAGAGAAACAGCATCAGTCAGAATTTTCGCTCTTTATTTAACCCAGCTGTTCAGCTCCAGGAGAAAGTATAATGACCCTGTTGTGCTGTTGTGCTTTAATTGCCTTTTTGTTGTAGGTCATGTTACATTTTGTTCCTTTAACCAGTGACAGTTGATCAATATAAGGTGCTGAAGCTCTGCTCTCATTAAAATGTTGAAAGAAGATAAAACTCTTATGCTATAATAGTTGTATTCAAAGTAATGGCAGTGTGTTTAAGAAAAGTGAGTAAACCTCAAAATGCTTTTTTACAGCTTTTATTTCCAAACCCGCAAATGCACTGGGGACACTGCACATTCTGACAACCAAAATGGCTACTGACCGAGACCACGAACCATTTCCTTTTGCGGCAGCAGCAGGAAATTTGGTTGTATCTTCTCAACAACTGCTACCTATGAGGCAACAAACTAAACTGCACACATTTAGCAATGGAAGTCTAACCCAAACTGTATTTCAACATAAAGTTCTAAACTCGCCATGAAGAAATAAATGAAATGGATGCAGTTTTTTGTTTTTTTAAAATTGCTATTATCTTAAAAATATTGGAACCTCCACCACCAGTATATATCAAAAAAGGTCAAAGACCATCAATTGATGAAAGATCCAAGCAAACTATAGACAGCAGAAAAAAATATAAAATTATAAATAACAAAAAACCATCCCTGCTCGTAAAAAAACTGCTGTAATCTCAATAGTTATTTTGCCCCTACACACCAATGCAGTGCCACCTTATCTTATAAATGGACTAAAGAAAATGTTACAAAAGCCTTGATAATGTGCTAGGTGAACACAATCAGGTTATTGTAAAAAAGAAAACATGCTCTGAATGTAAGCTACAATTTGAACTTAATGACCTTGCAAAGAGCTCCAATTATCTGGACTTGCAGGAGTTCAACCAGAAAATAAATAAATAAATGAATAACTGAAATAAAACATGGGATTTGAGCTTTTTTTTTCTATTTTTCAAAATTATTCTATATTCATATGAATAGATTTTCATATTCATGGGATGTATGTCCCTAGAATGTTATGACCCTAAAATCATATTTTTCTCTGTATTTTTTTGCATTGAGCAATAATTAATTTGCATTACATTTCAGAAACGTTTATCCAAAGCAACACAGGAAATCCAATCAAGCCACAGAAGCATACTTTAGTAAACTACAAAGAAAGTGCAGTTAAATCAGCATTCAGTGCAGCTAGGACACGATTCAAGTGCAGGTTAGGAAGTTAAAGAGAGAACGCAGCTTACGACAAAAGGTATTCTTGGTAGAGGAGAGTTTTCAAGAGCTTCTTGAATGCAGAGAGGGGCGACTCTGCTCTTCTGGCTACTGGTAGCTTGTTCTACCATTGAGGAACCACATGGGAGAACAGTCTCAACTGAGATCGTCTTATGTGAAGAGAGGGCAAGGCCAGTCGATGTTCTTGTGATGAGCAGAAAGCACGAGAAGAGGTGTCAGCCTTCACAGCCGAGTAAGAAGCTGCAAGAGCACCTTGAGTCAGAGACTTTTGTTTTCTTCAGGCAGCTGCAGGAAGCCGGAGTAGCTCAATGAACAGAGGTGTGACATGGGCCCTTCTGGCTTGATTAAGCCTTTCAAATCAATGATGAGGTTACGTTAAAAGATCCTGAACGCAGCAATGATTTTTGTTCTTTAAGAGTTGCAAGTCTGTCATAAGGCTAATATAGTTTCTTTGGAATCAGTAATGTTTAAGGACTGTTAGAGAAAACCAAAGTACGTGGAGAAAATCCTCACCAGCGCAGCAAGAACACACAGACTCCACTCATAGAGCACCTGTTAGCCTTCCAACTGCTGCATCCCAATACTAGACGGTGACTGCAAATACAAGAGCGCAAAAACAAGTTTTTACCAGTAAGAGTTCTGGCGCAAAATCCTGTTTGCTGGGGGAAGATGCTTTTGTATTTGCAGTTAAGTAGCCTTTTGTGAGACATTAGCGTCAAAAAGGTTTAAATATTCTATACATTTTAACAACTTATATCATCCCTTGTCTTAAAACCATTATCAGTAATTAATTGGCGAGTAAAGGTGTCTGAATTAGTAGGCTGCAGAATATGGACATATTCAAATAAAATGTCTTAAACTGCTTCCACTCAGGGATACCACAGTCACAAGATACTACATTTATAATCTAAAACTGGGACTGTGCAATGCAATAATCCTTTAATGGTATCAATATTACCTGTTTCTGATGGATAAATCACAAGTGTTTTAAAAACTGTGCATATTTTGTGGTAGAAAATTGCTGTGCTGAAAAAATTAATTGCTCCCTCTGAACTCCAGATTATTACATATTTTTTTTAAAATTTTTGATCACCAAACTTTTAACTCCCCTGTGCTGACATAACTGCTTTCATTTAATTGTGAAAACGGGAAAGAAAACATAAAGAGAGACAATGGGCAGATGGGACTTGAGAGGAGAAGTCGGAAACCCATTTAGGAAGTCAGACAGATAAGAACAGATGGTATAGAAAGGAGGACTAAGTGAAGAATTAATAGACGGTGAGGGGAAGTGATATGAGAAATGAGTTGCAGGCTAAACAGCCACCCTTCCTGCCCCATTTCCCCTCTCTCGTTCTCTCCTTCAGTTCTCCTCTGAATATGAGTGACTGACAGTGATGTTAAATGCCGTTTGACACCAAAGACGGAGGTGACTGTTAAGGCAGCCATCAGCCCAGGAGGTTCTCAAGTGTGTATTTTGTGTGCATGTGTCAAAAAGCAGTTGTGTAATGAATTAGGGACACCAGTCCGATTAAAACGACTGGTAATTTCTCTTGGGAGATGAGAGCCTGGAGCAGCATGAATCAACCTAGTGCCAGGATGACTCACCAACATCATCTTCCCTTCTCTCAGAAAGAGGTGAGTGGTGGAGAGAGAGCAGGAGAGAGTGGACAGTGGGCTGAATGTAGATGCACGGAAAGACGGTTTACTGAGTGCTGGAAAAGACAGGCATAAGAGGAATGCAGGTGTGTGCTGTCCAGAGCGGAAAGAGAGACTTGAAGAGTGCTAGGTATTAGCACTTGTGGAGAAATATAGTGAGATAAAGGTGACAAGATGATGGGGGTGGGAGGAGTGAAAGGAAAGGTCTCAAGTATTACTAGTTTCAATCTGTTCTCACCATTCCCACCCATATCTCTGGCCTCATTGCAGGTGACAGCAGCATGCCTAAATTACCTCCTGCTGGCACTCAAATTAAACAGGGCTCATAGTGAGAGTGGGCGACAGTGAAAAGAAAGGGGCAGAAAGAGAGGAAATAAAGGTGTGTGTGCATGTGTGGGTGGGGATGCTTATGAAAAGAGTGTCCGTGGTCACATTAATGCAATTTCTCTCGCGATCCCTCCATTCCCTCAGCCCAGCCCTGGATAATGAGCTAGCGAGCACTCTCACTTCCCCCCCACTGGGCCTTCCTGCTATGCACAAAAGGCTCTGAACGCTATTTTTGGAGCCCCTTTTCTCATTTATTTCCTTGATTTGGTGATGATAATAATCATTGTGGCTTGAGGTGCCATATTCAAATTAACTGCCATTCCTCCAGTGCTATCGGCCCGGCATCACCCTGCCTGCAAAAGTGTCCCTGCACCTCCTCTGCCTGCTCCCTCTGCTCCTCCCCTCCCTCACCTCTCCTGGAAGCAATACAAAGACCATTGAAGCAGCGCCGGCTGATATGTTTCCTTGTTGAGCTTATTCAAATCAGGTGTTTGAAAACTAACCTTGTTTGCATTGTAATGTCACATGGCAGAGCATACACAATTGACAATTTACTGATACGGGCCTGTAAGAGGGCCGGGTGCTGCGGTGCTGTGAATATGAAATGAATTAGATTCCCGCCTGTAGTTATTCAGATCAGAGTGTGACATGATAGCTTACATGAGTGGGTTTGAATGGAGGTCTAACTAAATAAATTTGATTTGGAAATTGTGTGTTTGGCAGATTGTGCCACTCACCGGGTGCTGCCACGGATAAAGCAAGCAGTTTATTGTACATAATGGGATGCAAGTGTCTTTACATATACATGAATTCTATTAGGCAACGCAGACACAGGAGAGAGGATGAAATGAAAAAAATAGCAGCTCTCACTGAGAACAGGTAAGATGCTGCTCACATCCATCAAGGATTTTTATGAGAGTCAAACCTTGACTTACTATCAAGGTTTGTGTGTGTATTCTAGAGACAAAAAGCAATTGTGAAGTCACTCTCACTTACCCCCCCCCCCCTTTTTTTTTTTTTTTTTTTAGGAACAAAGAAAATAAAGTGTTCCTATGGAACAAAATACCTGAGGGGCACCTGTC
>JBAMYA010000020.1:14568316-14585552 GCA_037176975.1 Arrhamphus sclerolepis | reverse complement strand
ATATGTATTAATCTATATACATATATGCACTATCACCAAAGAGTGTTTTTAAAAAATGCATGTGCTAAATACTCTTTTTTTTTTTTTTTTTTTTTTTTTTTTTTACCCTTTTCACTTTTAAAGTAAAGTGCCTTCAGAGTATTTAAATATTTGAAAATTAAGACAATCTAAAAGACAAAAAAAGAATGATTTAAGGCTGATGCTGGATACATATGCACCGCATCGGCAGCAGCATTGTCCACCAGCCGAGATGAACAGGCTCACCGTGAAGCAGCAACAGGGGGCAGTATTGGGTCATACTAAACGCCAAACTCTGTCCATCTCTCTCCTTTTCTCTCTCTGGCCGGAGTCCAGTCTCGCCACCTTTCAGGATTAATTACACTTTTTCAATTAATGTTCTAATGAGAGCTGCTGGTGCAGAAGTCTGATAAGGCACTTAGGGAATGAATGACAGACGGACAGACAGACACGTGCACTCACACAAACGCAGTAGAGACAGACAGGCACTGACTAGAATGATTGATCAGGCATACAGAAGCTGATGGAGCTGATACAGTGCAGTTAGTGGCAGAGATCAGGATGACAAAAAAAAAAAAAGAAAAAAAATGTGACTAAGGTAAAAAAGCAAACAAACACTCCCTGACCCAACATGTGTGTAAGCTAAAATGTAATATGGAATTAAAAACACACCAGCAGTGTGTTGTGATTAGGATACTCGTTTTGATGACACAAACCCTCACATCTGCAAAGTGGGTTTCCATGGTAATGAGCTCAACCAGTGCAGGAAGAAATCTGACGTGCACGCGCTCGCAATGCACACACAAACACACACATGAACTTTTCCGGCATGCACCAGGGGACCTGTCAAGTATAAATTAGTGCTGTTGATGTGTCACAAGATGCCCCCGAAGGTCATTAATTGGTCAGTGATTGGAGGCTGGCATGTCATTTATGTGAGTGTAATTTGCATGAGGCAGTCCACTACTTTACCCTCAAAAAAGCATTTTACAGATTCTATATGGAAGCCTGCAAAGTAGGGCTTTTATTATTTTCTCTCAGATACATAGTTGGTTGCAGCTTTCATGCAAATTAATTAATTTTATCTGTGTAGTTCAAGGTCACATGTTTATTCAAAAATAATTAATTAGGTTAGCTGTATTTTCATTCAAATTAAGTTCAAGTTTAGGGGCTTTCTTTTTCACTGTATTACATGTTTTACTACACATGGCAGTTTTGTGCATCACATGCATTCACATTATTACTTTGAATTTAGTCAAGGAGAGAACAAGTACATTTTAAATGGAGAGAAATGAAAATCAATGGGGATCTAATAAATCTTAAAGGAGCCTATTGTTAAGGAGCCTGAACCAGATTGAAGGTTAAAGGGGAGGAAGAAAAAGGAAAATCCCTGACTTTTTCACTGACATCCCTTTGAAAGTGTGGAGCCTGACGGTTCTGGGAGGACAAAAGAAAAGATAGCATGTGTGAGTGTGTGTGCGTATGTGTGTGTAAAAGAGTGTGTGAGAAAGAGAGAGATTAAATAAAAGAGGAGAGTGCGGAAATATAGTTTTAATTTAAAGAAACACTGTAGTGGTTCTTACTCTCACTAATCAGAACAAACCATTCCGTTACATTCTGCACTTTCACAGATAATCCAAATTAATAGTGTCTTGTCTGTATGTGCATTAGTCCGTATATGCATTAGTTAAGAGTTTGCTAAATTAGAATACCATTCTCTCTCATGTACTTACACTGTCTTTCACCAAAGGAGAATATAAAAGTATGAATGTGGGAGATTACTTTTCTCTCCACTGCTGCTTTTCTCTCTCTCCCTCTCCTTCTGTATCTCTCTCTCTCTCTCTCTCCCTCTCTCTCCCTCTCCCTCTCCCTCTCCCTCCTGCTTTCTCACACACAGACACACACGAGCACGTATTCATTCACTCACTTCCTGTCTCCCCCGTTTCATTTTCTTTCTCTCTTTTACGCTCTCCCCTTCTTCGTCTCATTGCCCCATAACCACAGAGAGATGAGTTCAAGCCACCATTAAAGCGTTAAAAATTTAAATATATATAAAAAAAAATCTTAACGCTCTTTTTAATTAAAAAGGATCCTAATAATCCACATCATATTATACGTCGCAGATTCATCGGTCAATTTAATAACAGTGAGGCTTTTGGATCTTAATATCTCTGCTACCAGGTTTCCTTCATAACTGAGAGCCCGTGTTAATTACAGCAGAGCCTAATGGTGGGGAATATTCAGGGCCTCTCCATGTTTTGATAAATGGCTTTCCACTAAGATTTATTCCTAATTATCTCATTTGTCTTTCTCCATTACTTTTTATAGCTTAAATTTATGAAGTCATTAAGACGTTAGTGGGCCTGATAATGATTAGGAGAAGGAATTGTATGAAAGTGAATTATATGAAAATGATTATGGCTAAAGGAGTGTTTAAAATGAGGGCTGTGGAAGCCTGACTGTGTGTGTGTGTGTGTGTCTGTGTGTGAATGTGAGGTACATGTCTTTGTTTGAAGGCACCGTGCCCCCCCCCCCCCGTCCTAACCCAGTTCAGGCGACCACCTTCCACCAGTGGAAATAAGCATAATAAAACCTCTTTGTCACTATCTTCATCCTTCTGTGTCTCTCCTCCCTGCTGGCCTGCTTCAGCTCATTTCCCTGCTCCATCCATCTGTCTGCTGTGACTCTGTTAACGTTCGGCCATGTTCTCAGAAGATCAAATTTTTTTAACACACTTTCCAAGATACATAAACATCCGAAAGAAGCGTTTTTTTGTTTTTTTTAAAAATTCCACTCCATTTTACTTAATTTCATTTCCTTCTGAGGATATTGATTTATAATCACAGTGGCCAACGTCTGAGGTTTCAGGAACTCCTTGTCTATGCCTCCACATACATTGTTTGGCCTTCAAAAGCAAATGTATGTATGACGCCTTCCATTCTGAGTTTAAAATACGCCTTTTTTGGCAGACCTGCTGAGCTCCGCTCTTATCACTGTGGCCTTTTCTTGTTTCTCAGCAGTTTTCTCTCCACCCTCCTCAGCCTCCTCAGTCACCCTGGCAGGCTACGTGCCAGAGATCATAAGAGGCAGAGCAAGCCCTTGCTTAATTAAATAATTATTTGATTATTTAATCATCTAGATGAAGAGCGTATTTAACATCGGTGTTAATTAGCCAACATCTGGGCCAGTCAGCAGGCCAGTCACACAGAACCAGAAAGGCATACCAATGCACGCTCCTCTCTGTTAGGTGTCATTCCTTTTCTTTGGTCCTTTTCTACCAATTATTTATCTGAAAAACAAAAACAAAAAACAAATAAATAACAGACTTAATTTTGTACGTTGTATCTGTGAAGAAAATACTTCAGGCAAAGTATCTTTTGGATTGCTTAGACATCACGTTATTTCTTACTGATAAATTGTCTGTTAAACTTCCAGTAGAACTCATTCTGCTTCCATATGCCTCAATATTCATTTATGTCTCATTTTCCTCACTCTCATACAATTCTGCAGGAGAAGCAATGACTCTTCCTTTTATCTTGTGCAGAACACACAAACTGCAGACTCATAAAATGCCATTTATTGTACCCTACTCTGAAATAGTCTCAAATTGTTTTCTAAATGTGCTTCAGTCGTCAAAACATACTTTAATGTTGCGTGTACTTGCCTTTCTCTTTATTCCCTTTTCTGCCTCATACAGCTTTAATGAAACCGGGTTAAAGAGGTCCAGTGAATCCAAGGAAGGATGGATGGATGGAGGAGGAATATATTTGTGACTCTCTTGCCTGATTAAGACCACTTCATTCTGGCTAGCAACACTTTACACCCATGGGCAACTGGTTTCTGAGGACAAAGGGAGGGCTGCAGAGGCAGGTGTACAGAGAGTCATTGTGGGGAGTGAATGAGGGAGTCCCTTTAATTGCAATCATTCTGGCAGCACTGCAGGGATCTACATGCTATGCATACAATTAGAGTGTTGAGGGCAAGGGACAGCATGCTACTGCTCCCTTAGATTACTTCTTCTCTCCTTCACCATAACTAAAGCTCCAAATCAGCCATAAACACGCATAAGTACATTTGATGATGTACTTCTCAGAATCTAGTTGGAGGTGTTTTAAAAATACCCCAGGCAGATGCAATACTCACAGCCTGAATGCATCAGTGTAATCCTGCAGCGCTGGCAGCAGTGAGTACATGTTTGTATGCATGCTTTCTGTGTGTTGCCGAGGTTAATTGAGACACACAGCTCATCTCTGCCCTGATGGGGTCAGAGCACAGTGGCAGATCTGCATCCCATTAATCTAACCCCAATTTATGCTGCCACACACTGTCAGTGGCAGTCGTGCACCAACACCCGTCTACTCCCTGCACACCCCCAGTCACACACATACGGTCAAAACCATTAATTTAAGCTCCAATTTGTGTTCTTCTCTGTTGCTTTGATGCATAGCACACAGTGTTGGTTACACAATCTCAAGTATGATAACGTCACACAGACCAAACATTTCTGTGTTTATGTTATTTATTTGCTTTAGATATCAACACTTTGTGTGTAAAATCAAATCATAAGTCAGAGAAAGAATCTTACGATTATTATTACTATTATTATGTGTATACGTTATTATAATTTTATAACTGCACCACAAGCTCACAAATTTTCACATCCATGTTGCTTCTGTTATTCCCACACACGTTATTCAGAGAACACTGGGCTGACAGGAGCTAAACCCTACAGCACCCAGAAAAGGAAAGGCAAATTAAGCATCTTCACTCTAACACTGAGGGACCATTAAAGTCGAAACGCCTGATCTCCCTGGCTGGTTTTTCTTCTTCATCCTCTCCCTTGTTTTTCTCTCGTTTGCTCACTCTCCAGTAGGAAAGGTTAACTGTGAGAGACTCTCAGAGACACTCCAGTAGACACACAAGTGATCTTTCCTTTAATTGGCTTTTCCACTATCCTTCTTCTCCTCTTTCCTCCCTAGCAGGTCATCCCCTTCCACTGCAAGACCCGATCGGGGAAACACATCCACACACACACTCACAACCACGCAGAAGCAGTCAGGTTGAACTGAGGACTTGATGCATCGGGCAAGTTGTATGAGTCCGCACACCTTGCACCTTTAAATATCTCCATCCAACCAGTCAATCTGTCGTTAGCAGAACAGAAGTACAAATGCTGTCCAATTGAGCTATCAGGCTCTTCATGGGCCTCCATGATGTCCTCACCCATGAAGCAGCTGACACTGGATCTCCTCCTCTGTCACAGTGAGGGAGCACACAGAAAATTTATAAGGTGAATGTTGATAGGAGTGGAAGTATTATCAGCCATAGTGTAGTTTTTTTCTCTCTTTCTTTCTTTCTTTTTCTTTGTTTTTTTTTTTAGCAACTTTCCATCTTTTCTGGAGAATTTCCCAAAATGAAAATGTGTTAAAGTGGGAAATGGAGGTATGTTATTTAGAAATGGACTCACAGGGTTTGTCAGTTATAGAAGAGATGCATTATGAGACAAGCAACATTGTTGTTCCAGAGCATGAATTTTCAGGCAAGTTGGGCTCCTGACATTGACCAAAGCATAGAAAAAAGTTATCCAATTCTATAACTTCTAATCACATATGAAAAAAAAAACTTAATTGTGTTCTTCTAAACTCAATCTGGCAGCCTGCAGATCTAGATAGGAGAAAGAGAATCACAGTGTGAAATGAGCTGCACGCTACACTGACTTAACCGTGGTAGCCTAGAATCAGAGCACGATGACTAGACAAGGCAATTCAGGCAAGTGCACTGTGGACTCAGTTATGTCGACTATTCTGCTTCATCTTGCACTATGCACCAGGCTTCAACACCATTACCCACAGGCGCAGTGTGTGAGAGGACATCATTACCAGCTGTCGACAGAACTGCCTCTTTCCGAAGTCTTTGCAGACACCATCCTATCTGGCAGCCCGGTCCGAGGACAACCAGATCAGGCCGGCAACTGAGAACAGCCTCATTCCCACCTGCCACAGAGAGAGATGGAATGCTGAGATAGCTACAGTCTGGTGGTGACTTACTAGCCTTTGTTAAGCTGATAATGGATTGAGGCTCATGACTCATCAAGTCAGAAGTTCAGATATTCAGTCCCCACTTCGCTTGCAAGACACACTGATATGCTTTTAATCATAGCTGTGTTGAGATAGGGCTGCTGGCCTGTAGGGCCGGTCAAACTACAATGAAGCCTTCAAAGTGCATTTATAGGGATCATTTTCAAAAGGCTGTGTATCAACACTAGAAATTAAAAGGTGTGCATAACTACAGCAGTATTCATTGCTACAAATAATTACATTGTACGTTCATTGTTATATTAATTAAACAAATAAAGACATTTTAAAAAATGAACGCAGTTGTGCATGAAACACTCGATTTAGATCTGATGATGGTGAAAGCCAGAAATTTAATGAATCACCAAAGTGATTTTAATTTATCCTCAGAGTGTATGCAAAATTTCATAGATATCCTTCCAAGAGCCTTTGAGATATTTTGCTTCAAAACAGAAAAGCAGACCTCGTGGGTGGTATGAGAGGAAAAATCCAGTGATTAGCAGAATCATGTTGAATCATGAATCATATTAATTGAGCATGCATGCAGCATTTTGACCTGATCTACTAAGTAGATGATTAAGTACAAACTTGGATTCCGTGGCAATGCTAGAGGTAAGATCAGAATATAATCCAACAGTATTTATCAGCACAAATTCATCCATTTTTTTCCTTTATGGCAGCTTCATTCTGTTCATGGGTTGGAGGTCTGGAACCTGTGCCAGCTACGATTAGCCAACAGGTACCCTGAACCAAGCATGTACGCTAAGACTCAGACCTACAGGTAGTGAAGAATCACTGATCATGCAACCTTTTTTTGTTTTGACACAGAACAGTCCCACCCAAGACACAAAGCAGCAACCTACTTGCTGTAAGACTAGGATGTGAATGTCTTAGGAAATTTTGAAAGGTTGATTATGCACATCAGTTGAGACCAAAGTGCTAACTTACATTGCAAATCAGTTGTTTCGACCATCCATGCCTTCCAGATTTAAAAAGAAGTCCTGATTAGTTGTGTCAGCCACCATGATCCTCACAGTTTTTTGCCTTTTAAAGCCTTCTTTCTTTCCTCTTGGAAAGTATGAATATATGAATATAAATGGCCCTTCAAAGGTCAATGTTCTGTAAAGATCAGTGACTTGTAAGGTTCAGAGTCCATTATCCCAAAGATGTTTTTATGAATCCTTTAGATTTCAATATTCCGTTTTTAAAATGTGAATTAAACATCATGTAACCGCACCTCGAAAAACTGTTTGTGATCATTGTGTTTTTGTTGGAAATGTGTGTCATGTTGTAGATTGAGTTTGAAAGTTCCCTTCTCCTGGTGGTGAACATGTGACAGCAGGTGGGCAACTATACAAGAGCAACAGGCAGTCCAAGGAAATGGGCTTTGAGGTTGTCATAGTAATAAAAGCTTTGTGACCCAAACAGTCTCTGGGTTATTACCCCGGCCCATGCTGCTGGCCGTGTCTTGACCCCCCTTCCTCTCTTCACACTTGTTGAAGTATAGGTCTTGCGTTGAACTGAGCTGGACCAGATCTGTTTGAATTTCTGCCCATCTCACCCACCCACACTGCTGTTGCCGCATCCTCTGTTCTTGCAGTCTCAAATGCTTGCAGTCAAAGACAATAGTCCTAGAACCCACGTCTGACAAAAGACAGGAAACAAGTGTTTATTTGACAAGTCGCTCTTTCCTTTATACTCTCAGAAGGCAACCAACCCCCTAATCATCGTGTGTGTTTCTGGAATTCACTTTCCCGTAAAAACACTGGATATAATTGTTTCTGAAAGCTTTTTCTGTCCATGTTTTCTTTATTTCCTCTCTCTTTAAATTATCAGTGTGTCAATTCTTCCTTCATGGTCTCAGCTTTTAATGGCTACAGAAAACAATGAGGTTTTGTGATTTTTATTCATTTATTTATTTATTTTACCTCAACGGGCACACTTCTTTTTTCTTTCCCTTTTTCTCTCTCAGGATGACCCGGTAAATGTGTTCACGTCAACTTTTTTCATCTGGCAAACCATGGCTCCAGTTGTGCAGTAGGTAATTGGTGAAGCAGACAGTACTCTGTGTACAGAAACCAAACAGAGACGAGGCAGAGACCAGAAAGGCTGTTTAGACCTGAGATGTTGACTTGTTACCACTGCATTCTGCGTGTGCGTGTATGTCCATGTACGTGCGTGCGTAAGGACAAGGCTGTGGTCTGTGCTCCCTATTTGCTTAAGGTGGCATGAGTCAGCTCAGCTAAAAACAGGAGTCTGTTTTCGTGTGGCCTGCCAACTGCCTGCCTGACATTTAGCTAGCTTTCTCTTTCACACCTTCTCACACACAAACATACACGCACACGCAAGCTCTCTCTCACCCTCACTTGGCAGCAAATCAAGAGTGGAGCCAGACTTAAGCCCTTGTTTCTCCATCCACCCAATATTCACTCTTCGGGTCATTTTCTGAGATCAGATATTGGCCAAATATAATAATACTAATAATTAGTAAACAATTTCTTCTTAAATCCACGTTATTTCATGTGGAGTCAGGTTTTTTAAACATGATCATGTGCGAACTATGTCTTGGTGTATACATGATGACAGGGTAATCATCTGACCGCTGTGGGTCTTAGGCAAATGCAACCTTGGACAAACGAAGACATATATCTTTTTACACTGCACCATTATTCATATAACACAAATAAAGCCAAAAAGAAAACAAAATGTTTTGCTTCCACAGGATTTAAGTGGACAAGTTGCAACCAGGTGCTACTAATCATCAGCCCTTGATGAACTGATCCTCAGCAGATCTGCAGACCTGTACAAAAACAGACTTTATGGCTGTTTGCTGGTCTGGATTATTCACGTGTGTGTTAACACAGTGCAAAGAGGGAAGGACATAAGAAATCATTTTGGAGAAGCAACTGAGCTCTTTCAACCAATTTGGACACTAGTTATCACGAGTCAGATTATTCACAAGTTGAAATATTCTAGAAAGTTGCCAATCTTTCCAGGAGCGGATATCTACTCCAAGGTCAGACCATGCAATGCTCAAGAGAAATGCAAAGACAACAACAAAAAAACATCTTAGACCTTGCAGGCCTCACTGAGTGTGTTAAAAAATCCATGAGACCCCAATTTAAAAAAAAGAAAAATCAGAGAGCTGAAATGAGCTTTTTCCGTTGAGTGGCTTGACTCTCCCTGAGAGATAGTGTAAGACGTTCAGTCATTCAGGAGGGACTCAGAGTAGAGTCGCTGCTCCTCCACATCGAGAGGAGCCAGTTGATGTGGTTTCAGGCATCTGGTAAGGATCCCTTCTGGATGCCTCCTTTGAGAGGTGTTTGGGACTTGTCCAATTGGAAGGAGGCCCCAGGGCAGATCCAGGACATTTAGGATATGTTAGATCTTAAGGCTGACTAGGGAACCCCTCAGTATTCTCCCAAAGGAGCTGGATGAGGTGGCCTGGGAGGGGTCATCTGGGCCTCTGTACTTAGGCTGCCTCCCCCATGGCCCTAATTTGGATAAGCGGAAATTAATTGATAGATGGATGGAAAAGTAAGTATGATAGGTGTGGAAGGGTTGCCAGAAGAAAGCCTCTTCAGTCTAAAAAGGGGATGGATGCTGTTTTTGGCAAAATCCGAATACAGCATCTTAACAAAAGCACCTCTTACCACAGTCAAGCATGGTGGTGGTGGGATAATGACTACTATGGGGTCCAGCCAAAGGACCTGGAGACTTTGCAGTAATGGAGTTGACTATGAACACCTTTGCATGCCAGATTATTCTAGAGGCAAATGTGAGGTTATTTGTCTGACAGCTAAATGTTGGTAGTAATTGGATCATTGGCTCATGCAACTGGACAGTTAACCAAGGCACAGCAGCAAATCTGCATCAGAATGGCATAAAAATAAACAAATAAACATTTTGGAGTAGTTTAGTCAAAATCCAGACCTCAATCTAACTCATATGCTGCGGCAGGACCTTAAGAGAACTGTGATAAGTGAATACAAAAAACTCAATGAACTGAAACAAGGCTATAAAGAAGATTAGGCCACAATTCCTTCACATCAGTGTGAGAGACTGATGAGGTTGTCAAGGAAACAGCTACAAGCTATTCCTGCTCAAGGCAGATATGCAATTTGTTTCACCATAGTCATATTCAGTATTGCTAACATATATTTTTTTCTTTTTTATGGTTTCTTTTGGTACATAAATAAATAAATAAACAATGGCAGTGTCTGAGGTTGACTTTCCCTTAAACATTTGTAATGTTCTTACACAAACACACACACAAACATTTGATTAAAAGGGGGTACTAACTTTTGCACATGAATGTACCAATAGAATGTTTATAAAAAGTACAGGACTCGACAGTAGTATTGATCCAGGTTGTAATGAGGCAGAGCACTTTGGTGGCTCGTGCAGGATCAGAGGAAAACAGACACCTTGGGCTGAATTGGAGGTTTGCGATCAAGGATGGGATCATATAGATGATATATAGAAGGGCGAGTGTCTGTGTCTCTTAGTCCCACAAGTTCTTCAGAGTAATGCTGATGTGGATATGCGAGGCTGGAGGAGTTTGGTTAAAGGCCAGATGTTGCATAATGAAACCCTTAAACCAGTAGGGTGCCATGCCTTTCCTCCTTTCCTTCTCTCCTTCTTGTTGTTTGTCACCTTGGCTCGTAATCTACTCCTTAGTGACATGATCCTTTTAGTGCAGAATAGTCTGCCAATCCCATGTATATAATTTTGCTTCTGTAAATACTCACCCTGACTCAGAATATACAAACATACCTGACAAATAGACATTTACTCTTGATTTAGCTAGCATTTGTTAAAATAAACAGGGACCAGATGTATTTGGTAATTACTAAGCCTTGTGGAAACTAAAGCAGGATGTTACTGACAAGTTCTTAAAGATGTATGTGTTCAGTAGATATAAATGAGCTCAGGGCTGAGAATATGGACAGGAAAACACAACTGGAAAATGATAAATGACTCATTAAACCAATTTACTTGTTTTTTAGTTAATTGATTTTTTTTGCTTTAGTTTTTTTTTCTAAGTAGGATTTGTTGAGACTGAGAAAATGATTGGAGAAACTCAAAGTCAGCTTATACTTCCATCCATCCATCCATCCATCCATCATTTATACAACAACAACAACAACATGCAGCTACAACAGCTCTTTTCTACTCCAGGGACCACTCAAAGTCCAACAGGGCATGCAGTTTTCTCTCACTGCCACACACACACACAGGTATACCACACGTGCACACACACACACAGTACCAGCGTCTTCCTATTCCAGATCATAGGGTCTGTTGGAGCCTTTCTCAGCCTTCTTCAGGTGAAAGGCAGGGATGGGCCCCACCTTGGATTGGTTGTCTGGAAAAAAGAATAGCTCTTTTTAAAACTTTTTTTAAAATCAAGATTTATTTAATTTGTGTAAAACCTAATTTCAGACATTGTTTCATCAGGCTCATAAACTGTGATCACATGTAGCATCCCCTCTTTTTTAACATCTGTCTGTAAAAGTCTGGGAAGTGAGGAGACCAGTTGCTGGAGTTTTAGGAGAGGAATCTTGTGCATTTCTTGTCTGATGCATGATTCTAGCTCCTCAACAGTCCTGCTCTTTTGTTGCCAGATTTTTTTCATCTTATGATGCATCAAATGCCATCTAATGGTGCAAGGTCTGGACTGCAGGCAGGTCAGTTCAGCACATGGACTCAGACTGCAGTATGTGGTTTGACATTGTCTTGCTGATATATGCAAAGCTTTCCTTGAAAGAGACATTGTCAGAATGGGAGCATACGTTCTTCTAAAACCTTTATGTGCTCTAATTCAACCCAATACCATAAGAGATGCAAGACTTTGAACTGCCTGGTGATAACAAGTTGGATGGTCTCTCTCGTTCTTTAGTCTGCAGGACACAGGGTCTGTGGTTTCCAAAAGCAATTTCAAATTTCGATTCATCTGACCACAGAACAGTTTTCCAATTTGCCACAGACCATTTTAGATGATCTTTGGCCTGGAGAGGACAGCAGATGTTTCTGGATTGTGCTCACATATGGCTTCTTCTTTGCATGATACGGCTTAAACTTGATGTGGAATTAACTGTTTTCACAGACGGTGATTTCTGGAAGTGTTACTGAGCCCCAGCAATGTCCACATTAGAGAATCATTAATTCGGTGCTGACGAAGTTCCTAAAGATCACTCACATCCAGTTTTGACCTTTGTTCAAAATCAAAATGAGCTAATATTTTCCATAAAATTATAAAATGTCTCAGTTTCAACATCTGGTCATTTTTTTTAATGTTTTCTTGGGGATATGGCTTCATGAGATTTGCAAATCATTGCATTTTGTTTGTATTTACTTATTTTACACAGCACCCCAACATTGTTTTTGGAACTGGGGTTGTAAATCAAGTTAAAAAACTGTTAAAAACAACAACTGAACTTCATCTAAAAATAAAACAGAGATAGCTCTAACACTAATGTGAAAAAAAAGCATCCTGGTACCAGATATGATATGAAGCAGAATCTACTGAGTATGCAATCATGGAGCCAAGGCAACACCACATGCATTTCTCTGTCTGACTTTCTCTGTTTGTGGATAGAGAGAACATTGGCAGTCATCTGATGTCAATGCATATGAATAGAAAAGATGGGTTTAATAAACGAGACATAAATTATACGAAAATGAATCCATCTCACAATACTATAGACTTTACTCTGAAATAAATACATTTGTTGCTGTAGCTGTTCCACATTTTCATGTGAGACTGAGTTATCATAGCACTGCCTTATGAATGAAAGCTGTTGAAAATATGCAACACCCCATATTTTCTTTTTTCTTTTTGTCTTTTCAGATTCGCTTTTGGCATGCTTCTCTCCCTTGACTACACACAGTAAGCATATGATCCCCAAATGACCCCTTTTTGCTCAAGTGTGTCACCCCAGGAATTTGACTTTTGGCTACCCAGAGCGATTTGATTCAATGTGAAAACAAGCCAAGGAAATTAGCACAAATGAATCATGATATTTTAAAATAGATTATAATGTCAGCTGCATGGGCTTGACTGTTTTCATAGGGCCACAGGTGAGTCATCATCAGACCAAATACACAAAACGTACAGCAGCTAAACAGTAGGAATACTCCTTGCTAGCAGAGAGCCAACATTTAGGCAGTATTTTATTGTATTAGTGCCAGCACTGAGTATCTGGCATCTCCCACCCACACAGATGAAAGCCAACCCTTAAGTGGCAATGTCTGCTCTGAGCGCACCTCCCCTGTCTGACACAGGAGCTCTGCTCTCAGAGGGAGAGACGAGAGCCAAATCTATGATGTAGCTAATGTGTGTGTGTGTGTATGCTTGCTAACACTCCTCCATCTTTCAATTTCTGACTGTTTTTTTTTTTTTTTTTTATTGTTTGCCTTCCTCCCTCTTCATGCTGAATTCACAAGCAGCTGGGGTGGATAAAGCATTTTAATCATCCCCACCTGATTTGCTTTAAACTCGCATTTAAGTTGAGGCTAGGGTAAAGTTACAGTTGTGGTTGGAATTAGCTGGAGCAATCGTGGCCAATGGAGTGGGAAGGTTTCTTTCTTTCTTTCTTTCTCTCTTTCTTTCTTTCTCTTTTTTTTATAACCTCAAATCCAGCAATCCAGTCATGTGCATTGTCTTTCCTCAGCAGTGTGGAGTCTCCTTCATTCAACTTGTAATGGCCTGGTTTTCCATAACCTACTGCTGATGATGTTAGGAAACCAGTGGACACATATGACCTTTATTTGCAGAGGAAAATGCAGAACAATGTCTTCTTTATTTGCTTTTTTTTTCTTTTGTTATATGATGTCCTTTTAACTAAAAAGCATACATTTTTTATATCATTTCTACACATTTCACAGTGTCATTATAATAGTCAATCTAGATGATTAAACATTCAGAGAAAGGGTGTCATGATATAAAATGATTACTTAAATGCCAAGGAATTGCTTTTCTTCTCTTGGTGGCATGAAATATTGTTTGAGGCATAGGGGAAAATAACCAACAAACATCCCATCTATCCGTTTGCTTCCATTTATCTGGTTTCATGTTTGGCCTGGACCTCCTTCGCTCTGGCCACTTCCTCCAGGAAGATACTAAGATATTAGGCATCCCCTGGCCATCAGATATAATCTCTCCAGAGTGTCCTGGGTCTGCCTTGGGCCTTTGTTCCAGTTGGAGATGCCCAAAAAGCCTCCTCAGGGAGGTGACCAGCAGGTATGCAAAGCAGATGATGAAACCACCTCAGCAACTCTCCTCCAAGTCCTGAATTGCTAAATGTCTTACTCTGTCCCCATGGGAGGGTTCAGCCACCCTGTGGAGGAAACACAAGCCACTTTGTTAAGGAAACAGAACCCGCATCAGTATATCAGATTGATCAAAAAATTCTAGGTCCATGCCACATCTACACAGCTATTAGACAAAATGACTTTACGCTGTCTTAGAGCAAAATCTTTTGGGTGATTCATCAGTGACTCATTATCCAAGGGATGCTTGCACAGCAGAGGGGTCCAGCTCTCTCAATTAATCAAATCTGTCAACGTCTCATAAGAAGGATATATGGTCATTATTCAACAAAGGGAGAAATAAAGTAAGGGGGTGGGTTTGTGGCAGACATTTGTAATGAGAGCATCGCTCCAGCCACATAGTGGGTTCCTCCACATAGAAAACATTCAGGAACCAGTTCTTCATTTGAAAGTCCTTCACCTATATGTTATCTAGCATTGAGATGTTCTTATTGTCCTGTCTCTCACACTGTAACTGATTTCAAAACATATTATTCTTATTCCATTTTATTTTATTTTAAGTCCCATGCATGTTCATCTCAATCCCAGTTCTTCTCCCCAGTGCTCAGAACTCCTGGTCTGCTCCTGCTCTAGCATCCTTGAGACCAAGACAGAAAATGAATGTCTCTATCCTGCCAGTACTGCATGTTTTTTGTGCAAATGTGTATGTGTGAGAGAGTGTGTATTTCATGGAAGCTGATTGAGTTGTGGTTCCCTCAATGGTCCTGCAGTGGCTGTAATCTGATACAGTACACACACATTTTTGTTCCTGATCCAAACTTGTCTTCCTGCCATGGTTTTTAGTTCAGTTCAACTTGTAAAACACTACTGAGCATTATAAAAGGGAAGAAAATGTTATCAGCATCAAATGAATATGTTGCAAGTTGCTACTGAAGATGGCTTTGCGCTCTTTAAAGTTATGTAGTCTCTTTTCTTCAATATTGCCACTGCCCAATGACTCTCATGTGGGAAGAAAAGATGTTGCTGTGTATGAACTTGTTGGCAAACATTCTACTGACTCAAACAGCTGCTGCTGAAGAGCTCTCCTCTCCTCTGATTCACAGCCAGTGGTCCTATCACAGTTTCGACTTGTCTACTTGTCCATTGTCCATGTGTGATACTTTGAAATCTTCAAAGCTAAATGGATTGCATTTATTCAACACGTGTTGACCACTCAAAGGACTTTGTCTTAACAGTCTTTTTAGCCTACACAGTAGCTTTTCTTTAACAACCAAGCAACCAGCACACACACACACACACGGGGGTTCATTTTGCTCAAGGATGTTACCCAAACCAAGGGTTAAACCCAGGACCTCATGATTGGTAGACAGCCGCCGTACCTGATCTGCACAGCTATGCATGAAACATTTGGACCAGCAATTATAATGACTATGGGACTTTCATATCTTCAACAGCATGGATCCATTCTTACCAGTTCTTACTGGTATGACTGTTCCTTACTTAAATGATGACGTGTGTTAGTTTAAATGAAATATGTGACAGTGTCAGGAAATGAGTCATATTCAAGCATGACGCTCCACATTGCAGACTAGAATTTGTTGCTTTTTACTTTGTGTGACCCCGATTTTAATACAGAGTGAGTTTGTCAAATCAAGTTTATTTATATGGCAGATTTCATGTGACCAATGTAATCGTAGGTGAAAGCAAATTTTGTTTCCTTTTGAGAGAAGATAATGTGGTGGTGGGGTTTAAAACCAAAGGGTCCATAAACTGAGTTGATTCCTTTGACATAAAGAAGTCATTGCTCTTATGACCTCAGAGTGTTTTAGTGATGTGCTTTTGAAAGCTGAGATCAGAAACTAAAACCACGGTCACGTGGTTTTACAGACAGTTAACAGTGATTGAAAACTTATGCTTTTGGGCTTTAGTACCAAGAAATAAAATCTGTTTTGTCGTGATTAAGATGTAAGTAAATTTTGTTTCAATAACTGATACCAGTGATACACTGCACAAGGTTCATCAGTTCAAGGTTACTGGCGGAAACAGACATGAATATTTGAGTGTCATCAGCATATGATTGATTTGAGAGATTATATTTTTGTATTATGGATCAAAGAGAAATCATGTAAAGAGTGTGAACATCATATTGCTCCAAAGCAAGTGAGCCACACAGTTATTCCTTCGTGGATGATGTGATGTGGGTATAAAGTAGCTGAAAGATCTTTCTGCACAGAAAAAATGGAAATCTCTGAGTCAGAGTGAGGGGAAGGACAAAATGGGGAGAGAATTCTGACCTGCTAAACCTCACAAAAAGTCCAGGCTATGTTGCATCATTTCAACAAGGAAAAGATCAGTACTGAGACCAGCATAAGTAGTAATCCTATACTCCATCTGGAATAACTGGGGGAAGCCACTAGTACAGAAAAGACTGGAAAGGCACATATCTGCAAAGCCCCAGATGAGTTTTTGTGCTGCCACCTCACACGTCATGTTCCATGCTTCTTGGGTAAGCTCTATTGTTGAAAAACAAGCTTTAATATTTCTCCCAGAAGTGGGAAGTTTTTTGAAGCTTTTTGATGCAAAATACGTAAGTTCATTAGATCTTTCGGAGGAGTTGAATTCAACTGGGAACGGTCTTAGTGGACTATGAGACGTTGTACCTGTGGACGCTTTATTAAGCAACAAAGCTGTCAGCACACCTGCCCAGCTTTTGACTATGGTACACGTTTGTTCATTAAAGAATGAACCATAAAAGATCTTAGAGCCCAACATCTAGTGAGCATCTTGTTATATCGATGCCTTTAATAGTAACAGGGTGTGACTTTGACAAGATGTTGACCCAACAGTGTGTTGGAGAAAATCTGACAGCA
>JBAMYA010000020.1:14548119-14558367 GCA_037176975.1 Arrhamphus sclerolepis | reverse complement strand
CGCCCGAAGTGAGCTGGGATAGGCTCCAGCAGACCCCTGTGACCCTGCACAGGACATAGCGGGTATAGATGATGGATAGATGGATGGATGTATAAAGCAGGAATATTTGAATGAGGTAGGTAAGTATTATTTAATACCACCCCCATAATTTTTGTTAGTCTGTATGATCTATATTTTAATTACATGCAGACATTCCAGACATTTTCTCCATTGTGTAAAAACAATTGATTGAATTTATCATCTTCTTACTATTTAAATGATTTTGTAGCTGATTCATAAAAAAAAAAGCAAATCAAATGGAGGCGACACATTTAAATTACTTTTTTGCAATTCAATACAAGCATCGGGATTGAACAAAACTAATATTTTGGAGTGAAAACGATAACCTCCTGTATATTTCAGATGATATTTCAGAAGGCTTTGTGTCTGTAGAAAGAATTGGAGACGACTAAGAACTATCTGATGAGGATAGTATGTGAGCCTAGAGAACAACAAAGCAGATCATTAACCCGGAGCAAATAATGTTCTGTGTTCTGCAAGGATTTGCAGCAGAGAGAGAATAATCAAAAGACAACCAGTCATTAGGGTTAATTGCTAGACACTGCAGTACTGTCCACCACCTATTTGAACAAGAACAACTCACCCAGTATCTAAAAGTTATGGAAAACCATCAGTTTTTCTCTTTGCAGTTTTAATGCATAGAATCCCTCCTCATCCACATCCAGCCTCAGAAAAGACTTATTGACTGTTTATTTTATTTAATTAGCTTCATTTTCAGTTGACAAATGAATGGAAATCGTGCGCTAATATTTGAAGAATCATTTTGCAGAAAATACATGGAAAAACAACATCATGTGCAGGAAGCTTAATCAAAGATCAGACTAAACTAACCACTTCATTCATACAGGGCCCGTGTGACTTTAGTCTCAACTAATAAACACAAAGTCTCGTAGTGTATGTCTAAACAGAGCTGAAATTCAGAGGAAGACAGCCAGAGAAACAGAGGAAAAGTAAGTTAGTTTGTTACATGGAGATGGAAAACAGTTTCAGGTACTTGCATCTGATTAGAGGCATTGCTGCATTCCTGCTAGACTTCCCTACAGCAGCTCATTACAAAGTCCTCCTCTTTGAAGACAAGATAATAACAAAAAGCACTACTAAGCATTTCCCTTATACACACTTCCCTCAACTTGCACGGGTATCAAAGGAGCTGTCGTGTTTCCCATCTACATTTATTTCATTCAGCAACAATAGTGAATTCTGATAGGAATACACAAAGTGAAAGTACTGTACTGTAAATGCTACTTTGATCAGTTTATAATTAACTACATGTGTCTCGCTGTTTCCAGTCAAGAGTGTAAGCAGTAAAACATCTGTGAACATGTGTATCCTGCTGCGACTGTGACGTCAAAGACAAAACTGTTTTAATGACATCACTTTCCCAAGTGTGTTTCCGTGTGCGCTTCTGTGTGTGTAAGTGTGCACTGGAGTCATAACACACGCTCACATATGTTTGTAGATCACTCTGCACATTGTTCTCAGACAGCTTGTCACAGGCTCAGAGCCAGACACATACTGCAGCTGTGATGTCATCACCGCGAGACAGAACATACAGGCTGTGGAATTCTCTGTTTGTGCTTCTGTTTCCTCACTCTTTCACTCACAAACACCTCCATGCACACATTCACAGATGTCACACAGCCATGATCTCACCAGAGGCCTGAGTCAGAGCTATTTTATAATGTCTACACACTCACTATGAAGCCGAATACTGTACACAAATGATTGATTTATTGCCTGTAAATGACACAGACCACATTTAAAGTGCTGATAGAGGCTCATGAGGCTTTCACAAAATTTATAAACCTACTCACATAGACAAAACAAAACACACTGACACAAAAGGCAGGGATGACAGGCATATAATTAAGCAGACAAGCAGGCATAAGTTCTCAGCATTGAGATTGCTAAAGGTTTAGAAACTACAGCTGTTTACTTTGTGGTCCAAGTCCTGCGATCACGTGAGTTCGTATAAGTCGCAGAGGGAGGAGGCAAATGAAGGCAAAGCCAAAGCCAATGAAGACTGGCGTTCATGGTGGTACATTTTGTTCAAGACCACGGTAGTTGCATAACCCTTTGTGTGCTGCATATGGAGCTGGTGGGTTTCATGGGTTTTACTGGGATATAAAGCAAAGCAGAGAAGGGAGGCAGAGAGAAAAATCAGCCCCCAACTTCCCAGCATTTCCAGCCAGGGGAGTAAAAAATAGACATGCACACATGCAGCAAACAGGACAGGTAGAGGCAAAATAGTCAGACAGCAGACATTCACACACCTACTCAATTCAAACATGCTGCGTTCACCTACTTATGCATTTATGCACTTCCTGTCTGAAAAGCAGGTTATTCAGTTACCAAGAACTGACTACGTCACCCATGACTGGCCTTTCCAGGAAAAGAAAAACAAATCTCATAGCTGTCTGACAAATACTTAAGATGTCAGCTTATGTAACCCTTTTTCTCACCCCTTCCATGCGCTGATTATTTATCCATTTGCACAAATCTTGCTTTAGAGCAAACAGGAGGGAAAGATTTAAATCACTGAGGTGCATTTACATTTTTTTTAATTCAACTATTAGGTTAGTGGTTTGACACAAAGACAACTTAGCCCATTTTGTGGGTGTCGGTATTGTTGAGCTTGCATTTCTACAGACATAAATGACACAGCAAAACTACAATGACAGTGAGTTAGAAATTCTTATTTCAAAGAGAAGTGTAAAACAATTGTGTGAACAAAAAGAAACACTTTAAAATCAAATATTACTTTTGTAATAATGTAGATAGTAGAGATCTCCTAAATACTACGTGGTATGATTAGGTAATTTCACAAGATGCAGATAGACGTGACAAAGCATTTTAAAACCCAAAATCAGAAGAAGATGGGAATTTCAGTGAATAAAAGCCAAAAGTGTAAGCCCAAGCCCACGTCATCCATAAAGAGTTGATAAAACCACACGGCCATGGGATTACTCTTGGAAACCTTTTAAATGTAAAGTAACGCAGCGTTATATTATTTAATACCACTTAAAACTTTACTGTGTAAAGAAATGCTAATCTTTTCCAGAGTCTGCAATGGCCTTGTCCGCTATCCACACTGCTATATAGCATTGTACCAGAAGTCACCAGTAAAGGTTATTTAGACTTGTGTGACGACCGGTTTAATGCATAAAATAAAAATATGCTAGATGTCCGATAAGACAATGCACATTTACATTCTGCAAATACAAAGGCATAACTGAGCAAGAAAAGGGTACAGGTATTTAACTGGCCTGCCTGCAGTCCTGAAATGTTCACGCCGGATAATGTGTGGGCTTGTTTAAGACAAAAAGAAAGTGATTACAGCGATCCTGTGCTGGTGCACAAGTAGATCAAAAAGGTGTACTGTCAGACTGTCTGGAAGCATTGAGAGAAAGTGTTACAAAAGTGTTTAAAAACTTCTTTTTGGAATGTGTAAACAAATTAAATTATGCTAAGGAGAGAATCTATGAAAGGTCTCTAGTTTGTGATATATCTGTGATGAAATAAAAGTCAAAGTAAATGTAAGGATCTGTTTGTTTTTCCTTCAGTTTAATCAGCTTCACAGTTACTTCACAGTCTATGGTTTTACTCCACCTTGCATGTGAAAAGCCAGTTCAAAGCAGTGGATAAATAATGATTAAGATCCCCAGGTCAGTTTACATATCACCACAACTCTCCAAGGACTTTGCATGCAACTCTAAACACCATCACTGAAATTTGTGTCAATCTAAACCCAGAGCATCACAGCTGGAATATGATAAACAGCATCATTAAGTGGTTTTAGTTGGAATGAAATTCAAGTGACTCCTGTTCCATGTTTCATAAACAAGTGAAAATTTAGGATAGCATTTGATCTTTGCCATAAAAAGAGGCTGGTTGTCATGGAGGACTTGGGCAAAGCCAACCTGATGGCAATGAGGCAACGAACTAGCTGTTCTATACATGACAAAGTCAGGAAAAGCCAACACTACAGCAGACTAATAGCATGAGACTTGATGACATTTTAAAATGAAAGTCACTTTGGTCAAGATGTGTGTTTTGGTGCCATTTCTGTAAAAAAAAAAATAAAATAAAAAATAAACACACAAGAAGATATACCAAATGACCCATTTTGTTGCTCAGTTGTGAATAAATCAAATCTGCAAACCAATTTTCTCCATTTCTTCAGCCTGGAATTAGATTTCTTAAAATTATCCTTGTATATGGATAAGACCTTCAAATATGGCGAAAAATCTGACTTCCAAAAGTGTGGACAGGGGCATAGTTGAGCCCCATGCTGTAGTAGAATAGAATAGAACTTTATTGTCATGTAACCAGCGCCCCGATACAACAAAATTATTTTCAGTGCAGCCCGTCCAAGAGAACTAATAACACCACCCAGGGTAGACAGGAGCAGGAGTGCTAATAGGAGGGACAGCAGGTAACAGAAAATAGTCAAATAAGCTTGTCTGGATGTGGACTTGGGAATTTGTGCCTTTGTTGACAATATTTTAGAGTGATTTGCTTTGATTTGTCCATCAAAGATGCCCTATAAACTCAAATGACTGGCAAAATTAAACAAAGTGATGCCCTAATAATCCCATTCTCAACAAAGACAGATTGGAAGAGAGAACATTCAGAAAAGCAGTGGAAACTGGAAGACAGGATGAAAGATTTGGGTGTAGATTAGATTTTAGTTAGTGGTAATAAACCCAAACTGCAGTTATAGAGCTATAAATGTGGACATTTCAGTTTGTGAGTGTGATTACCTTGACCCATTTCTTTTTAGGGTGTGCAAATGTATTTGTTAAAGGTCAGGACAATGTGACTCATCTGACCAGGGAACAGCAATGGAAAAAAACCTTTCATCGATCCTTCTCTGAGCACGTCTTAGTTTGTGAATGTGTGTGTGTGTGTGTGTGTGTGCGTGGGAGGGGGAACAAGGCTGAATTTACTCACATGTAATACTCTTGTTGGGTGTCGTAAGCGCAGAATGTGAGAGGCTGGTGTTGTGACTGCAATTGTCTCTATCATCACCTAGCAACTTTTCTGGAGTGCCATTTACCCTCAATATGAGGGGTTCAGTGTAGGTGTAGGTCACATCTGCAAAACAAACACACAAACAGGTACAAACAGTCAGTCAAAACCATTAAAACAGACCATAATGTTTTATATTGATATTATGAGCCGAGTAGGTGAGAGTGCTCGTTTAGATTCCCAGTTTACTTTCCTATTGTCAGAAATCAGAAGCTAAGCTATTTCCACACTTGTAGTAAACTCCTCTGTCATTTCCCATCCACTAACACTTAATTAATTTGAAAAGAGTAAATCTGCTGACTTCAACAAAGCAAGATTCTGTCTGTGTGTTGGTGTGTGCTCTGTCCTAAACGTCCATCTGGAAGCAGTTAAATCCAACCCCTTGTGACTGTTCAGGGGTCTATGTGAACGCTTGTGAAACCTGAAATCTGTGTGGGTCTATGTGTGTGTGCCTGGGTGTCTGTTTCTGTACATATCTATTTAAAATGAACACATGGGAGGACATCGCTACATCTAAAATCCATGCAGTAAATATTTGTATGGTTGTTTTATACGTTCAAAGATACATTACAGTCCTGTAATGAAGCTGCTATTATGCAAACACTCATACATATGTGCACACACGCACAACACGGAGGCCTTCAAAGCATGGCAGGCGCGGGCCTCTGAGAGGTGCAGACTCATTCCAGGGCAAATGGGAGCCAGCTGGGCTTGATAAACACACACACATACGCGCACAAGCCAAACCACGTCCTGTGCGTGGACTCGACACTTCCCGGCTATGTTTATTTACTCTATCCGCTCTCCTTCACGTCTCTGTCTTCTCTTTCCTGTCCCCTGGCTCTCACACGATTCGTCTCCAGTTCACATTCCTTTGCACATTTGGCCAAATTCTATAGATTAACCCCATTCTTATGGATGAGTATATTTTCTCTACAAACGCCATCTAAGATGTAATAAAACAGAAGTTCTGTCTGTTCAGCAAAATAAAAGGAAAATTGCAAAAGAAAAGAAGATTCAATTAGCAACCAAGTCAAAACAAAAACCGAACTGAGTGTCTCATGTAATGTAGACCTTTGGCTCTGACATGAGGTTTTTGTCTTGTACTATTACTACATTGATACTTTGGAATGATATGTGTAGAAGTTGTATGTGTGACAACAGACATTTTTTGTGAGGTAACTATAAATTTCCAGTTAAGACTGGGTGATAGTCAAATCTACATAACATACATAATAAAATAAAGTCTTGTGCTGAGATATCTCATCACAAATTCGTGAGAACTTTTGTCTGAATGTGTCAGTTATTCCTACTATTCATCCATCGATCATCCAAACATTATCTTTCCTCCCTTCTTTCTCTCATATTGAGGGGATGTACAGTTGAAACCAAAAGTTTACATACACTGTTTGTACTAAAATTATTTCTATTTGCCAAATGCCAGAATAATGACAGATTGACAGGTTATTTTACTATTATCATTATTAGATTTATTAGAGATTATTTATGTCAAACGTTTACGTACCTTTCCTCGGTATATGGTAGCATCAGCTTTAAACTTTAATCCTTTATAGTTTCATCAGACCACAGGACAGGTCTCCAAAAATTAAGGTCTTTCTCACTGTGCACATTTGCAAACTGTAATCTGGCTTTTTTTTTATGTTGCTTTTAGAGTAATGGCTTCTTCCTGGCTGAGTGGCCTTTTAGCTTGAGTCACTACAGGATGACGCGTGATGTCTATACTTATATGTATAATTGTTTGAACAGATAAAACATTGGCACCTTCAGGCATCTGGAAATTGCCGAAGGATGAACCAGATTTGTGGAGGTCTGCAATTCTCTTTGTGATATCTTGGCTGATTTATTTTGATTGTCCCATGATGTCACACAAGGAAGCAGTGTGTTTGAGCTGCATCATATGATACAACTACAGGTGTGCTTTAATTAATTCAAATGTTGTCAATTAAGCCATCATAAGCTTCTCCAGCCACAGCATCTTCATCTAGACTTTCTCAGTGTGTTTAAAGGCATAGTAATCTTAGTAAACTTCTGACTTTGAAGAAGCTAATAAAAAATGATCTCTCTCTTAATTCTGGTATTTAGCAAATAGAAATCATTTTGGAAGTCTGAATACCCTTAATGAAGAAATCTTTAGTCTGATTTAATGTCGGACAGTGAATGGGGAAAAGAAGTTATGTCTTTTTATACAGTGTATATAAACTTCTGGTTTCAACTGTATAGGCTATCTTCACTTTTACAACCAGATGAAATTAATTAGCAGAGGCTTGTTTTAGGGAGCCAGGACCACCGTTAAAGGAGACGATTTTAATTATGTTTAGTATTTCTCCAAGCAAACATACACCAATAAAATCTTTAATTTTCATAAATCAAAATGTTTTTCACACTTAGTTCTCATATAGAAAAAAAACCCTAAAAACTATGGACAGAAAACCATGTTCTAATTGATGAAATTCAGTGATAATAACTGCTCAACCCTTCTTGAGAAGTAGGAACAGTATCTATTATGCAGCCACAGAGCTGCATAACTTTGCCACATTAGTTGGTCTAACCTTGATGAAGGGGAAAAGTGGAGAATTGGTGTTTGCCTTCAATTTCAGTGTGTTTTTGTGTGTAGTTGGCGATAACATAAACAGGACCTGAAGGGATAAGTACTACTTCCTGCGCCGCTGTTCAATCAGGCAGGGGTACACAAACAGCGAAACATCCTATGTAAACACAAACATATGCATAGTGCCATCTCTCATTACAATAGCCATTCCTACGGCTCAGGATGTATCTGTTACGCAACATCATACTTTTATTAATGTCACTAGAGATAACGACCGGCCTCACAGAGTTGAGTGTGGAGAGAAATCTATTCTATATGTCTCACTGACAAGCTGCGTATATATTCTGCATTTTTAAATCCATTCCTAAACCATCATTATTATACACGCTTTGAATTAAAGCATTTTACATTTTAACTATGTAACTCATAAAAGGTTTAACAACACTGCAACGTTTGTATATTTATAATCTAACTAATAATGTGGTTTTTCAGTGTCACAAACACCACTACAAGTTTGTTTTTTTTTTTAAAAAAGAAAAAGAAAACACAATAATTGAATAACACATAAACTACATTTTTACTGAGCATGAGCTAAACCAGGAGTGTCCAAACACTCGAGGGCCGCTGTCCTGCATGTCTTAGACGTGTCCCCGCTTCAGCGCACCTGATTTAAATGAACAGATCACCATCAGCCTGTCATCGAGGGCTGCACAAGTGTGTTAATGACACATTCATCTAAATCAGGTGTCCTGAAGGAGGGAAACATTTAATGTCGGGTTCATAGTGTACGACTTTTACAGTCATAGTAGATTAATTGAAGTCACATTGCATGACACGAAATAAGTAGCAGTTACTTTACGATATGTTACATTGTGAGACTGAACATATGTTGACATGACAGAAAAGTATATTTAAACCTATATTTAAATGCAGTGCCATCGCGTCATTGACATCATTGGGTCACTGGCAGGTTGCTGCTAATGTGCTTGAAAGACAGATGACTTGAAAGTTACTGAGGTGGCATTTGTGTACTTGGAAAAGAAAATAAATAAAAGCAAAAAAAGTCTTTCTTCTTCATTTGTGTTGCACATTTTTCTCCCCGTTTCTCCATTTTATTTGGCGCTGTTGTTGCTAGGCTTCTGTGCCGTGTAGACGCACTGATGTTATTTCATGATACGTTCCTATAGGTTGGTTAGCTGAAAGAGATAACAGGCTGTCACACTCTGATGCTAACCCTACATTTTCTCACACTGCTTGATATCTGTTGCTCCCTGTAACCCAGCCACCTCCTCCAACTCTCTCCAACTCAGGGAGGACAGCAAGGTGTTCCCAAGCTAGCTGGGAGATATAATCTGACCAGCGTGTCCTGGATCTGTCTCATAGTTTTCTTTCAGTTGGACGCACCCAAAACACCTCCCCTCGGAGGTGTCCAGGAGGCATCTGGATTGAATGACCAAACCACCTCAGATGGCTCCTCTTGATGTGGAAGAGCAGTGACTCTACTCTGAGTCTCTCCCAAATGAGAGAGCCTCTCACCGGGTGAGTCGAGCCACCATGAAGAGGAAACTTATTTTAGCTAACTGAATCCATGATCTCAATTTTTCAGTCACTAAACACATTTAATGACCGTAGGTGAGGGTAGAAGCAAAGATTGCCTTTTGTCTCAACTCTCTCTTAAACCACAACATACCAGTACAGAGTCTGCATCACAGCAGATGCTGGTTGATCTCTTGTTCAATTCGTTTATCACTCGTGAACAAGACTTGGGGCACTTGAACTCCTCCACTTGAGGCAGCACCTCACTCCCGACCTGGAGAAGGCATCTGCCTTTGCCGTGGTCTCAGGTTTGGAGATCCTGATGCTCATCGCAGCTGCTTTACAACTGCCTCCTAATCACTCCAGCCAGAGCTGAAGATGCCCACCTGATAAAACCTTCATTCATCCACAAAAAGCAAAGATTAAACCCCGACACCACCGACCCCCTCTTCTACTTGTCTGCACTGAGATATTCTGTCCAGAAAAGTTATAAGCAGAACAGGTAACAGAGGGCAGACCAGATGGAGTCCAGCTCTAAAAGGCACATCATTTCTTCAACTGACCAAAAAGATTAATGAACTTTTCTTTTTCTTAAAAGTGGCCAAACTGCATCAGCTGTGTGTAAGAAAATGAAGTTATGTAGCAGCCTGGTACTTCCAATCAAATGCAAGTCATTAAATGACCAAACACCAGCAGGTGTGAACACATTTACAAAACCAGAACTCTTAGTTTCCTGGTCTGAAGTATTCAGATGTGTGTTTATGTAATGCCAAAAAACAAAGACATCAGCAACGTTCTCTTTCTTTTGCTTTTTCAATCTGGCCATTTCTGAAGACTATGGAGTCTACCACGCCACAGAGAGACCAAATTATTCAGAAGTGAAAATCATTCAGGACAGTTCCTAATCTTCATCGTAACAGTTACACAAAGCCAGTTCACCCAAAGCTCAGACTGCACAATGTTGATAGAAATTTCAAATAAAAGAAAGAAAGAAAGAAAGAAAGAAAGAAAGAAAGAAAGAAAGAAAGAAAGAAAGAAAGAAAGAAAGAAAG
>JBAMYA010000020.1:14528525-14538964 GCA_037176975.1 Arrhamphus sclerolepis | reverse complement strand
ACACACACACACACACACACACACACACACACACACACACACACACACACACACACACACACACACAAAAAAAAAAAGAGTTGCATAGTGAATTTGGTGAATAGAACTGACTTGATTTTCTATACGTCAAAATAAAGAAATGTGAAAATAGCAAATCACTTAGCCAGACTGATGTGATCATGCTTTGAATTTCATCTGTGACCCTCAATAAAACATGGTGAAACATCTAATTCTGCTTTGATGGAGTCCGGATCAGAACTAGATCTAAAACACAATGTAACTGGATGATAAAAGCCATAAGAAAGTCGTTTGTTTTTTTTCATTTTTCACTGATGGAATCTATTCCATATGGAGCACATTTGTGCTATGGTGAGCATCACGATAAACCACTAGGGGGCACTTAATGCACAGTACTTCAGTACTCCAGGGCTGTTCTTGCACATTTAAGACTCTGTCAAAAGTGTGCGATCACACAAATGTCTCAACAGGAATGCTACAGAAAACTGAGCCACAACCTCAACTTAAACACGGTGCAACGTCTGAGCAGCTTCTGCCGCTGAAATGAACGCTCATGTCTAAATGCTGGATGAAACAGGTCGACCCACCTCCCCTCTCACACAGGAGGAAAAAAAGAGAACATGAGAAATTTTCACTGGCTCAGAGGTGGATTTTCTGGGGCAGGCAATAATTTTATGCACTAACCTTAATTGACAAGCACTTGATGCCATAAATCACCTCAGTTACAAAAGTACATTTGGTGTGTGCGCAGTGAAGTGAAGTGATGAGGCTAGTTGGGGTGTGTGAGTGAGGACATTGGGGGGAGACACGTGTGAGAAAGTGAGGTGGGAGGTGAAAGTTGGTGTTGATGTGGTGGTGGGGAGGTGTAAATGTCATTAGGGAATCAGCTAATTATAAAAGAGAATCGATATTAGTGTCCCGGATTCTGACTTTTGTGTGTGTGTGTGTGTGTGAGGACATGTCTTACCTGGTAGCTGGCATTCAGTGATCCAAAGCCCAGGCCTGAAATCATGTTTTTCACCAGCGTGGGACTTCTGCACAGGCAAACACGAACACACAAGGAGAAAAAAACAAAAAAGAAGGGTTAGACTCACAGATTGTGCACATATGTGAATAGATGTCACCTCAATCAAAGCTCTATGACAAACCTCACAAACATTTTACAGACAGAAACGTCCACAGACTGTAAACAGCTGCTGAAACACACATATGAAAGCGTCTGGCGTGCAGGTGTGTGTGTGTGCGTAATTATCCCTGATGGTTGGAAAGAACATCTGTTTACACAAGCTAACAAGGTTTTTTCCTGTCGTGCATCTCGCACAGCTGCTTACTAATGGTGTCGACAAACAACACATAAGGCAGCGCGCGGCACAATGTAAGCCAGCAGCGCCGCTTCGTTTTAAATCATCTGTGAGCTGGCCTCTCAGTAGTAATGGCGGACACATCTAAGTGATCACAGCGCCAGCACTTGTCGTTCTCACGCCTTCATGACCCTCAGGCGTGCCCAGGTGTGCCCACTCACCCGGTCATCTTTGGTGGTCTCCTCTTTTGGTATTCAACTTCATCCACAGTCCACACTGCCCCCTTCACGTTCTCAACACGAACAAAGCACTTGTGCAGACTCAGGTTGTGGCGCACAGCATTCTGGGGAAAGAAGCAGACGCCTTATTGTATGCTTGATGGCAGCATTACTTTGCATTACGAGTTCTAAAGTGATATAGTCCTTTAACAATAACTTTCTTTTACTCCTCGCTTTACACTTTACTGTAACTCCCTGCACAGTCTTAATATAAAGCAGCAGTTCTCTAGCAGCCTTGTTTTATCTCAGAACGTTTCTAATCAGTCATCATCAGCGTGCACACACAAACACACACACACACACACACATCCACAGGCACTCAGACAGCCAAGCAGGCAGGCACACCGCTATCTTCGTCTCAACCCCCCAGGGACAGGCCTCCCTTTTCATCTGCTATTTGTAGTTTGTTCATGCCCAATTTCATTACCAATTTTAATTCGTCTATAATTAAATCCTGCATATTCTCTCTGACACGCTGTTCTAAGCCGAGAGGGAGGGACAGGCCAGGCATGCATCACTCTTTGCCGTAATTACACACACGCATACACACACACATGCAAACACACACGTAATTACACAAGCAATAATCAGCAGAGGAACCCTTTTTTCCCCCGCATCCCCTCAACCCCCAAGCCGTGATGCTAAGTTTTGTAAATGAGTCTGACCCCAATCTCCTGCCTGCCACCCTGACAGTGCAAACACACACACACACGCACATACACGCATCAGACACTGGTGCTATTGCAGCGCTATTTGCATTTGACTCCGTGATGAAAGCCTAATTCTCCCAGTTAAAACATTAGCAGTCATTTACAGTGGGTCACAGCACATGTGCCACTCATCTCCACTCCCTCTGGCTGAGGAGAGGGAGGAGGAGATGGGAGGACGGGATGGGTGAGGGGGTGGGCAACAACTGGAGGCAGAAATTTTACAAAATTCTAATTCGTACAGCAAATAGAGAAAAAAAAAAGGGGGGGGGGGGTCATATTTACTTTAACAGGTGTCATCGTCTTACTGCTGCAATTCTTTTTTCTGTGTTTGTAACAGTTTTCAATCAAATTCATGCTGAAGAGAAGAAGAAAACATACTCAGATTTCTTAAAAGACATTTTGAAGGAATTGAACTTCCGTGAAAATACTGCATTTAAGTCATCACTTTAAGTAAAAGTTCCTTGGAATATTGTAAGCATATTAGGCTTAACATCAAAAGCAGTAGTGCTTGCGATAAAGAAAAAAAAAAGAAGGCCCCTTTGAACATTACAGTGTTGGCTTTCGTACATATCATATTATGACTATAGATATTTTACGCCTAAGTAGAATTTTAATGATAAAGTAATTTAGACAGTCATAATTCATAACACTGTATCATCATCTGCACTGTAAAATAACCAGTAACTAAGGCTGTAAAATATATGTAGTGGGCTGAGCTGTCTGCAACGTTTTTTTTTGTTTTTTTTCCTTTAAGCTGCAGCAGAGTATAAGGCTGAAAAGCACTGAATGAGAAACTCAAAAATGCAGTCATAAGTGACACCATCAGTGCCTGAAATTTGTACTAAAACTAAAAGGGCTTTGGTTCTTTGAGGACTTGAAGGGAAACTGAAGCGTCTAAACCAGTCTGTATTATCTCATTCCATTCAGTTTAGTTATGATATATGTATAATGCTCAGACATAGGTTCGATTCTGAAAAAAGTAAATGAGTGAAAATATACATGACGCCACCATGTTGCACCTTGAAATAACATTCCACATGCTTCTCTCACTCGTTCCTTTCTTCTCCACTCTCTTGCCTCTTGCTCTTTTAGTGCCCCTCTCTGTATCACTGATCAATGACTTCCACTCCTTGACACTGTTGCTCTTCTCATGAAATATAACAGCTTATTAAAGGACATACATCTCTATGGCCCTATTTGACTCGCTGAGCTGCTATATAAATACATAATTCCATGCCAAGCTATATTTAAAGGTCTTCTATTTGAACGGCATAGGAATCAGACAGCGGGCATTAATAGTTAAAATTCATAAAAGTCAGATGAGGAGGTAAAGATACTCCTGCAACCTTCACAGCACCTTTCCCTACATCCTCAGCTTCATCCCTCATTGGTTAGCTCTATTAGAGGGATGTTTTTTCCACACTGCTCTCCTTTTCTCATTCATTCACTTCCACTTTCCAGCACCCGTATTAGTGTGGGGTTTCTGTGAAGGCCAGTGAGTGCATGCAAAGGTGGCATCAGCCTGAGTGCATTTAAGAAAAGGACGGAGAGGGACAACGAGACAAACCAGTATGTGATCATAAACAGCGTGCGTAAACTCTGCATGTGCTTCTCTCTAATGAGGCAACGCAGCTTCTAGATGTGGCTTTTCTGGACCTGACACCCCATGTGGTGTGTTTAAAGTATGTGACATGCCTGAGCTTAAGAGCAAGATGCGTACAAAGAAAGGTAAAAGAAAGGAAAGTATGAACACAGCAATAGTGCATCAAATAGAGGACAGAAAAAGGGACCAGCAGTCGGCTTATGAATGTGTATAGAACATGCATCTTAGTCAGAGTGCACACCACTACAGGAAACAGTCATCACGCCTGCACGTTCTTTCACTGCAGCCCAACACAAAGCATTTTTCATCAATCAGTACTCAAAATATCTGAAATAAACAGCATTCTGAAGCTATGTAGAGAAGTTTAATAATGGAATTCAAGGTTAATTCACTCTCTTTGATGATGAAGTGGGATGAAGTATGATAAAGATGACGCATTACCTTCCATGTGGCTGTATTTCTCCTGAAGTAGGCAAACTTTCGTGTAAACCAGTTGTAGATCTCATTGAGAGTCAACTGTCTGTCCGGGGACTCCAGAATGGCCTGAGCATGAGAGGAATGGGACAGAAGTTAGGAGGGGACGTAGACGGGAGGGACGGTGAGAAAGATCACTTCACAGACTTACATGACGTATAAGAGAGGCGTAGGTAAACGGAGGCCTGACATCAGCATTCTTGTAGAACTCACAGTTTTGAGCGAGCTCTGGTGAAAGAAACAGTTTTAAAGGAGATGATGTGAACTTCTGCAGACCGAATGAGGCATCCTGAGACACTCGTTTGAAAATAAGCTGCGGTGTTAACTCATCTTTTAAGACAGCTAAGAGATGGCAACGATGATCATTGCTGAATGCCATCATTCACTGTTCTGCTAGAAATGTGTTTAAAATCACAGTCGTTTAAAACGTGACGCGTGCATTTACACCTCGCTAAAACAAACATTATTAAGCTGTATGGACCCTGGGAGAGCAGCAGAGGCAACATTAGAGGCTGCTGGCAGGGATCCAAATAAGCAAAGGATATCGACTAATTAATTATGCCTCAGCAAATAGCAAATATACATAATAATACGCAATAAAAACATAGTAAATGAGGAAACATATTGGGTATCACAGTAAAGGGAAGATGCGTGTTACAGTTTACCTGAGGCGATGGGGGTGCAGTACTTGTCAGAGTTGCGCCTACGTATGGGCCCGACTGCATGCGTGTGGGAGTGGGCGTGTGTGTGCAGGCTGGAAGAGCTGATGACGGAGGGTCCCTGGCGCAGTGGGGTGATTGGGGTGGCAGCTGAGGTGGGGGGGTGGGGTAGACCCTCTGGGTAGGCCTCGCTGTCCCTCTTTAACAGAGAGCCACTGGAAGCCAGATTCAGCTAGGAAGAGATACAGACGACATATTTCAGCCAAAAAGGGGAAAATTTCATCTCTTTTTTTCTGTCCCTCTTTATTTTCTTAAAATAGCCACTGCAACTTATTTCTATACTGACATGTTACATATTAGAGCCTGATGTTTGAACTTAATCTTGTCCAGAGCACAAGGTTTGAAATAAGATCAGGCTCAGGTGAAAATTAGTCATTAGTAAATGCTTTTTAATCACAGAAAAGTGATTCTGAACGAGCTGGATTGTTAAGAGAACGGTGGACAGTCTCTTCCAGTGGAACACAGAATTGTTCAAACCCATAAACCAGCAAACATTCTTCTGTACGGATCTAAAAATTATTACGACCATTAAAACAGTATTTTATACTGCAGCTTTGGATGCTTTGAAACACAAATCAGAATAAAAAAAAAGGAGGCCTTCGGCACTTCTCATGAATATATGGTCCCATCATTTGCCCTGAACCACACACACACACACGTACACACACACACACACACGCTTGTGCACTCTGAGCATCGCACATATTTATACACACAGTACTGGCTGCAATTAACCCTCAGCTTACAAAAACAAAACCACACGACAGCATGTTTGTTGGGAGGGAGCACACACATGCACTCTGCGGTGGCAAAGTCTTCACGGACCAATTCGGCCCAATTAGGCAGAGCCTCGTGCACGCACGCACACACAAACACGCACACACAAACGCGCACTCACATACAGAACCAGCCCTCCCAGTCTCTCTGGGAGAGACGTTACAGGGCTGATAGTTAAGGACTAATTAAAACCACTCTGCGCGTGTGTGTTTGTGTGTGTAGTGTTGTCTAGCTGTACGTAAAATGTGTGAATCTCCCCATCTTCGCTCTGACCCTTCTCTGTACCATTTAAGCTGACTGGAGGGGGCGGGGCTGTTTAACAGGTACTTCATTAAAGCTGCAACCCTTCCTCATCTCCAAGGCAACAGTTGAACGCTGTTAATTGAGGCCAAGCTTTGTTTCCATTCTTGATGCCCCTCCTCTACCCCTCCTTCTCCAATCCCTAACCCCGAGGCTCGTCTCCAGTGGTGACAGAACACGCCTCTTCCTGATTTCCCATTAGATGATAATGGCAGCTGATCCCCCTGCGATCAACACATCAGCCTGACACACATGTATGCCCAGAAAGACACACACACGCACACACACACATGCACACACCAGCACTCAGCTGCACCCGTTTATATCCTTAAATTAAGATACTCTACCTCTAATTGACAATTAATTTCAACATCTTCATATTTTAATAAGACTCCTTGTCAGTCTGAATAATGAAATATTCATTAGATTCCCTATGACAACCTCAACATCTAGTGTGGATGTACACACTCCTGTCGTGCACACACAGACAAAAACACACTCAAACACACAGAAAAGTCACATATTTTAAGATGTTCTCTAAGAAAAAAAAAGAGACAGTCTGTTTTGACTGTTTCTTTTTTTATTTTTTAAATGGACAAGCTTTGAAAATGAAAAATGACATTCAACTTTTAGCACAGTTCGAATGTGTGGGAAGTTCCAGTTGAAGATTCTGTCTGTGGAATTAGGACATTATGAAGCTATAGTTTCTGGGAAATAAAATGCATCATATCATGGAAAGTTTTAGGCAGGGAAAAATAGTTAAGGAAATGAGAGAGAGACAAAAACATGGAGCTTGGAAAAAACACAAGACAGACAGGAAGCAAGCCTTCATGATTTAGAAACAACACATTTAACCCTCATTGGTCAATAGGGGGCATAGACATCAAGCTAGAAAGCAACCGACGACGGGAAATCGCTGTAGTGGTAGAAACTGATCAACTGAGAGGAGCTTGTGGGTGAAAGTGAGGTAAAAGCAGAGTCTGGGGTCAGATGGCAGTGTGCTGCTGTGTACTCACAGGCTGGTTAAAAGGCTTTGGCTCCGAGGGGCGCATGTGCAGGTGTGTCATCATTGCCTGAAGCCGCTCGCTCTCTTTCGCCAGCTGCAGAACACACAGGTTTGGATATCTATGAAGCATATGCCATCTCATTTCACGACCATTAGATTGATCAAATGCAATATTGACGTGGAACTATGGAATCGTGTACACCTTAGGCACAAAGATGAGCGTGCCTCAGCATCTGCAGCTCTCTCACACTCTCTCCATTAGCCTGAGCACAGTCATCGCATTTAACAGCTGTTTAAAGGGTGCTACTCAAGCCTGTGTAAGCATGTCAAATCCTGTGTTTGTGCATAGAAAAAGCATAAACCTACAAAAAACAAAACCACACTAAGTCAGACAGCACTCTACAGCAATATGTGTCACTGTACAAATTCTTAAAGAGGCTGCACTGTGTGTGTGCTTTTTGGTGTGTGGTTTTTATGTGTGGGGGTAGCGCGGTGGGTTTCCTGTGGACGGCTGAGGGATGAAGTGACTTGTCAAAGAGAGAGAGACGGCTGTCCTGATGTGATGTGACACCAGCTGCCTCTCTGTCACTTTACGTTCCCTGGTGGTGGCTTCAGGGGCTCAACTAAACGATGTTTACCACCACTGCCAAACACAAAAGTTAACCCTAATGCTTAGCAGCCCCCCCACTCCCCTTCCCCATTAAACCCAGAAACATCAGTATGGAGGCTGTTTTAGTATCACTTGGCTTCATGTCTCACAGAAAGCTATTTTGATTTTGCTCGGGCATTCAGATGCTTCAAGAGCTTTGCGTGTGTGTACCACTTAGGAAACAAGAGACTCTTTGCAGCCCGGTACTCTGCTCCCTAGCTTGCCCCCCCCCCGCCCCTCCTCTGTAGCCTCACTCTCTCTTGCCGGTGACCAGAGAAGCTTTATAATTGGAGCAGTGATGGCAGCTTCCCTGCTGACTTCTCCTTTTAAATTACAAGCTCCGCTGCTCTCCATAAACTCTGCCCCGCCTCAGACAAGTTACAGCCATTGAGAGGCTGAAACAGTCTTCACGACTTTGTTTGAGTACAGGAAAAAATTAAGCATGTGTGATGCAACTGTATGTTTGCGCGTGACCCACCTGTATCTCCAGTTGCTGAACCACCTGCATCTGGACTCTGCACTGTGCAGTGCTGCGGTCATCCAGGGCGTGCTCATTGTTCAAGTGCCTAGATGGGAAACGGGAAAACGCAATGGGGTTATTTCTAAGAAACTGCTGCAGACGAATGAAAGTCATCGGAATTAAAACAACTGTCACAATTCTCTGAAGATTTTTTTAAGTCAAGAGGATAATCATTTTATCATTTCACTGGTTCTGAATGAAGAAGTAACAAACCTGAGCTCTTACACTTTTATGTAGACTGAGTTACGAGCTGTTTCGGTGCTATAAAAATAAATCTTAATCTTGGAAGTTCATTTTGTCTAGTGAAGGATGTAGCAGCTGTGTTTTGTGTGTGTATACTTCACTGGTGCTCAGTGAGCCATGATCCAAGACAACCACCTGGATATGAGCTCATGTTTTATCGCACAAACTCTTATCTCAAGACTATGTTAGCTAAACTTCGCTTCACTTATTAACACTGGTGTGTCTCCCCTCTGTCATCGCCAAGGTTATTCACAGGTTGCCACTGCCTGAACAGTGTTCATTACACTGTTTTCTCTTCTACGTTGTGCTGTCAGAGCAGTTGTGTTGTGTGTCTGTGTGTATAATCTTTATAATCCACTTCTCTGTCTTGTTTATTGAGAAAATGTGTTGATGTATGTTACACAAGGACATGTAATGTATCTGTGTGTTTGAGAGAGAAAGAATTTAGGCAACATGAGGCGAGGACTAGAAATGAAACAAAAACAATGATGTCATGACATGGAGAATCAAGGCAGATAGATGGTTCTACACAAGTGCATAATAATAACAAAAACATGATCTCACCCCCACTCTTTCTCTCATTTCTCTCATTCTCTGTTGAGCTCTCTCTCTCTTTCTCACTCTCTCTCTCTTCGTCACTTACACTTGTGTCTGCCCACTCTTCTTCCCCCGCAGTTCCCCAAATGACTATGATTCACACTTATTCCAACTGAATCTACCCCCAGCACTCCCCTCTCTCTCTATCTGGGCCATAAACAGTAGCAGGGTTTTTCTTTTTTCTTTTCTTTTCTTTTTTTCAGAGTGTCCCGACAATAAGGCTCTGTTTACTCCTCTAAGTGCTGGCAGACAAGGCTTTAACCCACATTACACCCAGCTTCGGCAACCACAGCCGGAGTATTATACCAAAGGACAGCGAGGAGGAGGAAGAGGAGGAGGGGGGAGAGCGAAGGAGGGAGGGGAGGTGGGCAGAGGAGAGAGAAGAGAAGAAAGACCTGAAATAGTGGTGTGTCTCCCTCCTCTGTTCTTCTGCTCTACCCTTTTCCCCTCCTGGGCTGATGACTAAGGCTCACTGGGAGGGAGTACGCTGTTGGAGTGACGGCATTATCTGTTGCTGCCTCTTTATTTTTTTGCTCTCTCTTACTTACTGAGACACACACACAGACGCGCACACACACACACGTACACTTTTTCACTCTAGAGCTTGCTTTCCTTCCATCTGCCCTGGGGCTAAGTGAAATGAGACACCAAACAACAGCTTTCCTCTCCAAACTTTCCCAGCCTGCCCGCAAGCTTTGATCTGAATGTCCGATGCCATCACGATCACGACGCACACTTCTGTGATTATGTGCGCGCACATGCGGATACACATTTCATCACCCTGGCTTATTAATATCTCCACTGTTCAAATAGCTAAGAGCTCCACATTGATAATGAGTGCGAGCTTGTTTGGAGCTTCATTAGGGTGCTTGTGAAGCCTTTGTCAGAAGCCTCAGTGCCAGTGGGGAAGTCCACGGTACCGAGGGTGACAGAGGAGGAGGCAGGAGGATGTCACACCAAGTATTACTTCAGCATCACACCATAGCTGCTTACTGGCAAAGAAAACAGTGCAGAGGGTGGCATGGGAATTATGCAGGTTGCACATGAGAACAAGAGAAGCAAGTTGCTTTTGGGGAAAAAGTAAAACAAAAGGAAAAAAAAGAAAAGAAAAACCAACAAACAGGTAAAAATGAAAAAAAAAAAAGCACATCAACTCAAAGCAATTTCAAAAACAAAGTATGAACACGTGTCAAGTGAATGTGTGCACTGGTGTGTTTGTGCGTGCGTGTATGCGACTCGAAGCG
>JBAMYA010000020.1:14513973-14528425 GCA_037176975.1 Arrhamphus sclerolepis | reverse complement strand
AAAAACAAAGTATGAACACGTGTCAAGTGAATGTGTGCACTGGTGTGTTTGTGCGTGCGTGTATGCGACTCGAAGCGAAGGTGATGCAATAGATTGCAAAAGATGAATTAGGAAATCAAAAAATGCCCAACTCCAGTAACATGTAGACTATTAACAAAGCTTCAGTTTGCTTTCTTCATCTTTGTTTGTACAGGTAATCCAGAGCAGTGAAGCTCTTTTGTTCCCTTTTCCAACAACCTTACTGTGGTCCGGTAGTGTTGAGCCTCATGAGAAACAGGCATTGTTTATTACCAACTAGTGATAAAGTTGAAGTTTGCATTTGGTTTTAAACTTGGATTTCACATAATACAAGCGAAGTAAAGTGAAGAGATTTGTTGGAAGATTTTGAGATTGCTGCTGGAAACATTATGCATTTACACTCAAAACTGGAAACAAAGAAAAGGCACTGTAATCAAAAATGCATTAAAAAGACTTAAATCATATTTATTTAATTTGTATATGGTTTTACAACTAAAGATTTGAAGAAAAAAGCCCATAAATGCAGTCCCTGTGGCTTGCCAAGCACATCCCTGTATGAAACCCTTTAAAACCCTTCTAAGGGTGTGTATATCTTCATTGGCAAGGCCTTTGCCACTGTGTCTGTTTCTATCTGCAGCATTGAATATGTCTTTTGGGGACACAGAAATTTAATAGTAATCAAACTATTAAAACTGCCTCAGCTCTATTTGCAACTTATTCATCTATTCTGTGGCTGTTGACTCACTTGATGAACTGTCCCATGTCCTCACACAGTGCTTCACAACCGGGCCACTTACACTCTCCATGACCGTAGAGGGGGTGAGAGCCAACCTGCTCCTCGTGACTAAGGAGAGAGACGCACACAAAAAGAGATAAGAGGTTGCACAGCGGACGTTGTTTACACAATATGAAATATACAGCAAATAAAGTCAGACGCATTCTTGGAATAAGAGGCAAAGCTTAAAAATGCCACACTTTCAAACACATGCATGCAAAAGAGCTAGAAGCAGTATTAAGACAGCCATCTGAGTGTGGTTAGTTGTGATTAGTTTGTGCAGTTTATTAAAGCCAAGTGCAGAGAAAGGAGGACAGAGCAGAGTGGGGTCAGTTACAGAAGCCAGGCAAACAAGGGATTCGGTCCAAGAACCTCAGAGTCACATTCTGTAGTCCATGACCTATCTTTCAGTTCTTGGTGTGCGTCTTGCATGTGTGTATGTTTATTAGTTGTGGTGTGTGTTCTACTGTTTCAGGAGTTGACACAGAGCGGGCACTGGACCAACCAGCCGTGACTGATTGTTGGCGGTTGCCGTCATGTGCTGGTTGTTCTTTTGTGGTGAGTCTATCTGTGTGCTTTTGTGCGTATATCAGTTCATATTTATAGTGTGTGTGTGTATTTCTATGCGAGTATGACGATGAAAGACTAGGCCAAGTTTGGTTTGGACCTAAGGTTCAAAAACTCTGCATGTGTGTGTGTGGCAGGTCCAGTAGCAGATGTGGTTCAGACCTGGAACTTTGCCGGTGATTGCTGTCTCCACATATATTTACATGACTACGTATGTGTGTGTTTGTATGTGTGTAGACGTGCGTGTGCCTGAGTGTGTAAGTGTGTGACTGGGATCGGGATTCTCCCAAATCAACATCAGAAGGTTGCTTAACAAAAACCATTTGTCTTGCAGATGGAAACATGTCTCTCTGTCTCTCTTTTCGCCTCTTCCTGATCAGATGTGCAGGCTGGAGTGTATGTCCTGTGCACGTGTGTGTGTGTGTGTGTGTGTGTGCTGGCTGTGGTTTAGTCAACTCAGAAGCAGCTCAGACGGCAGACATGACAAACTGCTGGCAACCACATTCTCCTCCACAGAAGCCATGCATTAGCTTGGTAGGCTAACACAGCAATGCTGCTCCCTTGAAGCCAACTCGACTGGAACGCCAGCGGCACACTGTAGCTGCAGCACGACAGTGAGTGACATCTTCGTTCAACTGATAGACCCTCTTTTAATTAACACTTGTCCACCCGCTCTGACCCCCTCCAAAATGAGGTCAGAAGTCAGGGTCAACAATGCTCCCGGTGCAAGCAGCAAAGCGGTAACAAAGAACCATCCTCCAAGAGTGTCTTGTCCACTTGTGTGTGTATGTGTGTGTAGATGTATATGCTACTCACTGGCTGCTGGGAGGTTGGCTGCCTTTGGAGTAAAGTGGGACATGGTCATCTGCGCTGTCTGCCTTGGTGAAGGAGGATATCCACTCAAACAGTCTGGCTCTTAAAGACGGAGACAAGCCCATGAGCAGCCCACACGGCCATGGGACAACAACTGATACAGACACACATGCAACATGCCCTGCTGATAGCGCCCAAACATTATTGTGGACTTCATTTCTGGACTGCACCACCTTCTACTTCTTTCCCTGAATACACCATCCTCCCCTCTCCTTTCCTCTCCTCACATCTCCTGCACACCATGCTGATGTGTCAACATGTGGTTGACAGCATATTTGCAGGGTATACGGAACCCAACACACCTCCTATAAAATGAGCGGTGAGGCGTTTGCACCCAGGTGATGTGTGATTAGCCGCGTGCGCATGTTTATCAACCGTGTCAACTTGTGTTTGCAAAAGAACAGCAAGAGGCTTCTGAGTTAAAATCCCCCAAAGAACAGAGTAAGACTGTTTGAATTGGAGACAGAAAGTAAAAGCAATGCATAAGACAGACGCACTATCATAATGTGTTTATTTAAGAATGCGGCCGTCTTAATATCCTTTGAAAGCTCTCTGTACCTGTCTCTCTTTGGGGTGTGGTTCTGTCCATTTGGCAGGCTGTGCAGAGGAATGTGAGCACTGGCAGCTTTGGGGAAGGCTGAGGTAGAATTGGAGCTGTTGGTGCTCAAGTCCAGGCCCTCTGCCTGTTTTAGGGCCTCCTCGCTACTCGGCACCCCTGACACCTCCTTCCACAGCTGCTGGAGGTCTGACGGACACATCGCTGCAGAAAAGGACAAAATTTTTACATAAAGACTGATTTCAGGTAAATGATCACTGACACATGCCACATGAAAGAGTGATGAAAGAGCATTTGAAGTAAGCTAATTCAGTTGAAGTTAAGAGGAAATATGGTTACCTGATAGTACAGATTAGGTGCAACTGCTCACAATATCCTAACTAGATTAAAAAAAAAAACATACATGCCCCTTTGATTGGGAAAGAAACTTATTGTAGTGGAATATGAGACAAATTAAAAACATAAGAGATGCCGTCTTTTCTCGACTTTACATGCTGCATGGGGCTTTTTCTGCGGTCCATCAGCATCACTGGTCCTCTCACTCTAAGAGATGGAGTAATAACTTTTCTTCATTCATTCAGGTATAGACGTGGATTTATTAGCCCAAAAGACAACCGTAGAGGCATGACCAAACTGGCTACAGGGGGGTGAGACTGGTTTTTATGGACTTAATCAGTAACGTTATTTGTGTGAAAAATGTGGGCACACTCTGAACTCCATCTAGTCACAACTTTGTTATTTTTGGTTCAATTTCACAGTGAGAAAGTAATGCCTAAATGCCCAATGGATCTTAGCGTGCACACATGTGCTCGTGCACGCACACATACACACAGACACACACACCTGCATACACACATACAGAGACCTCGCAGCAATCCAAATATTATGTCTGCTTTGTCTGCATTCTTCTGTGGTCCCGCCAAAACAAAAGTTCTCACTCTGGAAGAATGAAGTGGTGTGTGCACAGATTTCCGAGCGTGAGCGTGCATGTGCATGCATTTTTCCAAGAAACCCGACCAATCTGTGGACACCATCAAAAAGTGAAAGTGTAAAGTAGTTTAACATTGTTGTGTTTAGCAGCTCATGTCATATGAGTTCATTCATTTAAAAATAAATATGTAACTTCATGGAAAACAGATGAGTTTACCGACATAATAAGTGCAAAGCAAAGCAAGTGAGAAGAGGAGATTTATGCTCAGAAAATTGTGACTTCACATATATTTAAAGGAAAAGCACTCTCATGTTTTTGTTTTTTTGTATTTTTTTTACCAGCTATAGTTGACAAATGAGAAAAATATTTGAGAGAATTAGAACACTAATCAATGCCAACTTCATTTTTTATATTTTCAAGTCTATAAGCAACATGCTTAGAAGTTTCTGGAGTTTTATGAAAAAAATGTATCTGAATATTTGAGTGTATTTGCAGCAAACAAATTTGTATAAAAGTTATGCATGAGAAAAAAAAAACCCTGCCAACGTAATTTGTTTTACACTCTTTTGATTTTAGGCTTAGTAGGTTTATCAGAGGGGGGTAGTGAGTGAGCGACAGAGAGCCTCCATCTTACCACAGAAACAGGAATAAACAAAAACCATAGCAGGACCCCTCATGTCACCCTCTACCACTGACACACAAAACAACACAGCCCTTCCAGGCGGGGCAGTGGTGTGTGCATGTGTGTGTGCTGGTACAAGTGTTTATGCAAAGGGTGTTTGTGTGTTTGTCTGGCATGGCTGGTCAGAGGAATGCTCTGGCTTACGCCTGGCTGAGCCGTCACAATGGACCAGCTCTTTCACACTGCAGGGAAATTCCAGTCGGATACAGAGGGAGAGAACGAAAGAGAAGGAGATGTCGATACCAAATGTTTGCAACTGTCCAAAGGACTACATTCTCCTAACACAACATCTGGACTCTTTTTTCCCCCGTTTCCCCTCTTTCTGTAAATTAATAACTCTACTTATGTCCTTAAACTGACTTTAAAGAGTTGTTTGTTGTTGTGTTGTTGTTTTCTTTAACTTTCATTATTTTGACTGCATATATAATGGAGTATGTGTTTGTCTGGTGTGACTGCATGTGAGTAGCACGAAGTGGGGAAAAAAAACAGAGAGATCAGAGATAGAAGAGGGAGAGGGAAGGAAACTGATCTGTTTGGTCAACTCAGTCAGCGCTTTAGCAATGTTACGGGCACTTTAGAGCCCCTAAGGCATTCTCTGTGAGTGAGATAGCATGTGTGTGCCTGAGTGTGTGTTTAGCATTGCTGTGCAAAAGCTCAGACATGCACACATACAAATACACACACACACACACACAGAGTCACTAAGGGCAGGCCAACAATAGTCAACATTTATTGTTCTAAAACTCTGCTGACAAATTTAAGAGACATGTTAGAAGTTACACATTGGAAAAGAAAAAAAAAAATCCAGTGAGAACGACTACAGCAAAACGATGATGTTCCTGCGTCTGGCTAATCTCAAGTACAAACACACAGACATGCACACATCTATAAGCAGGGGGCTTAGTGGCATATTTTAGCTATTATCCAAATGAGTACTTTCCACAAACCCACCAATCACGTTCCCTTTTATCTTTTATAGGCTGATTAACTTAACAGGCTTCACAGGCAGCACTGGGTACAGACCTCTGTGTGTGTGTGTGTGTGTGTGTGTGTGTGTGTGTTTGTGTGTGCTCTTATGCCCATGTTTGTCAGGACGTGTCTGTATCACAAAGTGTTGCGAGGCTTAGGCCCCTTTTATGCATGCGTGTGTGTTCACGTACCTTGCTGAAGACTCTGCATGGCGGCGGTGGGCTGCAGTGGAACCAGGCCCTGCCTCTGGAGATTGAGAATGTGCTGCTGCTGAAGCTGCTGCATCTGGATCAGCTGCTGCTGGAAGGCCAGCTGCTTGCTGCCTAACTGCTGTTAGCCAAAGGAGACAGGCGCAAAGACACAGAAGATGCGAGAAATTAGCAGCTTTAACTATTTAAATAACACTTCTTTGTTGTATACAGCAAATACGTATATAAACATATATATGTATATGATTCACATCCATGTGGAAAGAAGTATGAAACATCACCTTTTTGAACAGATGCTTTGATTACATATCAATATTTTCATTGATCGGTTTATTCCATTACCCCCTCCCCTTTAGTTCAACATACAGAGTCAGTATACATGTAGAATAAAAACATGGGTGACATGAAAGTTAACTGTCTGTGGCTGAACAACAAATAGAGCAATTTAAGAAATAAAAAGAATGGAAATGGAGCTCGAGGCAAAACTGCGAATACTCCTGAGGATGTAGAGAAGAGGTGACGGGACTGAAAGAGGTTAAAGTGACAGACTCAAAAGCATGTGGTCTTTGTGTGTTACAGAGATAAATGTCCCCATTTCCTGCTGTCCCAGTCTGCAATAGACCTGGACTGCTCTGCTACATGAAGCCCTCCTCCCCAAGCCGACCTCACACAAGCAACCCCTGAGAGACTTCTACTTTATCACTTACAGATAACTTGGGGGGAGAAAAAATAAATAAATACAAGAACTCATTGCGTGTACAAGTGTGTCTGGGTGTGTGAAAGAGAGTGGCACCCTGAACTCTTTGAACAGAGAGGAACTCACAGGAAGGGCAAATAGGTCATTTCCTTTCAGACTTGGTGCCTGGGGAGAAGTGCAGTGGCAGCGTGTTTGTGGAGGGGAGTGTAGGAAAAAGTTATCAGCACAACTATTTCTTACCTGGATAATCTAACAGCTCAGAAAAACTATGCAAAATTAGTTGTTGGAAATCTGAGGCCTTTTCTAAACACTGCTGGCATGCATACTCGCTACGCCAACTAAGACTTCGTCTCTCAAATCCCAGTGTTCATGGTCACTGATTCAAGTCAAAGTATTAATGTGCAGTCAATAGATAAGAATATTCTGAGGAAAAGGGAAAAACGTTACAACAGAAACAATTCTCAGACCAAAGAGCAACCATCATAGAGTCCAGAATTCTTATCTACGCAGCCAAACACAGATGCAGCTATAGAACAAAGCAGTCACAGGTTATCTCATGTCTAAACATAAACATAACTTTTTCCACCAAAGGATGTGATGGGCCGTTTTAAGGCGGCCCACACTGAAACTGTACTGCTGAGTGGCCCAGAAAAGCCAGTGAGCTGGACTCAACATGGTTTTATTTTTAAAAAAAAACAGAAAGAAAGAAAGAAAGAAAGAAAGAAAGGCAATACAAAGAACCGCTGCTCTCTCAATCAACTAAGTTAACTCTGCTTATACAACCAATGACCATCTTGGTTTCCTCCACTGCTGTGGTTGTTTGCTCCCATTTGAAATGACTATTGTTTAGATGAGAAATGACCACTCAGTTGCAAAAATAATAGCAAACAGCTGCTGAAAGGGAGCAGTTAATACTTTTTTCTTGTTTGAAGAGACACAAAATTGTTCGGTGGCCTCAACATATCTGAGGCGCATCCACCTCTTAAAGCTGACGTGAGATGTGTTGTGAGAATGGACAAGATCTTTGTCATGCTGACATAGTTCAGCTTTTGAAGTGAATTGCCAAAATCTCATTAGTTGAAATAAATGGTTTATCAAGATCAGAATGTCCTCGCTGAACTATTTCATCCTTCTTTTCTCTTTTTCCAGACCCCCTCTGCCTCCCTTTCAAACTTGTCTGTCCACTTGGTTTCTTCCACTCCCTCTTCTGTCTCTCATACCCTCCTGAGATATGGCTATGGTTCTTTAAAACACACATTTTATGTGTGTGTGTATGTGTGTGTGCGCGCGGCTGTGTTCTGTTTACATTAGCTGTGGCTGAGTGACCAAAGCTAGCGCAGTAACAGGCTGTCAATGTGATTTATGAGCACATCACACACTGTCTGAGCCTGCCAGTCACACAGACTCATGCACATGCACACACACACAAACACACACACACATATAAAGGATGCACACTGGCACTGTAGATAGTCACCCAAAGACACACACATACACAAGCACGCATCTCTTGTAATGGTCAGAGTCACTTCATTAAGCTGACTCCTGACCAGTCCCAAATGCCTCGGCGACACACAAAATATTGCTCTTACACACACATATGTCCTTTTTCTTTCAATGCATCACTTCCACGCAGACATAAAAGTGAAATAAAAATGCAGCAGAGAGGGGAAAGGGCAAGAAGTCACAAACACTAATGTACAAACACTAGTAAATTAAAGAAGAAAAGCTTTATTTTTCTCTTCCTCCTTTTTCCACAGTTTTGTTGGTCTCCTCTAGTTTTGCCTTCTTTTGTTGACAGTTACAGCAGCTTGACTTTGTTTTGAAAGTATACAACTCTACAGTTACGGGGATATGTGGACACTTACAGACAGTATAAGCCTTTCATAGCAGTATCTTACTACGACTAAAACACTTGGCCATGAGAAATGACAGAAATGACTACAAAGGTGCTCTGGTTGTGACTGATGCCTCACAGCAACTGAAAACCACTGGCTGCTGGAGAGGGCTATTGTCAGACCGGCTTTATGCAGCTCTATAGGGAGGCATATTCCCCCAGGTGTATGCGTTTGTGCAGTGAACCATCGCACATCAAGCCTCTCCCTCTCTGTCTTCGTGTATGTGTAGCTGTATGACCAGTGTTTGCACTTGTCTCATTGTTACAGGACAAGCAACCTGAAAACTGGGACAGTGGCAGAGTGTAGAGAGAAAGAGAAAGCGATTCAGACACCCTCTCAACATGCAAGTCAACCACAACTGGTTTGCTTTGGTCACGGTTGAGTTGGCTGACCGCTGTCATGGAGGAGCCTGTGGGGTGGGGTGGGAGCTCTGCCCACTGGGACAGCAGGATGAAGGCGCAGAGGAAGAGGAGGACAAATCTAGTCTCCTTATGTGTTTATTGGAAAAGTCTCATGAGGTCTTCCTCTTTAAGTATTTCTCCTGTATGGTCCTTTTGTGAGCTTGGAAAGTTCACGTTATTGAGCGTTGACAGAGCACACATGTACATAATCACACACACACACAAATGATGACGACTGACTGCTTCAAGTCCTTTTACAGCACCACAGTTTGATTCTGTTTGACCCTGTGATGTTTCTCTATAATTCAGAGTATGTGGTCATGATTTTTGCTCTTGTGTGTGTGTGTGTATGAAAGAGAAAGCGAAGCCAAGAGAGGTTTGTAGTGTTTGCAGGTTTCATGGACAAGTAAGTGGTTAGAGAAGTCATATAAATGGCAGATCCATTTGAAAAGCTTAATTTCAAAACACCATATTGGAGAAAGGGATCATGGGAACCGTAAACAGACAGCATCTGCCCTACATTTTATACATTATGATATCCTTTTAATTTTTTTCTTAAGCTTTCTTTTACATTAGTGTATTTTCACATTTAAGGGCACTCATGTAGTCAAAGTGTACTTGAGCTGAGTGAGTGTGCGCTTGCTTCACTTCACCTCTTTAGCTGCTTGCTTTCCGGCCTGCTGCTGCTGCTGCTGCTGTTGCTGCTGCTGTTGCTGCTGCTGCTGCTGAGTCAGAAGCTGAAGGTGTAACTGTTCCTGCTGTTTCTTGTAATATTCCTGTAACTAGAGACAGGCACAAAAAAGGTGGGAGGCAAGGTGAAGGGAAGAGGGAGAGAAGAGAGGAGTGAGTCACTGCGCGGGTTGTATCAGCCTGAATAATGCGACGGGTTCCCAAACGCTGAAATGACACCCTGTTGTCAGAACACACGACTTGAACACGAGTGATTCCTCTGCTCCAAGTTAAGGCATCCATTTATTGTGATTTTGAATACAATATACAATAATTTCCCTTTTTTTCAACCACACGCAGAAAAAAAAAGTCGCCCAAGCTAATTCAGGGCTATTTATTGGCTGTCCATCTTTTGCTTTAGGAACAAGCAGGTTTTCTATTGATGCCTTTTTGATCTCTTGGCATGTCTGCGACAGTAATTCTAACAATATTAATTGGACTGAATGAATTTCTGCACACATAAATGTTGATCATATTTTCACACACACATACTCACGCTCACATAGTCCTCTGAGCAGCCACAGCTTGTCTGTTTATTTGAGTAAGTAATCATTAATTTACCCAGGAAGCTCCATTAAGATTATAATCTTGCTGAGAGGAGAGTGAGGCAGACAGGAAAACACTCACTGACCACCGCATGTGAGCACATGTGTGTGTGAGCACATGTGTGTGTGCAGAGACGGGTGATCCTCTTGAGAAAAGATTGTACATGTGTCTGTCCGCAGTTTGTCTTTGTTTCATGGTGCATCAAATGTTCAAAGAGGAGAGAATGGCTTCACAGCGCTGCAGTTGCTTCGGTCTTTCATCCGTCTGGCCCGAGAGCGAGCAGACTACACGCCACTGACCCTCCCGGTCACACACCCTGTGCAGTGTAATGCTCCTTCTTTTTTTTTTCTTTTTAGCCAAACAGTTTCACATTATCCAGTTCTGATATCATCCCAGCCACAGTTTCATTTTTGCATAATTTAACAGCTTTATTCTGATGATGTTCCGTCTTGTCCTTAATTTAGTTTAAATGCAGGACTCACTCCTCCTTTCCTTTCCATCTGTCTTTTCCTCTTTTTTATCGTTCCTTAGGCAGAGTTAATCTCTGTTTTCTGCGTCACTAGTGCTGATCGCCTCCTAATCACACAGGCAAATGCATACGCAAGTACACACATGCACCAGCCCGCACGCACACACACACGCACACTTGACTTGAGAGTAGTGAGTTGCGGGAATAATTAAGTGATAATTAAGGTCTTTTTAATGATTTGATTCACTGGGTCTGAGCATTAAGAGTATGTGTAAGTGAGGCACTCACCTCTCTAGCCTATTACCATGACCTTGACTTTAGTGAACACACCAAGAAAGAAAGCCAGATTAACCATAGCATAAGAAAAGGTTAAGGGAACCTTAAAGGTTAACATACAAACACATATGCAAATCCACAAATCAGTGTCCGTACAAACACAACCACTTTGTGGCAATGGGCTGTAAAACTTACTCACACACTCTTATACAATGCACTACTGCCACGGGGATATGAAATTTAATGCTCCAGGGAGTGATATTTTGGTTGGTTGATTGTTCTGTGTGTGTGTGTGTGTGTGTATGTATGTGTCTGTAAAAGTGCCTGATTTGCAGATATACACTAAGTGTGTAGTCCATACTGTGGTTAATTAAGTGGGAGAGCAATGTTAAACTCAGTGGTTTTATTAGCGGTGCAGTGAGTGAGAGTGCATTATCAACCCCCTTTCCTCCGTGTCCTTTTTCCTCGTCATAAAGAGAAAAAAAAAAGCTGGTGGAGAGTTTCTTAGCCATCTGCATGTCTGTTTCCAGAAAGCCAGCACATTTCACATTTCCATTATGATACATCTTGTCAGATCTTCCCACTGCAATTTATACTTGCCTAAAGCAATGGCTTCTTATTAAATCTACAGCATTCTCTGGTTTGCTTGAGTGTGCATGTACGGGTTTTCTCGACATCCTCTACTATGCAATTACTTCTCTTTCCCTCGACTGTTAACAGTCATATTCGCAGCCTTTACAAGGCGGCATGTGTGCTTTGCCTGTGAAGGTAGAAAGTGACGGCTTGTTGTAGCAAAGTATTTGACAAATCTATTACAGATGAACAGCGTTTATTGGTATGTATCGACATGACAACCCCTCTGTCAAAGGACCTGGCGTAAATACATACTCCTAAGTACTCACCGTGATTCACTGGATGATGCGAAAGACCACCTCTGTGTGGGATTTGGACCTACGTTTTGTTTTTCTTGAAAGATCTCTCAGCATTGAACGAGACACAGCCTCACCCAGTATGATTAAAAAGGCAGCACATTCAAACGCACCACCTGGGACTGAGTCCAAAAAGAATGTCTGTGTGTTTTTACCTGCTGAAGCATAAGAGCTTGCTGTTGCTGCAGCAGAGCCTGCAGCTGAGGTGGAGACAGAATCTGTTGCATCTGCTGAGTAGTGATCATCTGTGGACTCATCATGGCCATGGACACAGGCACCTGCAGACAGAACAGCGACAGACAAACCTTTAACGTTCTAGCTGGATATTAGCACAGAAACTATGAGAACAGGGTCAGTCAGTAGATGCAGCTTTGTGTGAAAAGGCCCAGTCAGCACAGCCAGCCTTCAGCATGACTGTGCCTGCAACTGAACGCTCAACTCAAAACAAACAATCTGCAAGGAGATAATACAGCGTCCTGGCATGGACAGGTAACTCAGACAGACGTGTTCTTATTGAGTTGTCGAGTTGTTTTTTTGTTTTTTTTCTCTCTCTCTCTGCGAAGAAAAGTTGGCAATCTCAGATAAAGATGAAAAAAAGAAGATAAAATGAGACAGACGCACAGGAAAATATTCATATTGTTGACACGTTCCTGAGCAAGCCCAGTATCATTAAATACCCTCAATTTCTGTGGCCGCAATTGGAGATAACAGCACAGATACACAATCTCTCAGTAAAATATAAAATCTTATCTTCTTTTATAAACACATGATTACGACTGCTTCCAATTCTTTCTCCACACAGTCAGGCCCGGCTAAGAGGAAAGGAACAACAAAGCGGATATCTGATGAGATGAATATCTCACGAGATAAAGCAACTGGCAACTAAAGAAACACAGAGTGAGGAAGAGGACTGAGTTGTGATTTTTGCAGATGTGTTGTGCAAGCACTCTTCATGTTCGTGCATTGTACACAGAGAAGGGGCAAGATTCTAATCTCATTACAAACACTGCAACACAGAGGACAAACTCACCACATAAATTTGACACTGAGAGTGAAAATGCAGAAACAAAGAATGAACAAACACGCCAGCGACGTCTCTGACAAAGCGTTTTTGTGTTTATTATCTGCTGGCGTAACAACAGTCAATAAATTCAGCTAAAAACCGGAAGAATAAAATGAGCACAGAGATATTTGGGGAAAGGGTTCAGATTGATTTTGGTATTGATCTGGTATTCTTTCTCCGCTGAGAGATTAATACCTCTTCTTTCACTGCCTGCACATTGGTTAGCAATCACACTATTTTTCCTCCTAATGCAAACAACCATCACAGCTCAACAGGCTGATTGTACTTCACAGAGAAATGCATTGCACCCTGTGAAGCAGGCCATTTATCTACTTTTACTTCTTAAAATATGAAATCGTTTTTCAGAATTGGCCCTCTCTCGCTCTCTCTCTCTCGCTGTGTGTGTGCATAGCTTGCTGAAAGCAGTCTATCTGCTCACCACCTAAGGGGGTGGCAGAGGGGAGGGTTGAGCTGTCACTGGTAAATTAAATCTGTAAAGAGCCATTTGGCTTTGTAAACAGGGTTATCTATAAATACTAACGCCCTCTTTCTCACTTCCCACGCTTCTCCCAGCTTATTCCTTGAATAATCATGAAGGGATGGAGTAAAGGTAAAGGTAGGTGTGAGGGCAGGTCACAGGTGGGTCTGGGGGACAGAAGAAGATGAAAGTGTGATAATGATACACAGGAGTGTGTTTGAATTTGGGAAGCATGGAGCAGATGAAGAAAACATGCAGTCACTCCAGGGCGAGTACGGAGAAGGGTCATGGCAGTCGGTAAAGGAACAGGAGAGGGTGATAGGGGGAGGTGGAATAGTGAGTAAGATGGGGGTGGTGGTGATGGGTGCCGTTTGGCGTCATGCCAGCTTGCCCCCGCCGGCAGGCCTTGTCAGTCTAAGCTGCAAAATGAAAAGCTGTAATTAATTGCTCTTGTGCATCCCATTCTTCCTCCCTGACAACTCATACATTCTATTTTATACACACCGCCATCGACATTTTAAAGTCACAGGCGTAATAATTACTGGAGTTATAGCACCTTTCTCTGTGTTGGCTGACGTTCTGCTGCCAGAACCACATGTGCGTGCCTCTGTGCAGGCGCAGATAAAGTATGCTGTACTGTCTATGTGTGTGTGTGTGTGTGTGTGTGTGTTGCAAGCTGAATGATGAGTAGTTAAGGTTTGACGCCATTAATTGCCCCTATAATCTAATATCACAAAGCGTGGTGATTATGGGGCACGCGTTGCGACCGCCATACGACACCGCCAGCCTCAGAGCCCCGCCACAAAACAAAAGCCTCGCCATTAGCGATTTGACGGGCCAGGACAAAAGCACCTCACAATGCAGAATTATATTTTCATTCAGCTTTGTCTCTCCTAGTGAATGATTTCTCCCCTTTCATTGGACTGTGAATAGGGAGAGTCTGAAAAGCCAGGCGATTTGAAGTCAGCCATTTATTAAATGCATTTAATTTTTTTTCCTACTGCCTTCCTTTTTTCATGTTGCATGTTAATTTAAAAGAGAGAGATGCGTGGTAGATTAGTGGGAGAGCGGTGAGACGGGGGAGCGAGTGTAAGTGCAAGTAGGGAAAGGACAGAAGGCGGGGGAAAGTGTTCACGTAGCCAAAGAAAGGCAAGGAAGGTTGCAGAACCGGCAAATAATGGTTGGAAGACAAAGAAAAGTGTGCGAGTTGTCCCACAGAAATAGACAGGGACCCCAGCAAGCAGTTTTTTTTTTTTTTAGAAGGTGAAAAAGTCGACTCGAGCTCGAAGCAAAGGATGCGTCACCTTAGACGCACATGCATGTAAAGAGCATGCATGTAAGCCCAGTCAGTAATGAGAGCAAGATTTAGACAAGAAAAACAAAAAA
>JBAMYA010000020.1:14487584-14513873 GCA_037176975.1 Arrhamphus sclerolepis | reverse complement strand
ACGCACATGCATGTAAAGAGCATGCATGTAAGCCCAGTCAGTAATGAGAGCAAGATTTAGACAAGAAAAACAAAAAAATAAAATAAAAACGGGAACCTAAGACGTCACTCATATCATTAACATGCAAGAGTCAGTCACAAGTAGACTTACAATACACTCTCGCACTGGCAGGCACACACTTCTCAGGGTTCAGTAGCTGACAGAGGTCAACCCCTGCCATGGATGGAGGGAGCTGAGGGAGGGATGGAGGGAGGGAAGAGAGGAGAAGCAGGAGACAGCCTTGTCGTTTACAGAGAGCGGAGGAGTAATTAGAGGGGTTGTTTGAAGAGGGAGTTTAACTGATTAACAAAGGAAGAGAGGGAGCCAGGGAGCGCTCAAAAAGATGGGAAGGAGAAGGAGGAGAAAGGCATGAGGTCCCAGAGGAGAAGAGAGAAAAATAGGGCAATGTAACTTGCATTTCAATGAGTCTCCATCCCTCTCTCTTCCCTTGATGACTTTTCATTCTAACAAGGAGGAAAACCTTTCACTACTTTCCGTGTCAGATGACCTCAGGAATGGAAGAGGGATTGTTATATGATATCAAACCAGCCTGCGGCCAGTGTGAGGAGGACGAGAGCAGCTGCAGGACCGCTTCATCGCATCCTCTCCAACTTAGGCCTGAATGTGGATTTCATACTTCACTGATTTCCATGAACTATCACACTTATTTGTGTGCCTTCTTGGGGCGTGGAAACGCTCATAAACAAAACAAGATGATGTAATGAGCTTGAAACACGCGTATCACTAGCATGACACTTAAATGTACAGGTGGAGCTTTATGAAAAAGCAGCAGTGCACCTTCACCACCTCCTTGAGCTCCACAAGCAGGTGAATTTTACTTCCACAGTTGTTCGCTTCATGCTGACCCGTATGTGCGTGTGTGTGTGTGTGTGTGTGTGTGTGTGTGTGTGATGGCAGAGATTGGTGTGAAGAAGGGAGGCTATGATCAGAATCTAAACAGGGTCTCAGTCTAAATGATACAGGCTCTGCTTCTGGGTCTACAGGGACACACAGGAGTGAAGGATAATTGAAAAAATGACAAGGAGGGAGCCAGAGGAAGAGAAGGACTGACACAGTCCTCCTCCTCCCACTCACCCCCTCTTGAGGTAGGAGCAAACCCCAGCGCTGTTTATCCTTGTCACTGAGCATTACCACCTCGCCCTGGAACTGACTGACTCCCCGTCTACCTTCCTGTCACACACACACACACACTCACACACACACACTGAGCCACACAAACACACAGACTTGTACGGACGAGTAGCCTTTCTCTTTCTCCTAAGATAATTTTGTTTACTGCATGGCTCTTTTAGTGGCATCTTTATCAAAAGGTATCAAATATATCTCAGCTCTTCTGTCTCGTTTGATTGCAGTGGTGAGAGTTTGACGCATCACATCACGAAGAGGAAAAGAGAAAATCGGTTGTTTTTTTGGCATCTCACGCGTCAACTGCATGTTGGTTTTGTGTCAGCAATGTGCAGCTTCTTGATGTGTAAATGATTCTTGCTGGCTCAGGATTTGTTTATTCACAAGCTATCATCGCTATCGGTCCTTCCATCTTTCCAGGCAAACAGCCTGTCTGTGCTCACCAGGCCCAGAAATGAGAGGAGAGCATGCGATGCGGTCTGGGGGTGGGAATGAGAGAAAGAAAAGAGAAGCAGAAGAGAAAAGTACTTGAGTGAAAATGAGAAATAGAAGGGGTGCCCACTGTCCTGAGAGTGTTGTTTGGTGCTCAGGGCCAGGCTTCCACTGAAAGTAAAAAGGCCCTATTGTGTGTGCTGAGTACCCCTCCTCCAGCTAATCTGAAGGAGGACTAGGGGGCCACATTTCTGTGGGGGAACTGAGGGGCAAAGTTGGGGAGGGGGGGGTGCTAGGGATGATGTGGGTATTTTACAGCTTCAGACTTGAAATCTTTTTTGCTTAGTAATGCTTTAAAATAAATCTGAAACCATCTGAATTCAGTTCTGCAGGTAGAGTTCTTAACCGTTTAGTTCAGTATTTCTCATCTATTAATCCCCCAGACAGAAACGATACTGCTGTAAAATATGTAAAATATGATGGAGAATTAAATAAAAAATGAATAAAGACATGGATTGACAGTAAAGTTTGTTTCTATAGTACTTATATAGTTTTTGCTAGGATATGAGAATGGTTTATAAATAATTGTTTTGTTTTAAAAAAGCCCTCCTGCTTAAAGATTTTCTGTTTCAAATAAAAAAAAACTAAAAAGAAAACTTTATCAATCCCCAGGGGGAAATTCAGTAATTCTTGTCTCTCTCCCATGGATCTAATGTAATAAGAAATATTTTAACTCCTAGTTCTTATCATTCACTTGTCCAGAAAGTTGCCACTGCTGTTATTTCATCATGTAAGTCAAGTGTCAGACACGTAAACGTCACCTCACAGCTAGAAAATCAAATTCCAGTCCTTCTTTGTGGAGTTTGCATATTTCCCTCACATCTGCATGGCTGGTTGACAAATCATTCTGAATTGATCATAGTAGTCAGTATGTGGTTGCTTGTTTTTTTGTGTTTGGTTTTCTTGCCTCTTCTATCTGTGCAGCTCTGTGATGTCATGAACGAAACATGAAACGTAAATCTTTTGTGTCTTTCAGTGAGATTCCTGGAGTCTGCAGGATGATTCACTGTGTTCGGAGTCGTGACCTGTCCTGTGCTCTCTAGTCATGCTTATTTCCAGGAACATATAGACAGCGTACATGTGGAAGCGTATAAACCTCAGATTTTGATGGCAGGGCCCAGACAAATGAACAGAGAAAAAAAGAGAAATACTTGAGAGGACAGTGAAAGGCCAGTAAGTTCAAGTGGATAATCTCTCCCCTCCCCTTCCTCCTCCTCCAATGCCTCCCTCTATCTGACGCCCCAGTGCTTCAGAATAAAAATGACAACACATTTCAAGAAACACACAGACACACACACAATCACTGCACTTCACTGGGAAGTGTGAGAGGCCGTTATTGACCATATTTCGTTACTGATTTCACTCATGTTTGAAATCACAAAATAAGAGTTTCACACTTGAGTGGCCAGACCCAAGCCTTTCCTCTCCATCTTCTCCATCTGTCTGTCCGGCCCCTCAGTCCAGAACCTGACCCATTCACTGGCTGTTCAGCCAGTACCCGTGCAGCCTTCACAAACTGTCAGGATCCCATACTATCACCCCCCCACCCCCCACCCCCAACACACTCACATACACACTAACCTGCACACACAGGCACAATTCTCTCCACATCAAATAAGAGAAACTGCCAGATAAGCACTTTCCTTGAGTGGACAAAAGGACTGCTTTGGGAAAAGCACTTAAAAAGGAAATAAAAGAGAATGAGAGAAGAACAGCTTCAGTTTCACACACTCTAGAGGGCTAAACACTCATCTTGAACCATACTTTTATTGATCACTTAAAAGACTTTGAACAAGGCTAAATCTGAATGTCTTGTTACACATATATATATGTACATATGTATATATGGTGGTTTAATAGTGACATGACTCCGTTTCCTCATGTCACCTCTCCTCTGCGGTTCGTTCCTTTCCTCCATCCCACTTTCGCTCTCTAGAGAGCAGGAAGCCAAGCTTATTAACATATCTCTAATGAGTCTTTTCATTTTTTTTCCTAATTAAACGAGCTCCTCAATAATACATGAAAACAGGACAGTGCACTATTCAATTACATACATGTGGGCAACAGCCAAACACGTGCCTTAATCTGTATGTGAGCGTGCCAAGTGCCAGTGTGTTAAGTGTGCCAGGCGTGCGTCTGCCAAGTAATGCATATGTGTCGGCTCGTGCCCACACGGTGTATGGGCGTGCGCCAAGTGTGTCCATTGTAGAGAACATGTGGCATGCTATGTATCATGCTGGGTAATCCGCCGATTGCCACAATTGCGCCTGAAATTATATCTTTTCAGCTTATTCTCATACAAAGGAAGGGAGACACAGTATGCTTGTCTATTCAGGGTGTCTTCATCTATTCCATGAGGGATTAAATATAAAAAAAGCATTATATTAGAAAAAAAGTCCATGCAACATAACATCCCAACCATAAAATAAATTTAAAAAAGCAATAAAAAGCATCAGTAATAGATATTTTCTATTTTCAGGCTGTCTTTTTGAAGAGGTATAATTTCCTACCAAGATTTTTAAGTCTCGTTTCATCCATTTGTGATCATTCTTTTCTTTGCACTGCCAGGTTATTACTAAACTAGTGATGACCAAATGACCACTTGTAAATTTTTCTGTTCCTTTTCACTCCTCCAGCTGCCTTTCTTTTTTCCCATCACAATTTTTCCTGCAATTGCTTGTCAAGAGACTCAAGCTATTGAGTTTCTCCTGAAAATGTCATATGACAATGTGACACACGCACACGCGCACACGCGTGCGCACAAAATAGTCCGATACCATCTCACGCAGCCAGCCAAACACAGGGACCATCTTAGAGCAACCAATCAAAAAGCAGATTAAATCTCAGATTTTCTTTTACTCTCCGCTCAGATCCTCCCCTCTATTATAAATAAAGAAAAGAAATATGATGGAGGGAAAAAGGCATGGGGGTGGGGGGGTAGGGTGTGGTGGTAGAGCAGTAGGCGGGGGCTTGTCAGCGCAGGCTGAGGTTTCTCCAGAGAAGTCGAGACACGGAGAGAAGTCTTCCCGCTCACCCTGTCTGCCTGTGTCGTTCTCCCTCAGAGCGAAAGGAAAAATCTAATTATCGAGCTCCTAAAGATCTCATTATTGGCTCAGGCTCATTTGCATGTGTGAGAGCGCCCAGCAGGAACCAACCTGAGGACAGACATTTTTTTGCCTGATGTGGCGCACTGTGCAGTGGCTCACTGTCACCTTTAGAAAGGGCCACATTAAAAAGTCTATCTTCCTTCCCTCCAATGTTCACTCACTTTCTCTGTGGCCAATCTTGCTGCGGCTAAACTCACAAAGCAGGAAATTAAAGAGATGTCTACCCATGTCCTCGGCAGCACGGGTTTACATAGTAAAGTCGTAAAACAACTAAGGTGCTTGGTGCAACTCCAAAGACACGCAGACAACAACCTGCTCACGCACGGACGCTCTGGCGTCTGTGCAAGTTTGGAGGCGGCAGCGATCCGGGCGTGAATGTGCACACACTCGCAAATTTAAATCAAACTGTGTCTGTGCATTCGTGTTGGTAGGATGCTTGGGGCCATGTAAGCTGACAGCTCAGACAACAGAGATGCAGCACGGGTGCCCTGGAGAGTACAGAGAGGCTCGCCAGGTCAGGCAGCAACAAACAGGACAAACAAGACAGAGATGGAGAGAACAGAGGAGGGGTAGAGCGGGATTGGTATGTGTGTTCAAGAAAAGGAACGAGGGGGAAGGTTATACTCCTTTCAAAGAGGAGATGTGACTATGAAGCCGGTCAAGTGAATGCATGTTTGACCTGCATTTTGCCCTGTTCATGTGTAAATGCTTGTTCACAGACATGACTGCTCTTTTCAAGATAAGCCTCTCCCTGATGTAAACTTCTCACCAAAGCAACGCTGCCACTGTATTCCTCGTGTGCAGCACGTTGGTCTAATTTGTAGTGATTAAAAGCGACATTTCAATCATTGGAAGACTTCCACATTACAGAGACCTGGGAACTACTCTATTTCATTTCTGCAAATGTTTCTAGGCAAACTAAATAAAATAAATTTGATTCCAGTTTAGGTTTCAACCAAAGTACAAGCTTTAAAATCTTGCTTTTCATGTCATTTTATTTTTGACTTTGTAAGTAATAAGCATGATTTTATTCTGTGACATTTTTGCACTTCTCAAAGGTCACTTGGCAATTAAACCGTGTGGCTGATAGATCAAGATCTTTACTTTTGGACTTTTTACTGATGATGTCTGACTTTTATGTGATACATTCTTGTTTCCTTTTTTCTTATTATTATAGAGCACATTGCAATTCATAATAACTTTTTTTAATCTTTATTCTCAGCAACTTTATTTTGCTGTTGTAAGAAAAGGGATTTTGTTTTTTTATGTGAAAATACTCCAACCCAACACATTCATTTATTATACTTGAATGGATTTTCCAAATACTTTTACACATAAAAGTTACAAGTTATCCCCCAAAATCTAATTTGTATCCAATTACTGCTTTCCTCCATAAATTGGAAAAGTTTTATTACACAAACTCCTTACTGGCTTCAGACACTGCGGATTAAATCCTTCGTTATCCTTGATGTTGTCTTACATCTGTATTTTACAATCCTCCATTTCTGCCTCCATGCTGCACGGTGATTATCCAGCTGTTTATCATGTGACATGCTAATGAGAGAAGTAATGCAATAACCAGACCGCTTGCTGCTCAAATAGACCCATGGCCCCACACCGCTGATGCAAAACACAGCTAAAAATGACAATTCTGCAGATAGTCGGCACATTATATCACTGTGATGAACTGCCAAATGTGATGTCTTGTGTGATACCTATCAACATGCTTTAATAGTAATGCATCTGTCCTGCCTGTATTTGTGTGTGTGTGTGTGTGTGTGTGTGTGTGTGTGAGTAGCCTCCTCAAGTGTTTTTCAGTAGGGATCCTGCACTCCAGCTAACCCCACTCTCTCTGCTTACTGTGGAATTCAACTCTGAAAACAGCTCGCTACCCAGAAACTACAAAAGCCTCATTCACTCACACCCTAACAATAACACACACACTTGCACTCAGAGAGAGAGAGAGAGAGAGAGGCAGAGATACATGCAGACAGAGAGCGAGAGAGGGAAAGAAAAACATGTGCCTATATCAGCGCAGTTGACGTGGCAGGTTGGTTGAAAAAATAAAAATAAAAATAAACTGCGGCAGCCAGTGGTTTAATAAAATACAAATCATAAGCAACACTTGGGCTTTGTGTCTCCGTGTGTGTGTGCTCTGACCTGCACAGGGCTCTGTTTGACTTCGTTGCTGCCAGGGGAGTTGAGTCCAGAGGCCTGCTGGAGAAGAAACTGTCTGGCTGCTTGGAGGGCCTACAAGAGAGAGAAAGAGGGATGATCTGATGGTCATCTTGCAGACGTGCTCATTTTATGAAAGCTATTTCACAACTCATATGCATAACACATTTTCAAAGCTACGCCTCACTTCCAGCATTGGAAGTGGAGGAAAGGAAAACGTGCACGTGTGCAACTTTATATGAGCATGTAGAAATGGAGAGAGAGAGAAAAAAAGGAATCAATTCACTTTGTTTAGTTTGTCAAGCATCTCCGAGTTTCTTCTGTCTGTCTGTCTGTCTGAATCTGTCCCACTGATTCCAGACTGCTCGTTCCATTCGCTTTCTCCACCCTCCCCTCTGTCTTACTCTCTCCTCTGCGCTCCGTTCCTCCTCCTCTCCTTGAGGATGGTGTTAAGTGGCTTTTCCACATCCTCTGAGAGACATTTGTCAGTGTATCTTTACGTGAGCCCGCTGGACTGTTTGTGTGTCACAGTGATGTAAGAAACTGTTTGCTCTGACATGCCCTGAAGAGCCGTGAATAACCACCAGTGCTTTCATTCCTCCCCCCCTTTTCTTTCCATTTTACCCTTCCACCCACTACTGCTGCCCATCTAAACCAGTGACAACATTGTTCGCCATCTCCATTTTCATTCGTTCACCCTGCGCTCAAATGTTGTAGATTCATCCCAATGCTGCTCCGTCCTGCTTTCTAAGCATATCCACCTCTTTCCTGCTGGTTTCCTTCTCACCTTTTACTTTATTAACCTAATTTTTGCTCCTAAAGGTTCCTCCTTTTCTTTCCTTTGCTGGTTGTTACGGTGTTGGAGAGGGACTCCCTCTGTCATTAAAGACGAATCAGTCCCAAAGGGAAAATGCATTTTTGTTGGAATGTCTGCGCTGTTCCAAAAACAAAATAAGAAAACACCCATCTCACAGCCCAAGAGCTGCTTTGCCCTTACTGCAAGTACACACAATCACAGAAGACACACAGCCACACACAAACACTGCACAAGCACAACCTCATGACTGAGGGTAGGAGAGGGTAGATAGCAGGATGCACATTTGCTTCCTCTGACTCAAAAGGGAAAGGTTTCTTCGTAAATATTGATTTATGAAAGTCCCTGTGTATGTGCATGAATGTGTGTGTGTGCACGTGTGTGGTCACCACAAATTAACGGCCTACACGAGGGATGTTCTTACCATGGAAGCTCTTACTCAACCACACAGCAGCAGAAATTTGTACCACTCCATCATTTCATAACTACAGAAAACTGTAACGCCGTGAAGCAAAGCAGTTCGCGCTTACGCGACGCTGTCACTCATTAAACGAACTGTAAAAATTAGAAGCTCGGGTGCATTAAGAAATGTTTAATTAGAAAAAAAACGGAGAGGAGAGATTACTCCGAGACAGAAAGAGAGAGAGGTTCTGTGTGCAGTCGGAGTGATGAAAACCATATGTATAAAGCACACTTGCTACTTTTGCTGAGACCGCAATTAAAACACACGCGCGGACGTGCCCAGACACACATGCGCACACACACACACATGAATTTTAACACTTTGTCAAAAAAATCTTGGGAACCCCCTCCCTTTACTGGTTTGACCTCAGCGTTAAAGCAGACGCAGACACACACGCATGCACACACATGCACACTCAGACAAACACAACCGCCCAGTTTGTTGGCATGTGGTGTGAATTACTTCTTGAACACCCTGTCTGCCCAGGAGTGAGTGTGCGTGTGTGTGTGTGTGTGCATGTGTGTGCGAGCAAGCAAGAGTGTATGTTGGCAGGAGCTGAGGAGGCATGTCTGGCAACAATAAGGGGACAATTCCACCCAAATTACCACCCTGATTACCACTATATTAAAGAGCCATTTATGGCTTTCATAAACGCTACAACCAAGCAGAGGTGATGCCTGTCTCCTCTCCTAAGCCTGTATCCATAGATGTGTGTTTATTCAAAAAAAAAAAAAAGGGTGAAAAACACTGTTTTTTTTATTGTTTTTTTAACCTGTGTAAATGTGCATTTAGGACTGGCATATAAGGGGTGTGATGCAGCTAAGAGACCAATTACTAAAATCTTCTTGTGTATATTTATATATATACACATTTATAAATGGCTATGGCTATGTGTTACTCAGGTTTGACCTTAGTTTTTCATTGCCAGATGTGATGAGTAAAGGATGGGAGAGAAATCATGGACATGTACACAGGAGCACTCCTGTCTAAGCTGCCCTGCCCTAAATAATGCAAGACTTTCTTCCTAAATGCAGTTTCAACAGGTGACTTATTTAAATAGGATCAAAAAAAAAAGAGGAAAAAAAAAAACCTGCTCCAATTTTCTTTGGTGGGGAAATTCATGGCTTTGAACTTTCAGAAACTACTGTTTTTGGCACTTTAGTTTTACTTTTTGCACCGAAAAGCTGAAAAAATTTACTTTTCAGCCTTGTCTGCTTGGGGAAACATTACAGTCAAGACAAACGCTTGGTAACGAAAACATTGTGACGAAAAGCTTCTACTTCACCTACGAGTCAGTGGAAGAACGCGACACATATTCAGTAGAAGCTCATTTTCTTTACTTATTTTATGGCTTCTTACCTTTCATATTTGCAGTCAGCATTGTTGAAGAGTGGGGCAGCTATTTTTCTAAATTAATACATTTAATCTTTTTAACTTGAGAAGAAGGACTAAACTTTTGGTGCACACAAACACGGACACACACACACACACACACACACACACACACACACACACACACATGCCAAAACAAACGCCACCAGCAACCAGAACCAAAAACTTTTGTCTCTACTTTGTCAAGAAGCACCTCTCTTCTCTGACCCTTCTCTTTCATTTTTTACTCTTCAGACACACTCCTTGTCTTTTTCCTCTGTTGGACCCCACCCCTCTACCCACCCGCGCTCTCTCTCTCACACACACACACACACACCAAGGCGCACACACACACTCACACCAGCTCCTCTAAGACTCCCCCCCTAACTCCCCATTCCCCTTGTGGCATTCTTGGGGGCGCACTGCACCTTTAAAGAAAATATGAGGGAGGCCTAAGAGGGAGGCCCAACAACAGAGTCTTTGTGCTGCCGCGGAGCACACACGCATACACAAACACGCACACACACATTTGCACACATCAGTGGTGTCAGACAGGTTTTATTAGAGTGAGAGAGGGAGGGAGGTAGGAGGAGGAAGGGGAAGGAGGGGTGAGGAGGTCACCGCTCAGCTTGGAGGCCTGAGAGCACAGTGTGAGTGTGTAAGTGTGTGTGTGTGTCAGTTCAGTGTGTGAGTTCTTCTGACTTGTCATCGCTCCCCTCTGTAAATCATCGCCTCTGACACAGCCTTTAATAACAGGGCATTTTTTAATTCAGCAGGGTCAGACAGGCACATACATGCATGCACACACACACACATGCATGCACGTGCACACACACACACACACACACACACCATAACAGCTTCTCTCTCTCTTTAACATGATTCCAAAAAATGGCCTTAAAACTGTGTTTCACTGAATGACGAGAAGGTTGGTGGGTCAGTCAGAAAACCCATTAAAACAAAAATGGTCAAATTTTCATTTTCCTCAACTTGCATAATGATCCCGTGTCAATATCTGTGTGTGTGTGTGTGTGTGTGTGTGTATGAGCACACAGCCATACTCTAAGTAAAACAGGATTCTGATTCATCTAACATGACTGAGATATGTGATTATGAGTTTAATTTCAAATAAGGACAAAAATTGAACAAATAGGCCTGAGTGGGTGTGTGTGCGTTAGAGTTATGTGTGTGTGGGAGTGTGTGTGTGTGTGTCTGGCTCAGGTTGCTAAAGCAAACAGGTCTGTGTGTGCGATGAATCCGGCCTCTAATCTGCCCAGTGTGTTTAGGTGACACGGGGAGAGAGAACGCAGGAATAAGCAAAGAAATCTAAACAGAAAGGCATAGCTAAGGAAAGGGAGGAGGAGGGAGACAGAGAGAGAGAGAGAGAGACAGGTGGGTACCATATGTTGGAGTAATCCGTCAGCACTGACTGAGGTTCATTGTTGACGTCCGAAACGAAACAAACCCCCACAACTACACACACACACACACACACACACACACACACACACCGTCCTCTCCTCCTTTCTCCCCTCCCCATAGATAAACAGCCCCCAGGGCAGACAGTGGGCTCTCCTTGGGGGAGAAGGAGCAAGATGGGAGGGGGGTTTAAGAAGGGCAAGGGGGAGGCAGGTGGTATCAGATTTCTTCACTCTTTGGCTGAGAAGGAGAATAAAAAAGCAGATTACAAGTGAGGATGAGAGAGAAGCACAGTTTCATCTGTCCACCCAGGAGCCAAACTGGGCTCAACTAGATGTTTAATCAGCGTCTGGGGCCACAGATCTCTTCAGCACCAAACAAATATCCCCCCACCTGCTTTACGGGCCGGCAGTGAGGGAAGGGAAGCTTGTAATGCAACTCTCCTCCTTTCTATTCTGCTTTCTTCCCCCGGAGAGAGCGACAGGTAGAAGGACTGCTAAACAGACTTGGGGTGAGGATACATGAAAGACCTCGTCACACCCAGATGCTTCTCTACAGGTCTGCATGCTTTTTGATTTTGGATCAGGGTTCAGCAAAAGGAAAAAGAAGAAAAAAAAAGTTAAAAAAAAAAAAAGAAAGAAAGAAAAGAAAACACAGTGGATCCTCTCAGCCACTTCCCCCAACTTGAAAGCCAAGCCAAAGCTGTGGCGATGCTGCCATCCTCTTGGGTCATCCCTGTGATCCCTCATATCCATGCGCAATGCTTCCTCTCACTTTGACACTAAAAAATACTTTCAAAAAACTCTTTTTTTTTTATTTACTCTTACCTTCTGCCTTAGACTTCACTGCGCTACAGGCTTTCCCATCCCGTCAAACGTTCTTATCTTTTTCTGGGAACTCAGAACAAGTCATGATCAGAGACTAGATGAAACGAGACTGAGATGTAACACAATCTACAAAGCGTATTAATTTGCCAAGGGCTTGATGACACACAGTATAGGACTGTGCTAGCTCGCTTGCTTTCAGAGGTATTCACGCCTACGCACTGTACACAAAGAGAGCTCACTCAAGAGGGGACAGTTAACGTAACGGCTATATGACTTTACACCAACAATGGAATCTCACATTTTAAATGTATCACTGTCATTTGTAAGAGCCCCCCCCCCCCCAGGTAAGGCCTCCTTTATTTCTCTTCACCTGTATTAAACAATAACTTTTTTTCCTCCTCTCCACCTGTCCATATTATATATTACTCACTTTTCCCAAGTTCTCTGCTTCGTTTGTGCCCTGACCTCTCCCCTCGTCTCTCCGGAAATCTGCTGCACATACCCTTATTTGCCACAGTAAATTCTGAAAGAATATATGGGTTTGAGACGGTACTAAAATAGACTACCCAGGCTTACTAATGGAAGCCTTGTGAATGCAGCTGTTGGCCTTATGAGGCGACCCTCGCCTTCCACTGACTATCAGACAAAGACAAATACGGTGAAGGTTATCTGCCAGCTGGGGGTAAAGCTTTAAGCAGTGAATTTGCATGTAAAATGGTAAGGGATGACTTTGAGATGGAGAGATTTGAAGCCTGTAACTTTTTAACAGCCTTATATGATATTTTGTTCGTTTCTTTTTTTTTTTTTTGAGCAAACTGTAAATTGCTGAGATTTACAGTCTCGTGGATTTTATTGCAGTGTAGTCAGTCAAACATTAAAGCAGATGATTTCACTTTTGTCATAATTAACACCAGACAACGAATTCAGTGGGAATTTTGAAGGACACTCTCAGAATGTGAATGTCAGTTGCCGTGAAGAACCAGAAAAGGGAACATCAGTTGAGAAGATGGCAGCAGCTGCAGGAAGAAAAAGTGACTGCGGACTCAAACAAAGAACCTTCAATAATTTGCAGTTCCAGTGCTTAACTTGGTTGTGAACTCATTTGTTTATAGTTTATATGAAAAAAAAAAGGGAAACGAGGAGAGCAGGCAGATCTTTAGGAAACATCACAGGTTTTTAAGTGGTAAACATATATGTAGGGGGAAGGGGCCGCTTGAAGTAAATCCTTTCTAAAGCCTGTCAATTTCACGGTGGGTTACAAATAAACTCCTCTGCCAGAACTTCACCCCTTTTCCTCCAACTCTTCCTTAAGTATGCCCTCCCTTCTTCTGGTATTAATCAGGGTCTCCCCACCCTCCCCTCACAAACTTTCCTGTCATTTGTTTTCAGCCATAGGAACATAAACTCAAAACCAGTTGTCCACCAAAATAACTGAGCTTAAGCAGCACTGAAGGCCTCAATCTGTTTAGGATGCCGCCAAGTAGGAGCAATCTGGGACACCTTGGAAACCACCAGCCAGAGGCAATCTCTTTCAGCTATTTAATGTAATGTTTCCGCAATATAAAGGCACCGTTTGAGAGCTGAGGTTTTAAAACGGCTGAAGCAAGCTTCTCTGGGCCCAGACTGACCATTAAAGAGAGGAAAGACCGTATTCAAGAGCCAACGCAATAAAAACTCAGAAACTCCAAAAGAACTTCAAAATATGCCGTAATGTTCGAAAAGCCTGACTGATTTTAGTTTTTTTTCTCTTCTTCTTTTTTTTTTTTTACATACTATTTTCACAAAAGGGACCTGTTCTAAACTCCAGGGACGCTGCTGTTTTCCAGATGGTTCTCTTCAGTTCAAGACTGTTTGGTGAAACTTGAAAACCTCTCCCCTTCAAGTACGTCCCAACACTCATCTAATGTTTCTATTGATTCACAGGGGTATACGCATGGTCATAAAAAGGAGCTGACTGAATACCCAGAACTGCTTTATGTCATGATACGATTCATCATCACAGACACAAATCTTGAATTCACACGTGGAAAAATAATCCAAAGCCTACTTCTGAGATGGTTGCAGCTTTTTTTTTTTTCTTTTTGTCTTCTCTTTTTTTTTTTCCTGTCAAGCAAAGGGGCAACAAGACATCGACAATGAAAGATAATGATGAGGTGAGCATGGACAGAATGAGGGAGGAACTCCCGAAATGGGAATATAAAAACAGCTCCTTCTGTACTGCAAGCCTCATCTCAGTCCAGGCGGCTAATTGATGGCAAATAGCTCTACAGCAGTTTCCTTACACATACACACACACGCACACACACACACACGTCATATGTTATATACACATATGCAGTTTCCCTGCGGTTTTCAACACAGCTCATTTGGCAGGAGAGGAAGGTCTCACTCCAGACAGACCCAGCCCATAGAGGAAAGCACACACACACACCCACACACACACACACATACATATACACATCCATATATGGACAGTGTTTTTTTGCAATATTTAGCCCCCATCTAGTATGAAGTAGGACAGTTAAATAGTTTGTGAAAACAAGGCCACTTGGGTGTTAGGTCTTAATTGAGTGACCTCCAAAGTTTAAGCTATTCCTTCTGCTCAACAAGTAACTTGTTAGGGGAGAGTGTGTGCGAGACCGAGCTGTGATGAGGATAGCGCTAGCCTGGCAACCAGGCCTCACATATGGAAACGGTTTAACTCTTATTATTAATAACCCCCCTAAAAAAAGAAGGAAAAAAAAACTAACTAATGACACATGCAAGACACTGCCAAGACCCGGCTAAGAGACAGAAGGAAAACACATACGTATACAAACAGAGACTGTCCGCCGTGTACGCATGAATACAAGAACACATATACACATGAAGACAAATGTACACATTCAGACACCTTTTGGTTAAACAGAAAAAGACACTCGGGGCCTGCTTCAGTGGGAATAAAACTCCTTCATGTTTCTTGGTTCAGAGGGTTTTTACACCTGGTTGTGGCTGCGGGGATGGAGACTGACACACCCTCATACCCACCCTTACCACACACACACACACACACACACACATGCACACACACACAAACACCGGAAGTGGGTAGGCACAACAAAGTATGGTTGCTATAGAAGAAGTTAAACACTAAATCTTTGACTTCCCCAAATAAGAAGTGGGGGTGGAGTATGCTCTAAAAAGGAGAAAAGAAAGTAAGAGGGTCATTCCAACCAGATGTGAAACAATGCAAATCCTATTACAATGTTCTTTATGTTTTCTAGTCTTTTAAAACTGTATTTGACAAAGGTTTGTTTTCTTTTTTTTGTTCACTGAGATATCATTCCTAGTGATAAAATAACATTTTTCTCCCTCCTCCACCAAAAAACGAAAAAAAAAAAAAAGAAATAGGAGCTTTGAAAGATCGAGGACAGTGGTGACTTTGATTTTGTGTCTTATCTATTCTTACAGTTTTGGCAGAAAGAAACCAAAACTAACCACAGCATTACCCAAACTGTGAAAGAAGTGCCTGCTTTCCTCATCATACTCACTTTCATTAGTGAGCAAAAAAAAAAAGAGGCCAAAACGTTTGATGCTGGTTATGAAGCCATGAAAATGGCAAGTCGAAAATATATTTGAACCCTAGTTTAGGTTTCATGGGAATCTGGAAATTCAAAACTGCTGGGTGATAGGAGAGTAGAAACATTAAATTCTCTTTTGACAATGACATACTGTATTACATGTGAGGCGAAGCGAGATAAAAAGAAGAAAGTTCATACTGTCAATTGCTCATGTCAATTTTTATAATTTACTTAAGCCTCCATAATTCTTACGGCTGTCTTACTTACTCCCAAACTGAGTTGTGATGTGCCTGCGCAATTATTCATAGTATTTTTTATTTTTTTTGCATTTTTGTTATGGAAATCTTAATTAACAGGACAACGAATGCACTCTGTCCATCAAGTGCAAAAAAGGACACGATGCTTTCTTCCTGAGCTCAAGAAGAAGGCATACGAGAAAGAGAAGAACTACATTCCTCTCCTCCTCCCCGTTGACTCTAATCTCTCCTTTAAAATGGCTCACACAAAGAGCCAGAGCAGACTAGCTAATTAGCAACACTTTAGGCCTCTGCAGATTCGTATGTGTGGTGTGTATATGAGTGTGTTCATTGTGTGCATCCTGGGCTCTCAACTGTTTCCAGGGTAACTGCTCGCTCAGGAGCCTCGCAAACGTTGCACATTTTGTTTTTACTCTTTGCCTTCCCTTGTGCCCCTCACTGTGTCCATCTCATTCTCAGAGTTTGGAGTGGAAGAATGAAGAAGGACGGGCTTGAGGAACAGAGAGGACACTACGATCGGGATGGGAGGACTTTGAGTGACCTGCGTGGGTGGGTGGGTCGGGGAGCTGAAACCTGACGCGTTCTGGTATCAGTGCCTCGTCTCTAATGAACTCTAAAACATGTCAGCTGCGCACATGTCAATTAAAAGCAATTGTGCTTTTTGATAGAGACAAAAGTAGATGGTGAGGAGCATGGACAGCCACCAGCAGACACACACACACACACACACACACTAGCAGTCCACTATCACTGACCAGTGGCAGCAATGAGCTCTCAGCTTTTTCTCTGCGACCTATGCTCTCTAAAAAAGGCCCCAGTTACCATGGCGATGTTTAACCTTATGAGAGCTAAAAGTCAACAATTGAATTTTTTTTTTTTTTATTATTTTTTACCAACTGAACACAGATGTTACAGATCACTAACTTGTGTATTATTTATTTACCCAACAGCACAGCTTGACCTACCCAGTGTAAGTGATTTCAAACACTCCCATGACAACGAAGCCAAACCTCCTTCAGGTGCACAGGTATGTCAGCGTGTAATTCAGTCTCCACAACAGAAAAAAGGCCAAACACACAGAGATGCACACACACACACTAATTTCTTCCTCTGCTGGTATCTGTCTATTCTTGTCTGAAAGCCTCTTGACTGGCTGGGCTGGCCATCCGTGACTGTGTCCACGCTGGCTGATCTGGCTTGTTGGACCATGTCTTCTGTTTGTCTGCTCTTTGACTATAAGACTTGTACCTCCATAGTTTCTTCTGAAGTACACTTCGGACAGTAAACACAATTCCTGAAGAGGTTATAGAGCTAAAAATGACTATGGCTTCAGAAATGTGCCAAATAATGGGCGGCCTCCCATTTACAATTAGAAGTTACAACAATTATAAAGTGGATGAACACAAATAGAAAAGAGCTGTGGAAGGACATTAGTGTTGCGAACAAAACATCTGCTCTCAATGTCTTGTCTATTCAATAGGAAAAAGAAGTTAAAAAAAATCGACAAGTTTCATGGTTGCTTATAAATACAACATAGAGCATCATAGAATTAGGTCTCAATGTTTGTTTTGTGTGAGAATGTTCACACATCTGAAGAGCAAAAATATGAAAAAGTACACAAGACAGAGAAAGAGTTGTTATGTCAATGTTCAGCATGCGGTACTAAAGAAATGTCTCATAAGATACAAGCTGATTCAAACGAGAAATGGACAGAGAAAGCAAACAGAAAGCAAACGCGAGAGAAAAAAGAAAAAAAAGGGAGCTTCTGGTGATTTTGAGACTTCTAGAGGAAGTTGCTGTTCTATAGGTTTCTTTGTATCGCTATGGTGACAGCAGTGGGTGTTCTGTGATGCTGGGCAACCTCACTTCCCCCTCCTCTGTCTCAGCGTGACCTCCTGTGACCTGTGCACTACGCTGACCTCACACATAAAGAGGAAGGCCTGGCCCAGAGCGAGGGAAAGCTTTTAGGAGGTGACAGCGCTCAGAAAGAGGCCCGGGACTGATTTACTGGCCGGCACACATGACGGACCAAAGGATGGACAGACAGAAGACTCATACACACAAAGAGTGCTGATGTACATGAGTGTGGACGCACGCAAACACGGGATGCAACCAGCCGGACTTAATAATGTTAATTCCAGTAAAATTAGGAAACTCTCCACTCTTTCCAATTCCTATTTTCCCTTTTCAGCCCCTCCTTCACCTTTATCTTCTCCGCACCTTTATCTTCACTCTTGACCTGAAAATGAACTCAGCAGAGAGCTGAGGTCAAATAAGACATAACTGCCCCTGTGACCAACATTCACCTCCCATAATTTAGCAAAGCCAGAGATTCACAGAGGGCTCCGAACATCCCCGCCTCCATCCATACAGGCCGCAATCACTGAGTCTAGCCAATCTAACAGGAAGCCATACGTTATCTGAATCATCCAACATCTTTCACTGTCTGCTCACATGCACAAAACGCACACACCAGTCTGCAGAGCACTCAACAAATGCACACTTTTGCACCGTGCAGACACACAAAACAGCTAGCGTTCATCAGTGTTTGTGTATATCTGAGATCTCTATCAGTTCCCCCTGATCTCCAGTCATCGCTGTGGCTTCTTAATTACACTGTTCATTAACTTACAATGGCTCTGACCATCTGTGTGTGTGTGTGTGTTTGTGTGTGTGTGTGTGTAGGAAAGTGAGAGAGAAGCGATGACTGCTGGTACGTGAGTGGACACATGAGAGAGCAAAACCAAGGAAGACTGGGGGTGGTGGGGGAACTAGAACATGACAAATGGGAGTGAGGATCGAAACTCCAAACCAATTTCTAAAGCTGCCTTTTTCTCAACCAATGTTCTATTAAATCCTCAGGGAAGGCAGACCACTGTTACAGTCTGCCTCTCACTTTCTATTTGCGTGGAAGAGTGCAACAGAGAGAAAAAGACAGAGAGAAAGAGGTAAAAGGAAAAAAATCTCTGACTGGTTCACGCCACTGATGAGAGGCACTCTCAAGAGGAAATGGCACCTTTCTGCTCCCTTGTCTTTCCTCTGCCCTCCTACCTTCCCTTCTTCTCCTCATCACCAGCAGCTACTTCTAGAGCTGCTGGATCACAAGAGGCAATTAACTGATGGTGAAGAAAAAGGGAGGAGACAGAAATGGGCGAGAACAGACGAAAGAGGGGGAGTGGCAGCGCTTTCAGTTTAAGCTCACATCTGCAAATAAATGAAAAAAAGGTATGAGAGACTTAAAGACACGGAGAGAATTGAAGACACCTGGTTCTCGTCAGAGCACCCTCCACCCAGCCACACACACACTTTGAGGTTTGTTAGGATTTATCCTGCTTACATTTCTCCTCTGCCATGCATCATTTCACGTCCACACCCAGCACCTCAACAGTCCTGTACGCTCTCCCCTTCACTCTCACTTTTCAACTTCTTCTTCTTCTACCCCTTCCAGCTCCGCTTGTTGTTTTCCCTCCTCCTACTGATGATGATGGGGCAAACCTGGTCCCTGCGCCCCCTACTCCCCTCCACTTTCTTCCCTCTCTCTGTTTTCCCTCTTTCCTGTTCTGTTCATTCTGGGGAGGCAGACAGGCCACATTCCACAGGGAGGCCCAGGCGCCCTTTCTGACACGTCTCAGCTTTACACCCCTCCCTCATCCCTCTGTTTCTTCTTTCCAGCCAACAAATGCCCCCCCACCCCCCACTATGATGCCTCTTCGCCTGTCTTTTTACCTTCACTTCCCCTGACTGGTCTTTTTTCCCATCCCTCCCTCCCACACAACCAACAACTCCTCACTTGTCACTGGCCATCCATCCATCCATCTATCCATCCATCCATCTATCTATCTATGAAAAGGAGACAGAGAGACCCGTTCGTAAGGTTTGATAGGTGCGATTTCTCTCTGGTTCCCAAGGGCCACGAGGAAAAGACGGCTTTGTGTTCTGACATCACCGCGCTGTCAGGAGTTCTGTGTGTCAGTGTGCGCGAGAGTGCTGGTGTGTCTTTTCTGCTTCGGTGCGCAGTTTCATGGTGTTTAGGCACAAATAGTGGTCTACACAACATCTTCAGGTGAAAGACTGAAGCGTGGAGGAGGAAGGGACAAGAGGAAGAGGAGGCAGATCCAATTAGGTGGCAGTTGGGACTGAAAATAAGGGCTCCATGGCCATCCAGTATTACCTCAGTGAAACAATTTAGCAATTTAGAAATGTGACAGAATAAGGGTTGAAAAACAAAACTTTGTCCAGATTTCAATAGAAGAAAGAGAAGGAATTTAAAAGACTTCGAATGAATATTTAAAATCTGGAGTTGTTCACTGCTAAAAAATGTGAAATTAACGAGTTGGTCCACGTGAAACTGATGCGTATCCAATTCAGTATCAGACAATAGTTATTTCACCCAGTTGTAATTAAACATATAGTTTTAAAGGAAACATTCTATGTAAGAACAAGTCAAATGGAAAAAATAAGTTGAATACTGTCAAATCTGAAATAATTCACCATGAACCAGATATCAGACTGTGAGAGTTTAAGTCCCTCAGTCAAAGTGATTTATGACACCAAGAGGACATAATCTGCTGACCTAAATCTGGCTTGTTTAGTCTGTAAAATCATCTTTTTTTTTTCTTTTAGTTCAATGTCTGTTAAAGGCCAAATCAGTTCTTGCAAATTGTGAGATCATGTGAATTCACTGGAGAAATCCAGTGTCCTTTGTATCCATGTGAGGGATTAGTTAAACAAAACAGTGTTCAAAATGCATGTGAAGTGAAAAAGTTGGTGTTTAGTTTTCCTTGTGTTTAGCCTTGAACTCCAGGAACCGACCAGGTTTTACCTCCTGGCTGTGGTTTTCCGCTTTGAAGTCACAAAAATTTATATTTTAATAAAAAAAATGAAGTGAGCGGTGAATAAAACAATGTAACGTCCATCCATCCATCCATTATCTATACCCGCTATTTCCTGTTCAATATACAATGTAACGTAACGTTAAAATAAAAGGATTTTTTAAATGTAATGAGGAAATAAAACAAGCAGTGATTACCATAGCAACGCAATTTCAAATGTCAGTTCATCAAACCAGTGAGATAACTCTCTTTCTCCATTCACATTTCTCCAATATTACTTATATTTTTTTAATTTTCAGGCATTTTTATTACTTCCATTTTCCAATTATTTTGTTACTTTCACCCTTGAGGCCTCCTCCTTGAAATGATAAATGGCAAATTTGTGTTTTGAATGATAAATCATGGCTTTTATATCCTCACGACTGTTTTCATTAATTGACACTTAAACTTATGAAATCAAATGACAATTTAAAACTCCTCTTTTCAACTTACTCACATTTTTTTCAATTCAGATGCACTTTTATCACTTCTAGTTTGACTGGTTTATTTACTTGTTTTTACCACTTGTACGTATTTATTTATTTGTTTATTCATTTATCTATTTTTCTTTTACCCCTAGTTTGAAAGTTGACATGGATCACAAAAGGAAAAAAAAGCTGCATTTTTGATGTGCTGGGTTTAAAATATTTTTATAAACCTTTCAATACCTTAAATTTTAAATTATATTAAAAGTTGACGAAAGTTGATGAAAGAGATTATTGAAAAAATAATAAAAGGTCCACTGGTTATTCTGTCAAAAATATACTATAAGCTATAAGCACACCTAGAGAGCCAAAACTGAGGAGTTAACTATGAACTTGAAGGGAAAAAGGGATTAAAAAGGAAAAGTGAAATAAATTTCTGTAGAGACAACAACTCTGACAGCTCATCACAGCTCATGTCATCAGTCTAAAGAACTTAAATTAGTGCGCACTTCGTGTGATGCTGTATGCGGACGCCTCGGCTTTTGTGGAGTAAGAGCTGGGATCTGGAGGAAAGGTTGTGCTCGTCTTTCATGCTCCGCAAACAGAAGGAAAGTCCAGAGAGGGAGAGGAAGAGAAGAAGATGGAAAGAGAGAAGGAGCTATGCTTGTGTTTGGTAACCCGCACAAGAGAGGAAATACCAGCAAGTACGCATACACACACACAGACACACACACACACACCTATATACACACCTACAGGTGCAAAAACATAGAGAACATAGAGAAGTCTGAGAGAATAAAGACCTGCTTTGTATGAGCCAGAAGTTTGGTGTTAATATGTGTGCATTTGTGAATGTGTGTGTCCTCGGCTGAAGGTTGCTGAGGAAGCAGGGTGAGGAAGCAGTCAGGGGAAGGAGGAGGGAGAGCAGGACAGGAGTGAAGGGCTCTGAGTGTTCTTCATTCACCTAAGGCGCCATCATTATAATTAGGGGGAATAATTTTAGCAGCAGAGAGGAAACCCAGATTTTGTTTTCCTCCTGGTTTCCTCAACTTGAGACTCGGGTAGAATCAAAGAGGCCAAACCCTCATCACGAACCCTCTGTAATGGAAGGATACATTAAAGCTGAGACTGAGTGTTTTATTAGTCGTCTCTACGCTCGAATATGTGAAATTAAAAAAAAGAAAAGTGCAAAATCAGTAAATGTGTGTCATCTCTCAGCAGATGCCACGTCATTGATTGAAAAACATGAATCAGCATGTTTCCATCATTAGCTGCCAAGCAGACATTTTTGTTCAATTATGTACAAATGACTAATGTAGAGACATCTGGATAAAAGAATATAAAAAAAAAACAAAGAAGAAGAATATTTTACTTGCTCTGTATGTGTGTATGTGTGGTCTGTGTGAAGGTCCAGGTTCGTCTGAGAGCCAGGAGTGGAGACTTGCTGTATGAGTAGTTTAAGGGGAATGGTAAATACAATGAAGAATTTCATCCAAGATCTTCCAGGAAAAGTTTGGAAATTCCAGTTGAAACAGTGGCCAGTTTGTGTGTGTATGTGTGTATGTGTGTGAGTGAGTGTGTGAGCAAGAGGAGATGTGTGTGATGCAAAGGAGATTAAAAACAACACATAAATGGTAATATAATAAAAGCCAGTGCGCAAGTAAAAACAATTCATCAGTGAGGAAGAAAGGAATAAAAACAGACATCTCACTCTCACAACTGGAGCATCTGAGTCCTCCATGGAGTGTGTGCATGTCGTTTAAAGAGTGTGGAGCTGCTTTCTTTCATTTCAGCAGGTAGTTCCTTCTGTTTTCATGTAATAATATATCAGTGGGAACCTCTTGTGTATGAATTCTTATGGTGAAGTGTGTCCCAGTGGGATTAGTTGGCACATTGTGAACAGTGGATAATTAAAGCACAGACGAGCCAACCTGGCAAAGCTTTTCAAAACTCACACAAGCAAGACTGACAATTACCAGAGTACGGCCAACTAAGTATGTTACATAATGGCCTGGTGTGTGCATGCTGTTCCACGCTAACTATTACACGTATGCTCAGGGGTTGCACAAGTGGGAGATGTTGCAAAACATGTCTGTAAACATAATGTCAAACGAATGCATGACATGCACAAAGGAGCTCCCAACGGTCCAAAAACATTCACATGTCAGATGGAGCCAGAGGCACGTACGCATACGCGCACACATAAATGGAGACACACACCTGTTGCTGTTGCAGGTGCAGTAAGTCAACCGGGCTGATTTCTCCATTAGTGTCTCCATTGGACCCACCCTCTCTACCTCCCCCTCCATCTGATTGGCTGCTGAGGCTGCTGACTCCATTCTGGTTGGACGGTGTCGTTCGAATGGTCTCAGAAGCTGATTCCACCATCATCACTGGCACCTGAAAGGAAAAGAGGGGGTGGGGGTGGGGGTTAAAGAAAGATTGATCATTAGTCACTGGTGCACGTCTAGCAGCCCCCTGCTCCCACCTGATTGACCAGCTGAGGTAAAAAAAAAAAGGAAATTTAACAAATGAAGAGACAGAAAGTGGAGTTGCGTTAATGTGAAGTTGTGTGTGTGTGCATGCACATTTGACTTGTGCAAAGAGCCTTTAGTGATGGTCCTCCCATACAAAAATAAGCCCAAAAAGCTATAAAACAACATGATATCAGGAACTTTCTCTGTATGAGAGCGAATGTGCGTACAGGGGTGCACACATGGATCAGGATGAGATGAGCATCAAATCTAAACTGACAAGGCTGTTAATACTCTGCTCTATACTTAAATAACACACATATTTCTCCATTAATCAGAGGTGGCATGTATGCGCCATGTGTGAGCGAGGAGCAGGTTGTTTCTTTGAGAAAGGTCTGTTTGATGCACCTTCAGAGGGCCTCTCTAATTAGAGCGTGCTCCTTCCACAAAACCCGACAAAACGAGCCGTTCCTGGATGTGTTGTTGTTTTTGAGAAACAACGCCTCGCAAACACATAGGAGTATTTGCCATCGTTAGGAGCCTGAGCGTGGGAGAAAGGAGACACAGAGACACATGCAGCGCTCACACACACGATGGCTTATACAAAAAAAAACAAACCTTCATACAAGCACGCAGGCTGCGAACTCCTAATGACGAGCTCAATCTCGTCTTTCTGCCTCATCCAGTTTTAGAAATTAACTCACGCAAGTGCATACCTTTAAAGTGAGAAAAGTTCTGCTGCTTTTATTTCAGCAATCCAGAGTCGGTACACAAAACGCCATCGAGGCATTCTACCTGCCGCCTGTGTGCGTTTTTCAGAAGAATACAACCTATGCCTTCTGGGGAAACAATAAAAGCCATTTCATGTGAGAATCTAACTTTTCTTTTCCTCTGAGGCAATAGCAGGTGAACCCGTGTGTGTATGTTTGTGCATGTGTGTGCATATTCTTTTTTTTCCTTTTTTTTAGACGCTGACAGCAGGTGAGGGTATGAGAGATTGCTGGTGGCTTGTTAATGGAATGCTGCCAGATGCTTGCAAAGAGTCGTGGACCTGCATGTTAGTGTGTGGGACACAAATGTAGAGAAGCTGCTGTTTGGTTGTTCACTTAAATCATGAAGGTGTAACATTTTCTCACTGAAGTGGCATCTTACTGCAACCAAATTATACTTTCTTGTTTTCTGGGACAGGAAATTCTCCACATCACTATATCATTTTGGGTCTTTTTTTTTTTGTGGGGGGTAGAATCTGAATCTGAACAGCCTGGTGTCTCACTGATATGTGAAATGAGAACAAATTTGTGATGCTGCGTTGTGCAATTTGTTTAAATGATGTGTTGACGAGAAGCAAACGACAGGCTTCACCTCTGTTGTTTTGGTTTTCAGGGTGACCAAAAAAAAAGGAGAAAAGAAATGATTCTGAGTGGACTCTGCGGTGAGATGATCTCACAGATGGATTTTTACAAATTCTAAAAAAAGAAACTGTTGGAAGAACAAGAAGTTCGTGACCAGCGACTTTGTGGTCATCATGGTGAGACCGTGAAGAGCATTTCATTTACTGGTTTTCATAACTTGGAACTAAAACTTTAGGTGACAGATTTCACCAGCTCAAAGCTTCTCCCTAACAAACCACTGCACTTGAAAACCTTACTGCAATTCTTTCTCTTCCGCCCACCCCGTCCCCACACACACACACACACACACACACACACACTTATCCGAATTTAGGAGTGAGAAGCAGAGCGTTATTGTGACATTTAAAGCTAGTCACTTAATCTCCAACTTCACTTTACTTCTATTCCTCCTTCATTTCTCTCTCCTTCCCTGTCTTTCCTCCTTTGTCCAGACCCCTTCTGGCTCAAACTGCTCCCTGAGGTAATATTATGAAGCAAAGCATAGTGCTGACTGATGGACAGTTCTTGCCACACACTCCACTGACTTCGCACCGCAGTAGAAACTCTTCACATCATCACACATTTCACTAACCATGAATCACTGGCGTGCTATCTAGCCCACACTTTGCAGTGCCGTGCAGTAATGTACTATTCGCCCATCTACTTTTTACTCTTTCCTCATTGACCTTATTAGCAATGAGGGGAAAAGAGATAAAGACTGACCGAAAGACAAGACTTGCAGGTGGACAAGGACCTAATGGGAAAATGGAGTGTGTGTAAAGACATGAGCGCATGTCCTCCTTGCTCATCCTGGCAAGTGTGGTGGTATGCTTGTCTAAAGGGTGTGTCTGTGTCTGTCATATCCTGTAATGGGTGTATATAAGCTGGTGTAATGGAGGTCAAGAAAAAGGCAGGGGCATAAATCTACCCTGAAGTCTCTGATTAGGGTTATGATACTCATATACACACTCACACTGTTTCTCTTTCTCTTTCACACACACACACACACACACACACACACACACACACACACACACACACACAGATCTTTAGGTTTACGTGTTGCTGGGAAGGAAGAGGAGCTGCCTGTGCGGAGGCCTGCCTCAACCCGCTGCTCACTCTTTCTGTACATCTTTTTCTTGCGCTCTCAATCTCCTTACATGCTCAAACCCTCTCGAACTGAACCCCTGACCTGAGAGTGTGTGGGGAGAGGCATTCCCACTACCCCGAGGGGACTGAGCGAGGGAGGGGCACAGATCAGAGAGATAAAGAATGTGTTTGGAGGAGAGGGAAATAAAAGGCCTCTTTTGCCTTTTAATTGGGATGAAGAGGAGAAGAAGGGAAATGGGACTCAACATGTTTCTGATGACTCTGGTGTATATGTGTGTGTGTGTGTGTGTGTGTGTGTTTGTCTAACAGGCTGGCACCCACCTTTGTACTGTAATGGATTAGATCACT